>WSYQ01001156.1:0-31653 GCA_011426435.1 Lysiphlebus fabarum
ATACTGAAATGTATTTACTCAAAGGATAATTTTTACGTAAAATAATTATTCCCATTATCATATTTGCTATCAACGATCCCTAAATAAATTAAATACAATAGTATGACAAAATATGTTAATGTTAAAGTTATATAATTTTTTTTTCTTATCAAATTTTACTAACCGCTCTGAATATCATATGAAGTGGCATTGGTATATTAAAATCAAATGCATAATTATTACACACACTGACTATAAAAAACATTGATACTAAAATCATGTAATCTTTAAATCCAATTCTTGGTTTAACAGTACCAAATTTTGAGGTAAAAATAAAACCTTCTAATGATATTAAAAGAAATTGAGAGAATGTTATAAGATTACCACTACCTGGATCCTCTCTAAAAAAAAAAAAAAATAAAACACCATATTTTATTATTTTAAATGATATATAATTGTATGTAAATATTAATTAACTTACTTTACTAATAATTCTAAAAATATGACATTGGAACAACATCCTAAAAACACAAGTCCTATAGGAATTGCCACGTTCATTGTGCTGCTGTGTTTCCTTTGATTATTAAAATAAAGTTTATTAATAAAAAAAATAAACTCTGAGTATTATACAATCCAGATAAAGTGATGACTTTGATTATTTTTTATACAATCTACAAATTAACACGTTGGAAGATTACTTTTTTTGCTTGTCATTACTTTGATTTATCAAGGTAAATGTTTCCTTTTATTTTTACGTTAATAGCAGTTAATAGGCTTCAAAGTCTGACCAACAACTAACTTAGTAACTTGACATACAAAGATAAGATTATAACATCAACTGACTTTGTATATACATACATGAAACCTGTACAATTTTGAAAAATTAATCAGTGAGTATTATTATGTCAATTACATAAACAATAAAAATATATTTCATCCAAAAATGCAAAAAATGTAAACAACAACAATGGCAGCTCATTTCGCGACAGCTGTTTGCGGCTTAAATATGAAACATGTAAATGAAGCTTAAAGTTTTAATAAAATATTTTTTTTTTTTAAATTATTATTTATGCTTTATGGATTTTAATTTAAATATAAAATTAATTATAAAAAATTATAATTATACTTAGAATTATATTAAGTACCTATTAAATAAATAAAATAATAAATAAAAAATACATTATTCTAGGGATATTTTATTTTTGTCAAGCTTTTGATAATTATTGTTAATTAATAAACAAACGAATATTTCGTGAATGATGAAATTAATTTTTTAATTAGTCTTGAATAATTTTTAATATATTTTTATAATAAAAATAGTTAAATAATTTAATATAATTATATGATTTGTTCTGCATACCTGTTCAGTTGTAAAGCACCCTTTATATTATGACGTATTTGATGTGGGGCTCCAACACATCTTCCACGTCAATTTCACACGGATATTATCCTTCACTTCCACGTATTAAAAAAAATAAGGTTGGAATGAAAATAACCGAGTCGTTTGGAAGATATATTTTAACATTTATCAGTTGTGTTTGTCTCGAAGCACATTATAAAAAATTTAATTAATTAATATTATTTTTTAATAAAAAAAAGAAAGTTATTATTTCATTTATATTTATAAATTTAGATACTTATTAATAGTTTAAAAATAAAAAAATAATTATGAAGTTTTTAAGTTTTTTACTACTTGCATTACCGGTATTCTTTGCTGTCACAAATTTTGGTAAAGTATTCATCATCAGTTATATATAAAAAAAAAAAAAAAATATTCATTTTAAATTATAAATATCTTAATTTTGTTTTTTATTAATCAAAATTATTACTCTTTAAAATTATTTAATTTATAATATGATTTTTTTATTCTCAATAATTTTTTGTTAAAAATTTAATTAATAATATTAATCTTGATTTTTATTTAAAAATAGGTTGCAATGTGGCATATGCTCAAGAAGATGCAATTGATGAAGATATTGTTGATGATGATGAAGAAGCAAATGTACTTACAGACACAGATCCTATACAAGATAGTTTAAGTACAGCTTCTGTTGATGCTGATACAACAATATTGTTCACAAAACCAACAACAAGTCATCTATCTTCAATGGAATTACCCGGTGGACAATTAGTTGAATTTCTTGTTGGATTTACAAACAAAGGCAAAACAGATTTTATATTGGAAAATTTAGAAACATCATTACGTTATCCAATGGATTTTAAATTTTACATTCAAAATTTTACAAATCTTGTTGTTAACAAAGTTGTTAAACCAAATCATGAAACAACACTTCAATACTCTTTTATACCATCTGAAACTTTTGCTGGACGTCCATTTGGTCTTAATATTAATCTTAACTACAGAAATGCTGTAAGAATTTTATCAATAATTTATAATAGTATTTTGTTTTTATGTTTAATTAATAATATTATTTTATTTTTATTTTTTTATAGAATGGAGATTTATTTAATGAAGCAGTTTATAATGAAACTGTACAAATTGTTGAACTTGATGAAGGATTAGATGGTGAAACTGTTTTCCTTTATTTATTCCTTGCAGCATGTGTAATTTTAACTTTGGTTGGTGGTCAACAATTACTCTCATCATTTGGAAAAAAATCTCGTTCATCATCATCATCAAAAAAACAAGTTGTTGAAATTGGAACATCAAATCCAAATAACGTTGATTTTGACTGGTTACCAAATAACATTGTCAACCGACTCAGTAAGTTTAAATTAAATAAATTATGTTTATTTATTTTTATCAAATATTTTTTAAATAATCTAATAATTTTCTAATTCGTTTTTTTTTTTTTTTGTTTTTCTTCAGACAAATCACCAAAAGAACCCAAACAAAGTCCAAGACAAAGAAACAAAAAATAATTTGTTAGTCTAGATCAATGAAGTTTATTTCAAGTGATTAATTAATTTTTATGTTGAAACTAAAACATCAAAAATAGTTTCTCAAAAAAAAAAAAGAAGAAAAAATTAATCAAGACTGTTGTTCATGTATATTTGTCTGTATTCTTTTTTTTTTTTCTAATTTATAGATTTGAATTTAAATTAAATATAAAACTTGAATATTTTTTAAAGAATGTTTTTGAAATAATTTATTGGCTTTATATTATCTTAAAAAAAAAGCCCAACCCATAAATATAAAAGAATAGTTTTTTTTGAACAAATAATAAAAAAAGAGAATTCAATCTGGCTAATTTAAAAAAAAAAAAGCCAGATTAAAGTAATTTTTTTTCTTTTTTAGATTTAAGATGATCAATAAATTATAAAAGATATGTTTAAATTGTATTATATATTTTTGTTTACTCTTATTCATACATAAAATAAAATTATAAAATAATATAAATTTGTTTGCATTAATAATAATAAATTGATAGATGTCATGGTCATTTTTAACGCGTCCTTTATTAAAAATGTCTGTCATTTTACTCGTCAAATAAATTAAGGTTCATTTACACAATAATAATATCAATAAAATAGTTTTCATACTTATCTAATGGAAGACACATAAACAATATATATAAATCGATGTAAACATACCTTAACAATGCATGTACTATAATAACAAAAACAAAAAATTATATCACATTTCCGCTTGTGTATTATTGTGTCTAGTCTGAATACACAAATTCATCAACATAAATAAATTTAAATTATAAACATATACAAAAGAATATATTAAATTATAATTATTTATTAAAATATAATGTGAAAATGAATAAATTGATATTGAAATAAATGATTTTATTATCTATAAGTTATAATGGTGCAAATACGCAACTGCAATATGGCCGAACAAAGTGAAGATTTCTTATATACTTGGTGATCAGCATTCACAGTTAATCATGTATGTTATTAAATAATTAATAATTTTTATTAACTATAAAATGATTATTATTAATCATTTATTGGAAATAATTGAATTCAATTTATTTCTTAATCATTTACAGAATAATGACAAGACAAAAATACTAAATGTAAAAAAATAAAGAAAAAAAAAAAAAAAAACACAAAAGGGTTATGTCTAGTATATTATTTTTCTTGTCAATTTGAAGTTTGAAATGTTTTTTATATACATTAATTATTGTATAATTTATTTGTTCAAATATATGACAATGTATAATACATAGCTGTCGTATAATTATGATAAAAATTATTTATTAAAGAAAAGAAAGAAAAAACGAAAAAAAAAACCAAATAAAGTAATTAGTGTGATTTATGAAAAGCAATGCTCTATGAAGTATGTAAAATTTTAAACTTGTGGTCAAAGACAAAATGTTATAGACATTTTCCTGGTAAAAAAAAAATAACAATGTATTATTGTTAAAAATTTAATATAAATATTTAAATAATGGATACTACTGTTGATACAAATAGAAATGATGGTAGTGGAGATATGAGTCCAAGTTGCTCAAATTATTCTGGTATGGTACATAGTAAAAAAGTTATAAAACATGCATTACGTCAACAAGTAAAAAGAAGAAGAAAAAATACAACAATTGCATCAGGTAATTCAAGATCATTACCTAGAATTATTGTTAAACCATTACCACCGATATCACAAACACCACCAACTGTACCATCTCCACTACCAGTTAATGATTTAATATCTTCTATGTCTAATATTCAACAAAATATAACAGGTATTTAATAAATATTATTTTGTCATTTTTTTTTTTTTTTTTTGGTTTTTTATATTATTACATAATGAATATTATTATAAATATTATATTTTGTTCAAGTTGAAGAACCAGCAGCAACAATGAGAGAAGTATTAGCAAGCCTTCCTGGGTTTAGTTTAAAATCAAGTCGTCGACGTTCAACAAAAAGATTATCAGCAGCTGCACAACTTGAAGCTGGTCTTGTTGATCTTGAATCACCAGCAAGTATTTTATCAAGTACAAGCCTTCGTGCATTATTAAATAGGCATACATTTCAAGGATTACCACCACTTTATCAAAAAAAATTAGCTCAATTATTACCTGGTGTTGATAGACAAGATGCAGCAACATCTGGTTTAAATAATGAATTTTTTGCTCGTGCATGTTTAGAATGGCGTAAAAGACTTGCAGAAGGTGAATTTACACCTGAAAATCAACAAAGATTAAAAATGGAAGCTGAAAAAGATAAAAATAAACTTGATCCATGGAAATTAAAACATTTTGAACCAATATGGGGTGATAAAAAAGAACCAAAACAACGTTATAATAATATTAATTATATTAATAAAGAACCAAGAATAAGTGGTGGTGCGGTTACAAGATCAAGTTTACGTTTAGGTTTGGAAACAAATAATAAAGATTTACAAGCAATAAATGATTTATATTGTTCTACTAATGTATTAGAAATGCCAAATAATAAGACTGAGACAATTAATTGTCCAATAAAAAATTCGGCAATAAATGATACATGTACGACAAATATCATTAATACAGATAATAAAATAATTAATCAATGTATAAATACAACAACATCAAAAACATTAGATATCAATGAAACAATTGATAATAGATTAAATAATCAAATAAATCATCAATCAACAATTGATGATATAAAAAATAGTAATAACAATAATAATAATAATGATAATAATAAAAACAACAATAATAATAACAATATTATTATTATAACAGATACACTAAAAAAACATGATGATAAATTTATAAATAAAGATTGTGAATTATCTATTAATAAAACAAAAAATATTGATATAAAAAATGATTCTGATTTAATTGAAATTAATAAAAATTTAAAACGGGATCATGATTCAATGACAAATAATGTTATTATTAAAAAAATACAATTTGATGAAAATATTCAACCAACAACACCAACACAAATACCAACATCGTCAACGCCAACAATACCAATACCAACATCAACACCATTAAATGATACAATTATAATATCAACAATTGAAGAAACAATAAATTCTGATAATGATGATACAAATAATGATCAAATAGTAAGTAATAATATTGAACAAAATGATAATGAGCAAGTTGAGTGTTATTCACAAGATAATAATATAATTGTTAGTTTGTCACATGTTTCTGATATTGAAATATCGCATGATACATCTGAGGATAATTGTGAACAACAATTTGATACATTAGATAATAATGAAAAAATATATGAATCATCAAAATGTAAAAGTGATAATGTATTTGAAAATATTCAATCTCATGAAAGTGTTGTACCATCAGATATTGTTTTAGAAGATAATGTTATTGATGTTTCTATTAATAATAATACAACGACAACATCAACAACAACAACAACAACAACAACAACAACAACAACGACAGATACTGAGCCAATACCAGAAGCCATGGAAATTGATTCTGAAACTCTTCAAAGAATTCATGAACTTGAAGTTCGTGGTGAAATGAGAGAAGCTTATGAAGAAATTTCAAGTTGTACTGAAGAAGTTATATATCCATTACTTGAAGGTATGGAAATGGGATCAACTGGATCAGATGATAATGAGAGCCAAATTATAAATGATCAAACAAAAGATATTCAAGATATTCAAGAAACAAATATTAATGAAGATGAAGAATTACGTGATGCTAATAATTACGTTTGTTCTGAAATGTTGGAATGTAGCTGGCCAGTTGATTCAACAATCAACAACAACAATACAACAGCTGTCAACAATATCACGGTATGAAAATCAATTTTAATTAACATTTATATTAATTAAAAGTTAAAATAATAAATTTATATTTTTGTTTTTATTTATTTGTTTATTTATTTTCGTTATTAAATATAATTTTGAGTTTGTATTTTTAGACACAAGATGATCTTCAAGTGTCATGGCCACTAGTTGCAGCATTAGATGGTTCAGTTGCTGCAAATATTACAGTGACAACTCAAGAGGATTGCAATGATTCATCAGCAATTCAAGATTTAACAGCTTCTACAAGTCAAACACAAATTCCAGGAAAATTTCAACAGCAGCAACAACAACAACAACAACAACAACAGCCTTCGTTACCGCCACCAGAACCAATACAGCAACAAAAAATAGTTGCCGAAATGACGTCAATTGAGACTGTCAATTGTGAATCATTACCATTTCAAGAAACAATACCAGTGAATACACCTCCAGCAAGTACTGTACTTACAAATATTCAATCACCGAGTCCACCAATGATATCATTTCCGCCACTTCAATCAATACGTTTTGTTCCAAGATTCCAACAAAACATAAATAATACTAATATTTTGCCAACAAAACAAATAGCACAACAAAAACCAAATCAAGAAATTTTACAATTAACAAATCATAGTACTAATAAAATTATTAATAATACAAGAAATAATAATTTTACTGGTCAACATGTGCAAGGAGTTATTCAAGGACATTTACAAAATGCAATATTTCATCATCAAACAGCTATACCAGTAACAAATCAAAATCGTCAAATTATAACTCAAATGCAACATCCACAATATACAAATCAAAATATTCATGTTAGACCAGTACGTTCAAGTGGTCAAACAAATAATCGAAGTTCAAGAAATTCAAATAAAGAACAAAATAATGGAAGATCTAAAAGTACAACAAAAGAACCACCAGGAGCAGTTAATCTTGAACGTAGTTATCAAATATGTCAAGCTGTTATACAAAGTTCACCAAATAGAGATCAATTAAAAGCACATTTAAAACCACCGCCAAGTTTATTAGCACGTGGTGATACTGTTTTTACATCCAATAAAACTGGTGGACGAACATTGACAACGGTTAAACCACAAAAACAACAATCAACAATACAACAAATTAGTTGTAAACAACAAAACAAAACTCAAGCTGTTATGATAAGACCAGTGATATCAACAACACGTCAAAACCCAGTGATTGAGGTAATTTAAAATTGAAAATCTTATTCTATTATAAAAACAAATAGCACAATAAAAGTATACTTAGACTTTCGTAATCTAATTGGTCAGAATTTTTCGGCATTTGTTTAATATAAGATGATCTTTTTTAGATACTTCTATTCCTATTCAGATATCCTGTTATAAATGAAAATTTTTAATTTATGGTGTCATTATATTTTTCAAGATAACGATAGCAAAAAATCTTGAAACTTTTCGAAAAAAAGTAGAAGTACCTGTTTGTCATTCTATATTCCTAAAGAAATTAGACATTTTTCAGAAATTTGGAAAACCGCCTCGCTTATACTATGTTCCGAATA
This sequence comes from Lysiphlebus fabarum, assembly GCA_011426435.1. Taxonomy (NCBI): domain Eukaryota; kingdom Metazoa; phylum Arthropoda; class Insecta; order Hymenoptera; family Braconidae; genus Lysiphlebus; species Lysiphlebus fabarum. The sequence continues at coordinate 8,199 of WSYQ01001156.1, forward strand.
CAATTTAAAATTTTCAAAAAAAAATTTCGAATTTGTATTAGGCGAATATAATAACCTCGAAGGTATTCCACTTTTCTTTAAATCTAAAGATATATCGATAGTAACATATTTTAAAATTAATCAAAAAAATTGCAGAAAATATGTACTAGGCGAACATGACTTGAGGAGAGGTATTCAGTGCCGTTTCCCGTTTTTTTCTAGAGTCAATATTTTTAATAGTGGCCGTAGTAACTTATTTAAAAATTTATCGAAAAAAATGTTGAAAATACTAGGCGAACATGACCGGAAGAGAGGTATTTAGTGTCTTCTCCGGTTTTTTCTAGAGTTAATACTTTTCAAAATAGTCGATGGTAACATTTTATAAAATTTATTGAAAAATTTCGAGATTATAACAGGAGAATATAATGACGGAAGAGGTATTCGAATTTTTTATTTTGAAAATTTTTGAATTTTTATAAAAACCAATATAATAGCCGAAGAGGTATTTAATAATAATAATAATAACAATATCATTGCCTGTTAATTTTTATTAATCAAGTGATTGAATTACATCTATATAATTATATAATATAAATTATGTATTTAATTTTTCAGACGGCAGATAATGGATCAACAATGACAACAATGGCCCATTTAGGAACTAATAACACAGGAAATTTCGGTCAATATATATTAGTTCAAAGAACAGGTGTTAGTGATGGAGCACCAAGAGCATCATCAGCACCACCATTACCACCACAAATTGCTGGTTTAGGTGTTGGTGTTCATTTAGTACGTGGTAGACCAGCATCTGCTGGTGAAGGTTCACACCAAGCTGTTACACTCAAAGCAAGAGGTACAAATGATGGTCGTGGTGGTGGAGGAGCTGAACCAGGTGCACCTGGTGTTATTATGGGTGGTGATCCACCACCTCCCTGTGATTGCAGTATGCGTAGTGCAATGGTTATTTGTCGACAATGTGGAGCTTTTTGTCATGATGATTGTATTGGTCCTCAAAGATTATGTGCTACTTGTCTAATACGTTAATAAATATATTTAATAATTAGATATATTAAAATAAGCGATAATAGACAAAACAAATATAAATAAAAAATCAAAATAAACATTTCGTACTATAAAAAAAATATTTATATCATGGCTGTAATAACAAAAGTGTCTAAGTGCCATTTTTTTTAGAACGTATTAAAGTTTTTTTTTTTTCATTTTATTTTCCTGGTTTTATCTTTATCCATTTCCAAAAAAAATTAAAATATATTCAAGGTATCATTTTTCATTTATTATATCACATAGCCTGATAAATAAAATGCCATCAATAGTCTAACTCAATAAAAAATTATAGTGGCGATTTGACTTTATTGTTATTATGGCAATGGTATGATAAAATTTCATATATTCATTGACTTATTTAGGTATTTTTTTTTTTGTCATATTTAATTTTTATCTATTATGAAATAATAAGATTGTATTTTTTAACAAAAATTTTCTAACTTTGAAGCCAATTTTATCGAATCTTATTGAATACTAAATATTATTCAAATTAAAAAAAAAAACGTAGTAATAAATAGATGTTACGCTATCAAAATAAGTTGTATAAAAAAAAATAATTTTTTTAAGTTCCATTAGAACTGTGTATGTCTGTATTTTATTAATTATATTCTTATTAATGTAGACTTGATGAAAACTAGAAATTAATATTCATCATTACAACGATATTTTTTTAATAATTTTATCTTTTATTTTCATGTAATTTTAAATATAGTAGACACACACACATATACCTATATATTTGAGAATATCTGATAAATATTATCAATCATTATTTCTATATAAAACTGCATTTTTAAAATCACAATATTATTGTGATATTGTTCCATATTAAAAACAATAAACAAATAAATAAAAAAAATTATTAATTGCTTAAATTGTTTTTTTTTTTTATTTAAAAAAAAAATCAAAATATTTATACACTTATGTCATCTTGCTGCTTTTGTAGTTGTCATCAAAAAAAAATAATAAAACAAAACATTTACAATCATTGTTTTGTAAATATTAAGATTAAAAAAAAAAAGAAATAATAAAGAATGAAACAATGAAACGAATCGTTAAGTTTAAAGGAAGAATATATACAATTATCAAATTTAAATTGAATTAAATAATATAAAATATGCAGCTATCTTAAATTTATTTTTTTTTTACATAATATTATCAACTTTTTAATATTATTTATCTCATATCTTTTTTTTCATTATTATTTATCTTTTAATTTTAAACATGTCATTATTATTTTTTCAATAAAAAGTGAAAATTATATTATTGATTGACAGATTTTTTACAAGACAGAACATTTTTTAATTGGATTCATTTTTGATCCAAGTGGACATTTAAAATCATCTGCAAATTCTACTATATTAGATAAACTACCAATAACACGATATTTAAAAGGTAAATGTTCTTGAGCAATATTTAATTGCATAATTGGTAGAGTAGTTTTTTCACGTAATGAATTTGCATAACTTATCCAAAACAATTGTTTTGAAGTGTATTTTAAACCATCAATTATTTCATCAGTATTTGATAATTCTTTATAAGCTCGATAAGCAACTTTTATTCCATTATTATCAGCAATGTTTTCACTTTGAGAAATTGCTCCATTTAACTAGAAAATAATTCATTTTATTTTAAATAAATATAGTTTTAAAATAAATAAATACGATATGTATGATAATGTAAATAATTACTTTTGGTCCATTTTCAAAGAGTGTATAATTATCATATTGTTCAATGATACATTTAGACTTGTTATGAAAGTTATCTTTTGAATATTTTGTCCAAAAATCATTCAAAAGAATGCCATTATTTTTTGATGTAATATCAAATATATGTGAAATTTCATGTCCTATCATGTAACCCAAAGCACCATAATTCATGTAGTTTGGTTTTTCAGAATCGAAAATATAACTCTTGAGCAATATATATGGAATAACTGAAATAAATCAATTGAATTTTTTATATAATTAAAAAAGTATATCTAAATCATAATAATAATATAAAAAGTTAAAAAAAAAACATACCAATTGAATTTGAAGAATAAACAAAAAATGGATATATTTCAACTAACATTTTTGATCCAAAAAAAGTCCAAATATTTTCATTATTATATGTCAACTTTTTATTTTGATTGAATAAATCTATTCGAGCAATTGCATCATAATATTCTTCATCTTCAAATAATTCTAAATTATTATAATATTCAACAATTTTAGAACTATTAATGAATTCATTAATATATCCAATTTCATAATTAGATAATTTAATTTCTCTTGTAATTCTATTTTTTGTTTTATTATCAATCCAATCAGCTTCTTCAATTATTTTAAAGTATTTTTCTTTAATATTTGATATCATTTTTTCAATATTATTTTTGGCAATTATCATAGAATTATTATAATTTTGAATATAAATAGCTCCAATTGCAATTGGTAATTTTTCCATAACAACATCAACACAACTTTTGCTTTCTAAAGAATTATAATTGTTTTTATTATTTTCAATATGTTTCCACATAATATAGTTTGCCAATGTTTTTTTATTTGTTGAATTTACCAAGCTTGATAATTTTTTCATGTAATTAAAATTATTAATAATAATATTTGTTGATAAATCAACTGGTGAACCATGGAGATAATTAATATATTCATTCCAATTAAAAAATGAATAATTATTTGTTAATTCTTTGAGTGTCATTTCAACTTTATCAAAAGTTGGATCTAATTTTTGTTCTGTTGAAAGTCTTGAACGACCAAGCTCAATCTCAAAATTAATAATTTCATTAAGATCTTTTCTATATTTAGTATTAAATGCCCAAGCATGTTCATTAATTACAACATTGATCATATTATTGTAGTAATTAATTACATTAGTGTTATTACGACCTTCAACAAAATCTTCTACACTTAAATCAGATGGATATGGCTCTACTATTATAGAAGTATAATCAATACTTAAAGAAAACTCAAAAAAATAATTTTTCCATTGTGTTGTATCACCAACTTTAAATATAGTTTTTTTAAAATTAAATGCATTTTTGTTCCATTTAGATCGTTTGAGAATCGGCCAGCCTCCACTTGCTTCCATTGAATCAATATGTATATCATATTCTTTATCAGTACATACTGTGTACAAAGTCTTGGCAAGTTTTAAGTAGTTAAACTCATCAATTGAAATATCTTCTTCAAGTGTCATTTTAATTTTATCATGAAAATTATTATTTGTGCTCATAATGCTATTTATTTCATTAAAATCATCAGTTAATTCAGTGGAATTTAAAATACCTCCACAAGCAAATTTATAAAAGTCATCACAAGGCTCAACACTTGGATCCATCCATTTTAAAATCTGAGAAGCTAAATATCCAAATAAATTATTTTTATTAGTTTAATAGAATTATTAAATATTATTTGATGATAATTTAATATTAAAAAAACTTTTTTAAATGTTTAATTTAAATATAATTTAATAATAATTATAATATATTTTTTTATTCGTACCAGTATCATTACAAGTTGGTGTGACACAAACATCAGAAGACAATTGTTGGCTACCTTTAAACATTAAAAAGAATTAAATTAAATTATAATTGAAATAACAGCTTTAAAATAAATATAAATAGTTATTCAGACATGAAAATAAAAAACTTAAATTAAAACCACCAATTTTAATAATTTTTTTGTCAATCACTTACCAGTAATGAGGCAATGAAAGATCAACAGAATCACAAATACTGGCTTCTTCATTTTCAAGAAGTCTTCACAAGTTCCACTCGTTGACAATTTTATTTTTTTAATAAATTTTAAAAGACTTTGTAACTTAATATACAATAAAATTTGTTTGCGTGTATTAAAAAAAATCATAAGTGCCAGTGATATTTTTTTTGTTAAAAAAGATAATAAAATATATTTTTTCATTTCCTCAACTGATAACAAACGAATTAACCAAGCAGCCAAATGAAGAAAATATATATTTAAATATAATTATAACTTTAAAAACTATTAAAATTTATTTATTTTTTATTACTAACGTCATTTAATTTTTTTTTAGAATTAATATCATTATTATTAAGTAAATTAAAGAACAAAAATAAAATTTAAAAGATTTGTTTTTTTTTTTAAAAGCATCAATAATTAATAACATAGTTTAAACAAATATAATTAATATAATAAAAATTATACAAATTATCTTTAAATAAATAATTTATTCTTTATTTTAAATTAATATATTTTTTTTTTTATTATGATCATCAATGCTTGAACTATCTCAATGGATAACATTTGTACAAGACATACTTGAAGATTTATTATTTTTTTTCTTTTTAAATTTTAATTTACAATAAATTTATGAAGAAAAATTAAATATACTTTAAAATTATACAGACAAATATAATTTACAACTATAACTTATTAATTAATGGAATTTTTTTTTTTGATGCATTGATATTAATGCCTTATCTATAGAATATTATTTATTTGAGGTTTATGTAGATGTTTTATTCATATCTATAATAAATTTATAATTATTATTTTTTATTTTTTTTTTCAGTCAACAATAATTATTTCATAACAATAGGAACCAGCCCATTTTTCATCCCATTCATTTAATTTCATATAATATATATAATTTCATTAATTTCAACAGTTAACATTTAATCAATAAATCTATGAAACAATATTAGTTATAATTTTGTGTAGCAGTTTGAATAAATGCTCATGTTTAAAATATACATGTGTAAAATTAAATAGTGCTACTAAACGAGTAATTTGTTTCTTTTTTTAAATTCTACTCGAAAAGTTAAGGAAGTGTTTTTCTTATTATCTCAGAGAGTATTAAATTAATATCATTTATTTGTAATTGATGAATTTTTAAATGAAAAATATATAAATGATAATGATAAATTAATTTTTTAATGAATTTATTATATTGTGCTTTACTCTATACTGCGTTTATATAACAGCGGTCATTTGTCATTTAAGATTTATGCACTAATGATACTATTGTTTTTTGATAACTCTTCAAACAAATAAGTACATATATATATTTTTTTTGTTAGTCAATTTTACAGTAAATATTATAACAGTTATGTACAATAATTTTATTAATTTATGATTAGGCCATTTCTACTCTTGATTGAGTTAATATGATAGTAAAATAGATTTTCAACAAAGACTACTAATATATATATATATATATTTTAATGGAAAATAATTTTTTTTTTCAAAATTGGGCCCTTTATTAAATAAAGTCTATACAGTCCCGAAAAAAAAAAATAAATAAATAAATAAATAAAGATTTTCCAACTTTTTAATAACACATTTAAACATATGCTGGTGATAAATTTAATGTAAGTCTTGATATAACATTATTTCTTATTATTTGACGTGTACTACGTGATGATTTAATAATTTGTTTAACCATAATACGACAATCATAACAAACAACCATTGATACACCACGTATATGTTCAGCTGGTGTACGTTGTTCATTACAACCAGAACCTAAATTACCAATAGCACTTGATGTCATACGATTTGGACTTTTATTAATTTTTGAATATATTTTATTTTTATCAAAATATGTATCATCTTTTTGTTCATGATAAATTGGTGTTGTACCAGTTGTAAGACTACCAGATGGTGTACAATGATTTGGTGATGATGAAGGAGTTAAATTATTTAATTCACGTCTTCTATATGCTGGTGATGCTGGTGCTGAACCAACACTACCACCATTTCTTGACCATTGATTATTTTTAATATTTGTATCTGTTTCTGTTGGTGATAATAATGCTGGTGATAATAATACAACAGGTACATGAGCAAATTGTTCAGTTGGTATTCTCATTTTTGAATAACATTTAACACATACAGTTCTTTCACATAATCTACAACGTTGTCCCCATGGTCCCCAAAAACCAAAACGTGTTTTAAGACATAAAAAACATACACGTCGTTTTTCAACATCTTCTTTAACTCTACCTTCAACTGGTAATGACTCTAATTCAGCTTTTGTTAATACACTACGTATATGAACAATTTCTTCAAGTGTTAATGATAATCTTTCATCTAAAAACATATCACCAAGTGATGGTCTTTGATTTATTGTTTCTTTTCTATCATTTAAATTATCATTTGTTGTTGTTGTTGACGATGATGATGTTACTGTTGGTAAATCAATTGTATTATTATTTATTAATTTATTTTTAATATTTAAATTTGAAGATGAAAAATTTATTTTCATACTATGCTCTGAGCCAATAACTGTACGTTGACGATTTTGTATTCTTGTTCTTGGTATTGGTGGTGTTTCTTTAAATGGTATAAATGATGCTATATTACCAGAATTTGAATGTTTACGAATTGCTGCACGTCTTGATGGACATTGGGTTGCTAAATCATATGATTCAAGTTGTGCATCACAAAATCTATGATATTCATTTCTTGTTAAACGTAAACCACCAGTTTTTTTCCAAGGATTTGCTGAACTTTTATCATCATCATCATCATCATCATCATAATTATAATCTTTATCATTCATATTATACTTGTTTTCATCATGTAAACAATTTGATTTAATATTTTTTTTTATATTCATTTGAGGCTCATCATCTTCAAATCTTGTAACTGTATATTCATCATCAAGATCATCGTCATCTATATCATCATCACCACAAAATTTTAATCGAAAATCTACAGGAATTATTTTTTTTTTTTGGTTTATCATTTCGGTATCAGTCTCTGAATCTTCATGATAAACAGTATCTAAAATTTAAAAAAAACATACATTTTTTTTTTTTTGTAAATAATAAAAGTTTTAAAAAAAACAATAAAAAATACATAAAAAAATTTATAAATTGATAAAAGTTATAGATAAACAACACATGTCATGTTTACACATTAATAATTAGTATTCCTTTTTTTTTTTTGTTCATTTCTATATCTATCGAAATTAAATCGATAATTTTATTTTACATTTTATAAATTAATTGATAGACGTAAATTTAAGATGTAAATATAAAAGATAAAAATAGAATAGTTAAAAATAATAATAAACTATTTATAGATTTAGATGTAAGTAATTTTTGTTAAGCAATTTTCAATGGAAATTATTAACCTGGTTATTATTTATGAAACTTACTATTATAGATTTTAAAATCTTTTGTATTGGTTAATGATGTTTTAGTACGTGGTCGTGGTTGAGGAACAGGATGAGATTCTTGACCTTCTTGTTGATGCCATTGAGCTGCAACATCTTGAGCTGGTTCTTGTACATGTTCAACCTGGGCTGGTGGTACTTCTCCAAGAACAATTCTTCTTGCTTCACCACCTACTGCTAGTAGCATTTTTTTTTTTTTTTTTTTTTTTCAAACGTGTTTATTTATTTACTTTTTATTTCATATAAGTATATTATTTTTTATTTTATTAGATATTATTTTTTTACGTCATAAAGTCAACATAATCACTTTTTTCATTTTGTTTTAACGATCGAAATTTCATATTATTTTTTTCTTTTATTTTAGCAAAGTAAATTTACACTTTGATATTTCAATAGACTTGAATAATTCATTTAATATTCATTAAAAATAATTAAAAAAAAAACAATTTTAAAAGTTTGGAAATTATTTTTCTTTTTTTGATTATTGAAAATACAAAAATAATTTTTGTGGTATTTTAAAATTCATTTATAATTTCTAATTAAATAAATATATTGGAAGCTGCTGCATGTACCAAAAGTATGCCCAAGTCGAGTTACTACTACTTTTTTTTTTTTTTATGATAAAATTATTGATCGTTGTTGCAAAAGGTTCTCAAATATATATTCTTATAGGATTGGCAAGTTGAGTCATGAAATTCAAAGGCGCATTCGAAATAATAGCACATGCGCGTAAAGAAAATAATTTTTTTAATGTTTACATGACATATGCTTTGATTAAGTTATTGATAAGAATAAAAAAATAAAATAATTGCATTTTATAAATAGTTGAAATAGATTTTTAAATCACAATTGTTCTAATTGTATAATACAATGTGATTTTTATTTTTAGAATTTTTTTTTTATTCAGCTATAAGTTTTTATTATTCTACTGAATTATAAAATGATAACTCACCTATTGGTTTTCCATCAAGACTTGATTTCAAAGGCTTAGGATGTTTTCTAATGCTTTCCATTAACAATTCTCGAATAGTTGACTGTGATTTTTTAGGAGCTAATTTTCTTTCAGATGCCTTTAAACATAAAAATATAAACATAAATTATTTTAAACAAATAAAATTAAACAAACTATATTCATTATTTATTTTTAATTCTTTTTGGTTTTAACAAATTAGTTTAAAATAATAATTATTTATTATTAAATTAAATATTAAAAATTTTAAATACCTTTTTTAAAGGTGGTCGACTTCTGATAAATTCCAAAATTCTATCATGTGCATCTTTATTAGCACCATGTGATTGTTTTGGAGTTTTTCTAAGATTATATTTTCTTTCTCTTATATCATTCATAAGAATTTCATATGGTGTTAATTCAAATTCACAATTTTTATTTTTACTTAAACTACGTTTTAATAAATTTTCTTCTACTTTTTTTAATTTTATTCCATGATGTAACTCTCCAATAACTTGAACCCAAAATCTAGCCTGTAATAAAAATTTAAATTTTAAATATTAAAATAAAAGTAAATTTTTTTTTTTTTAGGTATATATATTATTTTTATTTTTGGCAATAATTAAAATTAAGTGATCAACGATAGACCTACTTGTATTGCCCGCCAAATCCTCAAATCAGTCTGATTAAAAAATAAAAAAAAATATAAAAATTCAAACAATTAAATAAATATATATTTGTAATTGAAAAAAAAAAAAATTACCCAATCATCAATATTAAGAACATCAAGATGTTCAGTTGATGAAACTCCAATTCTATTATTTGTTGTATCATTTTGTAATTTTTTTAAATTTTTTTGAAAACGTTCAGCTGCAACTTTATTTAAAAATTCAGTTAATTCAAGTGCTTCATTAACAAATGCTTGAATAACAGAACGATAATGTATATCAGCATATTCATCAGTTGCATTAATTCTTTTATTACAAATCTAAATATAAAAATATAACGTAGACAAATAATTTGCCTATCATCAATCTTCATTATTGATATTATTATTATATTAATTATTTATATATAAAATTAATTAAATAATTATTTACCTTAATTATATATCTGAGAGTATAATTATCATGATTATTAGTAGGAATAATATTATCATGAATATCATCTCCTTCATTTTCTAAATCTCTACCAATACCTTCATCATCAGTTTCATGAAGTCGTTCTTCTGGTTCATGTTCATCATCACAATTTGTCATTGTATTTATTAAATTTTTTAAATCAGGTGACAAACATCTTTCTTGATTTAAATCTAAACGAAAATCTAATGCTTTGTATAATAATAATCCAAGAGAAAATACAACTTTTTTTTCAGATGAATAAGTAGTTGTTGAATCTTAAAAATAAGAAAAACAATGTTTAAAAAAAAAAAGATTTATACTTTATGTATTTAAATATTATGTTGCTTACCTGTAAATATATCAAGTGATACATGTCCATCTTTGTGTAATATTATTTCATTAAGATTTGTTAATTCTTGAAGAAAATTTGATGGAAATTCAGATAAACATTTTGCTGTTTGATGACATACTGCCCATGTTTGATCTTGTCCAATTGGACCATCCAGTGTTTTTAATGTATTTTCAAGACTTAATGTATCATATTTTAACTTACAATTAATATGCTTATTTCTTTTTGAATTTATTAATTTTTTATCAACTGATAATTCATCATTATTTTCATTATTCATATTTGTTTAAAAATAATATTAAAATTTAATTGTTTTAATCCTATATTATAAATTTTTTATTTAATGATGAATGATAACAAATATGAGTAAATGTCATTTAATTATTAACTGTAGGTATAATAAAACTTTTCTAATGTTTTACTTGTTTTTTTTTTTATACAAAATGAAACACCCCTTTTGTCTATTTTGCTATTTTATGTCAATAAATACATATGCAACAAAAATAGAACTATGATTCTATGAAAGGGGTGACAATTATGGTGGATATTCATTAAAATTATTCTTGGCGATAATCTTTAAGATAGCGTTTCCACTGCCAAAATACAAATTTTTTTTTTTTCCAAATAATCCGTAATAAATGTAATTAAATGATATTTAGATTTATTATCTTATTATTTTACTCTTAAAATAATAAAAAATCTATAATATTAGTATGATAAATTTAAATAAATTATTGTTCATGTAATTAGTTGTTAAATTTAATCAAACTCACTACTTAAAATACTAGGAACTTTTATGTTTTTACTCTTTCTGTAATTGATGTTTTTCAAATTTTATCATTTTGATTTATCATTATTAATTTGTAAAATTATTACTGATTTTATAAATAATTTTTTTTTTTATAAATTAATATATATATCTTCATTAAAATATACAGTATTTAAATTATCATATTTTTTCGCGCTATTGGTGCGGCCATTTGCATTAGCTTCTTTACTATAAACACTGAGTGCAGCACTCTCCAGGCCAGATTTAAAAAAAATGTATTAAAAAAAAACAATTAAAAACAAATTTACATTTGTAGAAAAAAACAAAAACAAACAAAGATTTTATTTTTAAAAAAGTAAATAGAATGTTATCACTAATCACTATGAGTCAGTTAGTTTATGTACGTATATTAAACTTGACATTTGTGTGTGTTTAAAATTTTAATTTTATAACCAACAAGATGAAATGGTTATTATTATATTGTATAATATTTTTTTATCAATGTTTATGTATCAAAACAGGTATGTTTATTAATTTAAAATTATAAATCCTATATGTTATATTTTTTTAAAATTAAATTCATGAAAATTGAACTACAATGACAGTGTTGATGAAACAAAAATTAAAATAACAAAATTGTATTATTGACAAGTCAGTTGTCAGTTAATTTTTTTGTTGATGTTTGAATATATATTTTAAATAATAATAAAGATAATTAATTATAAAATATAATATTTATTTAAAAAATTGCAGCTGGAGAAATTGAAATACTTGTCAATGTCAATGATACAGCTGATTTTTATGTTGATAAAGTTTTGAAAGGTTTTATAAGTCGTTGTGAAGTACAACAGTTGTCTGCAGCTCATAGAAGACTTAGAAATAGTTATATTTTGATAGAAAATAGTAATTGGACAAAGACAGATTATACAAATGTTAGAAAATATTTTGAATTAATAGATTATTATGAATCATGCTCATTTTCATTATCACCATTTCCAATAGAATTTTATGGACGTTGGAATGTTATTACTACTTATATTGATTAAAATAAACTAGTCAATATTAAACAGGAATATTTTCCACCACTATCTTCAATGGTAATTAATAAAAAAATAACTATAATACATTTTATAAATTTATTAATAAATACAGTATTTTTTTCAGACACATAATCAACATCCAGATGTTTATTTTGAAAATACAAGTAAATTATTTTAATCTATTTAAAATATACATAACATCATAGGATAATTTTTAACAACAATTATTGTTTCTTATTTATTTTTAGCAAAGAGTAATAATAAAATACTTCATGTTGAATCAAATCCAATAACTTAAAGTTATTACAAATAATAATAAGTATCACTGAAAATGGAATATGGAAACTTAGATGTCAATCATTGACTCCAAAATTGATATATTCAATAAATTTTGCTGTTACAACTTGGAGTTAATTACGTTTTTTAATTAATTAATTTATTCATATATTTTAATGAATATTTTTTTAATTTTTATTTATTTTTACAGTTTTAAAGTTGATGATTCACTTGAAGAACATGATGCATCAAGAAAAAATAATAATACATGTCAACTTCGATCTATTTATTGGCAAAATTCTGGTGTTATATCAGATTATGGTGAATGGAAATGTTGTGTTAGTATTATCAATAGTCTTGATAAAGAAATTTGTCGTGACATTGAACTACCTGATGAAATGTATCATCCTCCAGAAAAAATAAAGTATGTATATTAATTGGAATTGGAATTATTTTATTGTTTATTTTTTATATAATATTTAAAAAAAATATATCCAAATGGTTTATTAAACGGAAAATGATCTAAAAAATTAACAATACAAAGTCAGAGACATTCAAGACGATCAAGATCAGTTGATCATCGAAGACAAAGATCAACAATTCGTCGGAGACCGACAAAATCAACAGATAGAAGATTAGTAGTTGATGGAAATATATTAACACCAGCTTCAAAACGATTATGGTTGCGGGGAGATGATCCATAATTTATTGTTGCTTTTATTATTAAAAATAAACAAGAATCTTGTTTATTTATAATTTAAAAAATATATAAGTCTGATTTATGAACAAATAAATAAATCACAATAGCCAGTATAGATTATATCCCTTCAATTGACTTGATTTTTGTCAAAGGGTAGAAAAGTTTACCCAACTATATTCTGGAATAATTGATCTCAATTTACGATGGATATACAGTCATCTTGACTTTGAGATGAATAAAAAATGGATAATCTTGTTAGTGTGTATAAAACTGATTGCTGAATTTATTTTATTTTATAAAAGTTATTAATAATTAAAATTTATATTTATTTATAAATAAATATATAATAAAATTGCGTGTAAAAAAATTATCAAAGAGTAACAAATGTTTTAAGTATATAAACAAAGGGTAGTGTATATAGCTGTTCAATTTAACTTTTACTGTGACATACTTGGTAAATAGTAGTATTGAATTTTGTTAAATTCAATGTAATTTCTTTGGCAAACAATTCATGAACATGTTATAAAATCAGCTCTCGCCCGTTAGAAATGGTAAATATATATTACGAGACAAAAAGAATTAGGGCGGCAAATTAGGGAAAATACAAGGGAGACGAAAGTTTGTAGGCAATCAGAACCAATGTGATTATCGTAACAAGAAATTCAATTATTTATTCATTCCTCTATCTCGAAATTGGTTTAACTGATCATTTAATTTGGTTGCGCAGTAATTGGCACGTTTAGAATTGTAAAATACTGTTGTATAGAGAAAGCAATGATATACCTAGCTGTGCAAGAAGGCGTGGTGACCATATATATATGTCCCATTCTAAGCATTTTCACGGGGTTTGCGGCCTGACCCCCTGCGATTTTGTTCATTTTTTAATATATTGTAGATTTTGGCATTAAAAAAGACACGTATTTTTTTTTTTTTTTTTTTTGCAATTTTTGAGGGCGCCACTATCGAATTTCACTCCAATTTCAAGATATCTCAAAAAGCCCCTTTTTTATTTTTCTGAATTTTTGATCATAAATTCGAGGACGCAAAACAAGTATTTTAAGCCCTTGTAGAAAGTGGGCACTCAATGCGAAGTATTTTTTTTCGATTTTTGAAATTTAAAAAAAAAAAATTTTTTTTCAACTTTCGGTCTGTTAAATGGTTTTTTCTGGAAAACTAAGAAGAAATTGGAAATTTCATAAGAGTAAATTTCGATTTCTTTTTTTTTTTTAATTCTGAAAAAAAAAAAAAAAAAAATTTTGGAAAAAAAAATTTGTTTTTTATCATTTTTTCAAAATTTCAAAAATCGAAAAAAAATACTTCGCATTGAGTGCCCACTTTCTACAAGGGCTTAAAATACTTGTTTTGCGTCCTCGAATTTATGATCAAAAATTCAGAAAAATAAAAAAGGGGCTTTTTGAGATATCTTGAAATTGGAGTGAAATTCGATAGTGGCGCCCTCAAAAATTGCAAAAAAAAAAAAAAAAAAAATACGTGTCTTTTTTAATGCCAAAATCTACAACATATTAAAAAATGAACAAAATCGCAGGGGGTCAGGCCGCAAACCCCGTGAAAATGCTTAGAATGGGCCATATACAAATCGCCAAACAGGATCATCATGGAGAAGAGAGATAAAGAGCAAGTTTAACTTAATGATTACTTTGTTTAATCTCGTTATATGATGATAAAATTATCATCAAATGATTTTATATTTAAATGTTAATATACATACAATTGTCTTTAATTAAATATTATATTTATATAATAATATTATGATATAGAAAATAATATAATTACAATTTTATAAAGAGCTTATTAATAGCAATGATAATTAACACATTGTATATACAGAGCTATCTATTAATTATCAAATATTTTTAAGATCAACTTAACGATAAGATATATTTTTATTCTTCTGATATATGGATACAAGCGATATATCGTAGCGAATAGTCAATTTTACAATGATTGTTTGAATTTTTTGAGCCATGTAGCAGAAATTTCAAGTTGATTGATTTATCACCAAAGTATTGATATATTGTTGCAGAGTTGCAATGCTGTTTTATCAAAATCAAAACACAAAAAATAGAAAAAATATATGTGCATTGCTAGCGTCGGCAGAAAAAAAACAAACCTACTAAAACAATTTTTTTCTTATACATGTTTTTAGAAATTATACATTAAAAAAAAAAGGATAACTTGTATTTGAAAAATAGTAAATAAATAAATAACAGTTATTTCATTAACAGTATATGACAAAATCTGAAAATATCTCATTCCAGCAAATTTTCATGCGTTAGTATATATACGATAGTAAAATAAAGAGGAAAGAGACGCAACCAAGGAGGCGTTTACGCGAGTAAATGAACATGGGGTGGTTATTTTGGGTAACGCCTCTTCAAAAAGAGTAGATTTTCTATTGGATAGCGTGTAAATGGCGGCATCCTGGATATGTAGTAGTGTGACGGTTTATCTATCAAGATTGTAAGTGTTTATGTGAAAAACGTTAAGTTAAATGCTGATAAATCTAGTCTCTGACGATGGAGCAACTAGCTCAGTTCGTTTCAAAGAGCTTTGATCATAAGGCAATTGTGGATTGTGAATCGAAAAAAAATAGTGCTATTACTACGGATAATAATTCTATTACTACGACAATAAGTTCAAATGATACAACTACAACAACTACAACAACTACAACTACTTCTACTTCAGCTAGGACTATAATTACACTTAGTGTTGCTCATCTTATTGGAAAAATTAAAGATTCATCAAATGATGATTGTACGAGTATAATTTGATTTTTATTTTTTTAATTGTTATACTAACGGCAAAATTTTTATGATTTAATTAAATCAAGTTATTATAATTATATTGGTTGAGTAGTGGTGCAGTAGAGGTGTCAGTGTAATGTAATATATATGAGGTGGAAATTGTTCGAAATAATTGCGTTTCGATTGGGATTTTTTTTTCTAGTTGGAATTTTTTATTTTGATTTTTTTCTAACGTAACACATAATGTTCAAAAATCAGTTAAATTATACAGTCAAAATTTCTCTGACCATCTCTTCAAACCTTGAATGAATATTTCGATTTTTTTTTTCTATAAGCACGCATATTGTTAGATTCTCGTTTGATGCTAGGTGTATCAACTATTTTAAAAAATACATTCTCGTTACGAATTATATTCACTTATTTTTCATATTTTTTTTTTTAGATATAATTCCAAACGTATCAGATCAGTTACGGGATGTTGAACCAAAAAAAATTACAGAAGAAGAAATTGATAATCAACCAAGTTCACCAGAGACTGAAGTAAAACTTCAACCAGAAAAATTTTCAATTATTCCAAAACATTTGGAAAATTCAAAAAAAGAAAAAACAGATAAAATTATTGGAATTGTTGTTTCAAAAAGAGCACCAAAACTACATTGGTCAACAAAAAATTTACGTGAATGCAGTCTTTCTTTACAATCATCTAATCATGCAATTGATGATTCAACTATTGGTGAAGAAAATGTGAATCGCAGTGTATTAAATGATGGAAATTCCAATAGTAAGCGCATAATATACTCAGTGGATTGATCATAAGTTATTTCTCTGGATTTTTATCATTCAAATAAGATAAAAAAAAACCTGAGAATATTTAACCATATAGTGATTTTATTTTGTTGGTTGCAGCAGGTAACAACGATCGATCAATTGGAATTGACAATTCTATGAGTAATGGTAAACAGCGACGATCAAGAACAAACTTTACTCTAGAACAACTAGCTGAGTTAGAACGTCTTTTTGATGAGACCCACTATCCTGATGCATTCATGCGAGAAGAATTAAGTCAACGCTTGGGACTATCAGAAGCCAGGGTACAAGTTTGGTTTCAAAATAGACGTGCTAAATGTCGAAAACATGAGAGCCAGCTTCACAAAGGTAAATAATTATTAAACAATTTATAAATCACAATCATTTTAGCAAAGAACTGGATAGATTTATTCAAAGGACAATAATTTACGCTCGATTACCCAAATAAATAAACGCACATACGCAATTTAACTAATGGAGGGTTACTTTTTCTTCCCTCCATATCTCTATCAACACTTAAAACATCTTATAGATTCTCAACACTAGGTAGCTGACGGTGCTTAGCTTCAGTATCATATATAATATTATAGAAAAAAATTTTTTTTTAATTTTTCTTTTCAGGAATATCTAGCGGAATTATATTAGCACCTAGAAGTCAATTAACTGCACTTGAACCTTGTCGTATATCACCTTATCTTCCAGCTTTACGTCTACATCCATCAATTTCATCATCTAATTTTAACTCATCAAAACCACACTTAACTGGTTCAGCATTTGATCCTGCAGAACTTCACTACACTATTAATGGAGGTCCATTTGGTGTAACTCCAACAACTCCATCTTTTACACATCATTCACTTGATTTAGCAGCATCTTTAGCTGCTGCTTCTGCACGATCAAAAAATAGCAGTATTGCGGATTTAAGACTTAAAGCTCGACGGCATCAAGAAGCTTTAGGTCTTGATAGTCCAGCATAGAATTGATAAATAATTTATTTGTTATTTTTTTTTCAATATACATGTATAGCTATTTTATCAATTTATTTGTTTTGTATATTTTTTAAATATATATATTATATAATACTAATTGTGATTTTTGATGTTTTTATTATACAAATAGTATTTACAATTTAGTGAAAATTTATCATTAAAAATATTTGTATAGCATCATTTCGTAACCGTCCAATTTTTATTTAATTACATTATGTTAAATGTCTTTTAAAGAAATACTTAAAATGTTAAATAATTATTTTTATTTGTGTTATACGATGTTTTGATAATCAAGTAGAAATTTATGTTCATTATTCTTTAATAAATTCTTCTTGATTATAATATTTAAAATAAATAATAAAACATCGTGAGAAACAAAATCAAAGTATATTGCTGTAATAAATATTGACCATATTTTAAATTATAATTTAATATACATAATTTTATGTCATCAAATAGCCATTATTTAATTTTTAAGAAAAAGAAAAAACAATTAGTATTATTTAAAAAATTTATGAGATATTCTTTCATCAAATTTCGATATAAAATCATTTTTTAAAAAAATTAGAATATTTTGAATAAAATATATAATAAAATTTATTGTAAATGGGCTCAAGATTTTTAATAATTCAAACTTTTTTTCCATTAATTTTTTTTACTATCTACGCAATGATTAAAAAATAAATTAAATTTTATTTTAATCAGATATAAAATATCAATGAGCCTTGATGAAAAAAAATAAAAAAATAGATGAATATTTAAGGACGTTTTTAATTTGTACATACAATATGTGGTTATATAACCCATGACAAATGGATACAAGTAGAAACATTTGTAAATTGAGGAAATGGTTGGTTCGTTCAGCTTGATTTTGAGGCAACACTGGGCACATTGGGAGAAGGGTACTAATGCAATAACGCAACACCATGTGGATAAATCAAGCAGTGAACCGACAAGCAAGCATTTCAGTGAATCAAGCCCGGCTTTTTGCTGTCAACTAACTGGTACTGTATATTGAATCACCAACCAACGTAATCGTGTTACCAAGCTTTCCACTTTCTAGTCTCTTGGGTACCATTATATGTATACGCTTCTCTCATTTTATATATGTATAAACTGTCTTGCAAATATTATCACAAAACAGTCCCTGTTAGATGACTAATGCGCAAATTAGTTTTCTATTTTTTTTTTTTTTTTTTCTTTTTATTTTCATATGATAGTACATGTATTTACAGTTGAAAAAATAAATGTACTTTATATGTATACATGGGGATATAAAAAAAATTTATTCAACTGTAATAATTGTGCCAAAAAGCAATTCAACTTGTATGACAATGTCAAAAGTCAAAAAGTCAGTACTTGGCTTGTGTATATCGAATTGTCTACATCAAAAATTTACTACTGTTATATTTTTATTATTTTTTTTTCGATTTGTAATAAGGGGTAAATATGAAAGGTCAGTTTAAAAATAGCTGCTCAATAAAACTAGAATTAGATGAGACAAATTTCTAGCTACATGAAATTTTGTGGGTTTCTTTTTTTTGCTATCATGGTTTGTGATATGTTGGAATAGTCAATATACAAATTGGCATTTATCACAGACCGTAATGGCAACTACTTTTTGACTTGATAATTTATTTTGAATAATAAACAATATACAGTCAACAAATAAAATCAAAATTTATTACAAAAATAAGTTTACATTTGAAAAAATACAAGAGCTTGTGGAAAAATATATTTACCAAAGTTCCATGAAATGTAATAATTTTTAAAATGATTTTTTATTTGCCC
This sequence comes from Lysiphlebus fabarum, assembly GCA_011426435.1. Lineage (NCBI taxonomy): Eukaryota > Metazoa > Arthropoda > Insecta > Hymenoptera > Braconidae > Lysiphlebus > Lysiphlebus fabarum. The sequence goes on from WSYQ01001156.1 coordinate 27,963, forward strand.
GACGGTTAGCAAAAATTATTTCTATTCTCTGTCGATTAAACCACAAAAAATATATAAAAATTATCATCTAAAAAATACAATTATCATAATCAATTTATCCCTCTTCATATTATACGTAAAATTTTATTTTTAAATATTAGAATACTTTTTACTACCAAAAAGTTACTCTTACATATTGAACAATGAAATATCCAAATCGTGACTGTATATATGTAAATGTAAAGTCTAGAGAAAGAAAAATAAATTTACTTCCTTAAAGTGTAAAAAAAAAAAAAAACAGAATAAATATTCGTAGCTTTTTTTTTTTTTAATCCAAGTTTAAAAAAGTTTTTTATTGCAAGAAAATTGCGAGTCATTTGGATCAGCTCCCAACTACCCTCAAATCAAGTGCTCAAGGGATACTAAGACTTTTTTTTTTTTCATCACGTATATTTTCTCCCTTTTAATATTTTATGGCTTTTTGTTTGAAAAAAAATAAAGAAGAAAAAATAGATATATAAAAAAAACGTTGCAATTATACATCGCATATAGAAAGTATATAGAAATTCAAGTTAAAGATATACCATTACAATAAAATAATACTGCTTGACAAGGGATTCTTTAGGACTATTAATTAATTTGTCTCGCTTATACTATTGAAGAAATTAATAATGAGTATTTCATCATCGGTATAAATAAGAGTGTTAAATACAAGGGGGATGAATTCATCGACAATAAGACCATTTATAAATTGCACATGGATTATTTCGAGGGGTATTATAAATAAAGATCATAAAATAAAAATAAAAAAAAAAAAATAACGTAATGGTTTTAGAAAGTGCAATTTTGGCCGACAAGCAACCAGGATAAAATTGATAAATAAAATTAAATAAATATATAGGGGTCTTACAAGTGTATATACGAAATATGTTGTGATTTACGTGCGAGTATAAGAAAAAGCGCTTTGGTATTACAAAGTTATACGCTTGTTAAATTAAATAATCATATATGAAATAGTGAATAGTATATATTCTGGTATATATAGATATATTTTTTGGTGGTGGATATAATGGCGCAATGGCAGTCTGGTCCAGAAAAACCCCCACGATATATACAAGGTGGGGTTTGAAGGCGGCTGAATCGAGGCAACCGGGGAAAATGAGACTTCATTTCCCCACCAGATATATCATCGTCTGGCAGTTATATGTGTCATGAATTTTAGATTATGTTTGGATTAAATTAAGCGGCACAAAATGTAGCAATCACTGCATATACAAGGATATTAAAAAATCTTATAGATAAATAAAAATTTCTTGGATTGTTTATTTTTTTATTAATTTATATTTATTATTTTTTGATATAAATATGTATTTTGTATTGTTTTTTAATTTACAATTATAAGGACGATTAAATAATTGCCGTATCTCCGGCAATAAAATTTATAAATATATTCTCATAATACAAATTCAAAATGAATTCAAGAAAAAAAGTCAAATACCTCTTCAGTCGTCATAATCTCTGGATAAGAATTCAAAATTTTTTCAGAAAAAAAAGTCGAATAACTCTGTGATCATAATGTTCACCTAATATAAATTCAGAATTCAAAATATCGATTGTAGGAAAAAAAGCAGCTCTGAATACCTCTCCTCAAGTCATGTTTGCCTAGTATTTTCAACATTTTTTTCAATAAATTTTTAAATAAGTTGATACGGCCACTATAAAAATATTGATCTAGAAAAAAACGGGGAACGGCACTGAATACCTCTCTTCAAGTCATGTTCGCCTAGTATTTTCAACATTTTTTTCGATAAATTTTTAAATAAGTTACTGCGGCCACTATGAAAAATATTGATGATAGAAAAAAACGGGGAACGGCACTGAATACCTCTCCTCAAGTCATGTTCGCCTAGTATTTTCAACATTTTTTTCGATAAATTTTTAAATAAGTTACTGCGGCCACTATGAAAAATATTGATGATAGAAAAAAACGGGAAGCGGCACTGAATACCTCTCTTCAAGTCATGTTCGCCTAGTATTTTCAACATTTTTTTCGATAAATTTTTAAATAAGTTACTGCGGCCACTATGAAAAATATTGATGATAGAAAAAAACGGGAAGCGGCACTGAATACCTCTCCTCAAGTCATGTTCGCCTAGTATTTTCAACATTTTTTTCGATAAATTTTTAAATAAGTTAATACGGCCACTATGAAAAATATTGATGATAGAAAAAAACGGGGAACGGCACTGAATACCTCTCCTCAAGTCATGTTCGCCTAGTATTTTCAACATTTTTTTCGATAAATTTTTAAATAAGTTACTGCGGCCACTATGAAAAATATTGATGATAGAAAAAAACGGGAAGCGGCACTGAATACCTCTCCTCAAGTCATGTTCGCCTAGTATTTTCAACATTTTTTTCGATAAATTTTTAAATAAGTTACTGCGGCCACTATGAAAAATATTGACTCTAGAAAAAAACGGGGAACGGCACTGAATACCTCTCCTCAAGTCATGTTCGCCTAGTATTTTCAACATTTTTTTCGATAAATTTTTAAATAAGTTACTGCGGCCACTATGAAAAATATTGATGATAGAAAAAAACGGGAAGCGGCACTGAATACCTCTCTTCAAGTCATGTTCGCCTAGTATTTTCAACATTTTTTTCGATAAATTTTTAAATAAGTTACGGCCACTATGAAAAATATTGATCTAGAAAAAAACGGGAAGCGGCACTGAATACCTCTCTTCAAGTCATGTTCGCCTAGTATTTTCAACATTTTTTTCGATAAATTTTTAAATAAGTTACGGCCACTATGAAAAATATTGATGATAGAAAAAAACGGGAAGCGGCACTGAATACCTCTCTTCAAGTCATGTTCGCCTAGTATTTTCAACATTTTTTTCGATAAATTTTTAAATAAGTTACTGCGGCCACTATGAAAAATATTGATGATAGAAAAAAACGGGGAACGGCACTGAATACCTCTCCTCAATTCATGTTCGCCTAGTATTTTCAACATTTTTTTCGATAAATTTTTAAATAAGTTAATGCGGCCACTATGAAAAATATTGATGATAGAAAAAAACGGGAAGCGGCACTGAATACCTCTCTTCAAGTCATGTTCGCCTAGTATTTTCAACATTTTTTTCGATAAATTTTTAAATAAGTTACTGCGGCCACTATGAAAAATATTGACTCTAGAAAAAAACGGGGAACGGCACTGAATACCTCTCCTCAAGTCATGTTCGCCTAGTATTTTCATCAGTTTTTTTTATTAATTTTAAAATTTGTTATTTTCGATATTTGGAAAAATATTAATGATAAATAAAAATCGAATACCTCTTCAGTCATTATATTATCCTGTTCGAAATTCAAAAATTTTTCAAAAAAAAAAATAATCGGATACCTCCTCGGTCATTATATTCTCCTGTTAAAACTCCAAGTTAAAAAAAAAAATAATAATATCCGAATACCTCTTCAGTCATTATATTCTCTTGTTAGAAATTGAAAATTTAAGAAAAAAAAAAAAATAATCGGGTACCTCCTTAGTCATTATATTCTCCTGTTAAAAATCAAAAATTTGAAAAAATATAAAAATAAAGAATCGTATACCTCTATAGTCATTTTATTCTCCTGTTAGAAATCCAAAAGTTTTTCAATGTTTCATTATAAATATCTTGAAAAATTTCAATGATGAGAAATTATTATG
>WSYQ01001157.1:0-44096 GCA_011426435.1 Lysiphlebus fabarum
TGAATCGAAAAAAAATAGTGCTATTACTACGGATAATAATTCTATTACTACGACAATAAGTTCAAATGATACAACTACAACAACTACAACAACTACAACTACTTCTACTTCAGCTAGGACTATAATTACACTTAGTGTTGCTCATCTTATTGGAAAAATTAAAGATTCATCAAATGATGATTGTACGAGTATAATTTGATTTTTATTTTTTTAATTGTTATACTAACGGCAAAATTTTTATGATTTAATTAAATCAAGTTATTATAATTATATTGGTTGAGTAGTGGTGCAGTAGAGGTGTCAGTGTAATGTAATATATATGAGGTGGAAATTGTTCGAAATAATTGCGTTTCGATTGGGATTTTTTTTTCTAGTTGGAATTTTTTATTTTGATTTTTTTCTAACGTAACACATAATGTTCAAAAATCAGTTAAATTATACAGTCAAAATTTCTCTGACCATCTCTTCAAACCTTGAATGAATATTTCGATTTTTTTTTTCTATAAGCACGCATATTGTTAGATTCTCGTTTGATGCTAGGTGTATCAACTATTTTAAAAAATACATTCTCGTTACGAATTATATTCACTTATTTTTCATATTTTTTTTTTTAGATATAATTCCAAACGTATCAGATCAGTTACGGGATGTTGAACCAAAAAAAATTACAGAAGAAGAAATTGATAATCAACCAAGTTCACCAGAGACTGAAGTAAAACTTCAACCAGAAAAATTTTCAATTATTCCAAAACATTTGGAAAATTCAAAAAAAGAAAAAACAGATAAAATTATTGGAATTGTTGTTTCAAAAAGAGCACCAAAACTACATTGGTCAACAAAAAATTTACGTGAATGCAGTCTTTCTTTACAATCATCTAATCATGCAATTGATGATTCAACTATTGGTGAAGAAAATGTGAATCGCAGTGTATTAAATGATGGAAATTCCAATAGTAAGCGCATAATATACTCAGTGGATTGATCATAAGTTATTTCTCTGGATTTTTATCATTCAAATAAGATAAAAAAAAACCTGAGAATATTTAACCATATAGTGATTTTATTTTGTTGGTTGCAGCAGGTAACAACGATCGATCAATTGGAATTGACAATTCTATGAGTAATGGTAAACAGCGACGATCAAGAACAAACTTTACTCTAGAACAACTAGCTGAGTTAGAACGTCTTTTTGATGAGACCCACTATCCTGATGCATTCATGCGAGAAGAATTAAGTCAACGCTTGGGACTATCAGAAGCCAGGGTACAAGTTTGGTTTCAAAATAGACGTGCTAAATGTCGAAAACATGAGAGCCAGCTTCACAAAGGTAAATAATTATTAAACAATTTATAAATCACAATCTTTTTAGCAAAGAACTGGATAGATTTATTCAAAGGACAATAATTTACGCTCGATTACCCAAATAAATAAACGCACATACGCAATTTAACTAATGGAGGGTTACTTTTTCCACCCTCCATATCTCTATCAACACTTAAAACATCTTATAGATTCTCAACACTAGGTAGCTGACGGTGCTTAGCTTCAGTATCATATATAATATTATAGAAAAAAATTTTTTTTTAATTTTTCTTTTCAGGAATATCTAGCGGAATTATATTAGCACCTAGAAGTCAATTAACTGCACTTGAACCTTGTCGTATATCACCTTATCTTCCAGCTTTACGTCTACATCCATCAATTTCATCATCTAATTTTAACTCATCAAAACCACACTTAACTGGTTCAGCATTTGATCCTGCAGAACTTCACTACACTATTAATGGAGGTCCATTTGGTGTAACTCCAACAACTCCATCTTTTACACATCATTCACTTGATTTAGCAGCATCTTTAGCTGCTGCTTCTGCACGATCAAAAAATAGCAGTATTGCGGATTTAAGACTTAAAGCTCGACGGCATCAAGAAGCTTTAGGTCTTGATAGTCCAGCATAGAATTGATAAATAATTTATTTGTTATTTTTTTTTCAATATACATGTATAGCTATTTTATCAATTTATTTGTTTTGTATATTTTTTAAATATATATATTATATAATACTAATTGTGATTTTTGATGTTTTTATTATACAAATAGTATTTACAATTTAGTGAAAATTTATCATTAAAAATATTTGTATAGCATCATTTCGTAACCGTCCAATTTTTATTTAATTACATTATGTTAAATGTCTTTTAAAGAAATACTTAAAATGTTAAATAATTATTTTTATTTGTGTTATACGATGTTTTGATAATCAAGTAGAAATTTATGTTCATTATTCTTTAATAAATTCTTCTTGATTATAATATTTAAAATAAATAATAAAACATCGTGAGAAACAAAATCAAAGTATATTGCTGTAATAAATATTGACCATATTTTAAATTATAATTTAATATACATAATTTTATGTCATCAAATAGCCATTATTTAATTTTTAAGAAAAAGAAAAAACAATTAGTATTATTTAAAAAATTTATGAGATATTCTTTCATCAAATTTCGATATAAAATCATTTTTTAAAAAAATTAGAATATTTTGAATAAAATATATAATAAAATTTATTGTAAATGGGCTCAAGATTTTTAATAATTCAAACTTTTTTTCCATTAATTTTTTTTACTATCTACGCAATGATTAAAAAATAAATTAAATTTTATTTTAATCAGATATAAAATATCAATGAGCCTTGATGAAAAAAAAATAAAAAAATAGATGAATATTTAAGGACATTTTTAATTTGTACATACAATATGTGGTTATATAACCCATGACAAATGGATACAAGTAGAAACATTTGTAAATTGAGGAAATGGTTGGTTCGTTCAGCTTGATTTTGAGGCAACACTGGGCACATTGGGAGAAGGGTACTAATGCAATAACACAACACCATGTGGATAAATCAAGCAGTGAACCGACAAGCAAGCATTTCAGTGAATCAAGCCCGGCTTTTTGCTGTCAACTAACTGGTACTGTATATTGAATCACCAACCAACGTAATCGTGTTACCAAGCTTTCCACTTTCTAGTCTCTTGGGTACCATTATATGTATACGCTTCTCTCATTTTATATATGTATAAACTGTCTTGCAAATATTATCACAAAACAGTCCCTGTTAGATGACTAATGCGCAAATTAGTTTTCTATTTTTTTTTTTTTTTTTTCTTTTTATTTTCATATGATAGTACATGTATTTACAGTTGAAAAAATAAATGTACTTTATATGTATACATGGGGATATAAAAAAAATTTATTCAACTGTAATAATTGTGCCAAAAAGCAATTCAACTTGTATGACAATGTCAAAAGTCAAAAAGTCAGTACTTGGCTTGTGTATATCGAATTGTCTACATCAAAAATTTACTACTGTTATATTTTTATTATTTTTTTTTCGATTTGTAATAAGGGGTAAATATGAAAGGTCAGTTTAAAAATAGCTGCTCAATAAAACTAGAATTAGATGAGACAAATTTCTAGCTACATGAAATTTTGTGGGTTTCTTTTTTTTGCTATCATGGTTTGTGATATGTTGGAATAGTCAATATACAAATTGGCATTTATCACAGACCGTAATGGCAACTACTTTTTGACTTGATAATTTATTTTGAATAATAAACAATATACAGTCAACAAATAAAATCAAAATTTATTACAAAAATAAGTTTACATTTGAAAAAATACAAGAGCTTGTGGAAAAATATATTTACCAAAGTTCCATGAAATGTAATAATTTTTAAAATGATTTTTTATTTGCCCGACGGTTAGCGAAAATTATTTCTATTCTCTGTCGATTAAACCACAAAAAATATATAAAAATTATCATCTAAAAAATACAATTATCATAATCAATTTATCCCTCTTCATATTATACGTAAAATTTTATTTTTAAATATTATTCTTTTTACTACCAAAAAGTTACTCTTACATATTGAACAATGAAATATCCAAATCGTGACTGTATATATGTAAATGTAAAGTCTAGAGAAAGAAAAATAAATTTACTTCCTTAAAGTGTAAAAAAAAAAAAAAACAGAATAAATATTCGTAGCTTTTTTTTTTTTTAATCCAAGTTTAAAAAAGTTTTTTATTGCAAGAAAATTGCGAGTCATTTGGATCAGCTCCCAACTACCCTCAAATCAAGTGCTCAAGGGATACTAAGACTTTTTTTTTTTTCATCACGTATATTTTCTCCCTTTTAATATTTTATGGCTTTTTGTTTGAAAAAAAATAAAGAAGAAAAAATAGATATATAAAAAAAACGTTGCAATTATACATCGCATATAGAAAGTATATAGAAATTCAAGTTAAAGATATACCATTACAATAAAATAATACTGCTTGACAAGGGATTCTTTAGGACTATTAATTAATTTGTCTCGCTTATACTATTGAAGAAATTAATAATGAGTATTTCATCATCGGTATAAATAAGAGTGTTAAATACAAGGGGGATGAATTCATCGACAATAAGACCATTTATAAATTGCACATGGATTATTTCGAGGGGTATTATAAATAAAGATCATAAAATAAAAATAAAAAAAAAAAAATAACGTAATGGTTTTAGAAAGTGCAATTTTGGCCGACAAGCAACCAGGATAAAATTGATAAATAAAATTAAATAAATATATAGGGGTCTTACAAGTGTATATACGAAATATGTTGTGATTTACGTGCGAGTATAAGAAAAAGCGCTTTGGTATTACAAAGTTATACGCTTGTTAAATTAAATAATCATATATGAAATAGTGAATAGTATATATTCTGGTATATATAGATATATTTTTTGGTGGTGGATATAATGGCGCAATGGCAGTCTGGTCCAGAAAAACCCCCACGATATATACAAGGAGGGGTTTGAAGGCGGCTGAATCGAGGCAACCGGGGAAAATGAGACTTCATTTCCCCACCAGATATATCATCGTCTGGCAGTTATATGTGTCATGAATTTTAGATTATGTTTGGATTAAATTAAGCGGCACAAAATGTAGCAATCACTGCATATACAAGGATATTAAAAAATCTTATAGATAAATAAAAATTTCTTGGATTGTTTATTTTTTTATTAATTTATATTTATTATTTTTTGATATAAATATGTATTTTGTATTGTTTTTTAATTTACAATTATAAGGACGATTAAATAATTGCCGTATCTCCGGCAATAAAATTTATAAATATATTCTCATAATACAAATTCAAAATGTATTCAAGAAAAAAAGTCAAATACCTCTTCGGTCGTCATAATCTCTGGATACGAATTCAAAATATTTTCAGAAAAAAAGGTCGAATAACTCTGTGATTATAATGTTCGCCTAATATAAATTCAGAATTCAAAATATCAATTATAGGAAAAAAGCAGCTCTGAATACCTCTCTTCAAGTCATGTTCGCCTAGTATTTTCAACATTTTTTTCGATAAATTTTTAAATAAGTTACTGCGGCCACTATGAAAAATATTGATGATAGAAAAAAACGGGAAGCGGCACTGAATACCTCTCTTCAAGTCATGTTCGCCTAGTATTTTCAACATTTTTTTCGATAAATTTTTAAATAAGTTACTGCGGCCACTATGAAAAATATTGATGATAGAAAAAAACGGGGAGCGGCACTGAATACCTCTCCTCAAGTCATGTTCGCCTAGTATTTTCAACATTTTTTTCGATAAATTTTTAAATAAGTTACTGCGGCCACTATGAAAAATATTGATGATAGAAAAAAACGGGGAACGGCACTGAATACCTCTCTTCAAGTCATGTTCGCCTAGTATTTTCAACATTTTTTTCGATAAATTTTTAAATAAGTTACTGCGGCCACTATGAAAAATATTGATGATAGAAAAAAACGGGAAGCGGCACTGAATACCTCTCCTCAAGTCATGTTCGCCTAGTATTTTCAACATTTTTTTCGATAAATTTTTAAATAAGTTAATGCGGCCACTATGAAAAATATTGATGATAGAAAAAAACGGGGAACGGCACTGAATACCTCTCCTCAATTCATGTTCGCCTAGTATTTTCAACATTTTTTTCGATAAATTTTTAAATAAGTTACTGCGGCCACTATGAAAAATATTGACTCTAGAAAAAAACGGGGAACGGCACTGAATACCTCTCCTCAAGTCATGTTCGCCTAGTATTTTCAACATTTTTTTCGATAAATTTTTAAATAAGTTACTGCGGCCACTATGAAAAATATTGATGATAGAAAAAAACGGGGAACGGCACTGAATACCTCTCCTCAAGTCATGTTCGCCTAGTATTTTCAACATTTTTTTCGATAAATTTTTAAATAAGTTACTGCGGCCACTATGAAAAATATTGATGATAGAAAAAAACGGGAAGCGGCACTGAATACCTCTCTCAAGTCATGTTCGCCTAGTATTTTCAACATTTTTTTCGATAAATTTTTAAATAAGTTACTGCGGCCACTATGAAAAATATTGACTCTAGAAAAAAACGGGAAGCGGCACTGAATACCTCTCTTCAAGTCATGTTCGCCTAGTATTTTCAACATTTTTTTCGATAAATTTTTAAATAAGTTACTGCGGCCACTATGAAAAATATTGATGATAGAAAAAAACGGGGAACGGCACTGAATACCTCTCTCAAGTCATGTTCGCCTAGTATTTTCAACATTTTTTTCGATAAATTTTTAAATAAGTTACTGCGGCCACTATGAAAAATATTGATGATAGAAAAAAACGGGGAACGGCACTGAATACCTCTCTCAAGTCATGTTCGCCTAGTATTTTCAACATTTTTTTCGATAAATTTTTAAATAAGTTACTGCGGCCACTATGAAAAATATTGATGATAGAAAAAAACGGGGAACGGCACTGAATACCTCTCCTCAATTCATGTTCGCCTAGTATTTTCAACATTTTTTTCGATAAATTTTTAAATAAGTTACTGCGGCCACTATGAAAAATATTGACTCTAGAAAAAAACGGGGAACGGCACTGAATACCTCTCCTCAAGTCATGTTTGCCTAGTATTTTCATCAGTTTTTTCTATTAATTTTACAATTTGTTATTTTCGATATTTGGAAAAATATTAATGATAAATAAAAATCGAATACCTCTTCAGTCATTATATTATCCTGTTCGAAATTTAAAAATTTTTCAAAAAAAAAAATAATCGGATACCTCCTCGGTCATTATATTCTCCTGTTTAAACTCCAAGTTAAAAAAAAAAATAATAATATCCGAATACCTCTTCAGTCATTATATTCTCTTGTTAGAAATTGAAAATTTAAGAAAAAAAAAAAAATAATCGGGTACCTCCTTAGTCATTATATTCTCCTGTTAAAAATCAAAAATTTAAAAAAATAAAAATAAAGAATCGTATACCTCTATAGTCATTTTATTCTCCTGTTAGAAATCCAAAAGTTTTTCAATGTTTCATTATAAATATCTTGAAAAATTTCAATGATGAGAAATTATTATGAAAGGAAATAGCTTAATTTTCAAAATTTAGTTTTTAAAAAAGTTTGAGTAATAAAAATCAGATAAATGCCAATTTAAAAATTTAACATTCATCTTTTTTATTTGATATAATTTGTATATTATTTATTATTAAACGATCACTCTAAAGATAAAATATAACTATACATAAAAAATACGTTAAAACTATTAGTAAAAAAATAGACATTCAAGTTATATGTTCGTGTTTATGGGTAAATATAAGATGCTGACTTTGAATCAATTTCGATAATAGCTTTAAGAGTGTGGGGTGAAGTTCAATCGACCGAGGGTATTAGGGGTTACGACATATCGTTCTTCGTTTTCCATTTATATATATAAGATACGCACCTGTCGTTTTTATTTGCAACAAAAAAAAGTCTTAAACTAATAGAATTGGATAAGGGGAACAGTGCAAGTATTTGATGATAGAACGCAATTACTTAAAAGCCTTGTCGATCACTTTTATTTTCATCAGGGAGTAGTTCATTTAATCTGTATATTTATAATACAAATTGTTTGAAATAAAAATAATGAGACTATTATTTTGAATATAAAATTGATTGCTTGTTTTGAGTCACAAGTGTTAATGACATTTTTATATACAAAGTAAAATCAATTCGAGATTTTTGTAATGATTCAAATATTACTGATCGATAGATTACATTCTCCAGAATCTAAGTTTAGTTATAAAAATTATAAAAAAATATCATGACAAAATACTGGAATATAAAATCTCAATGTCATTCAATATTTTTATCAATAAATTTGATTTATTAATGAAACACACTCGATTATACATGAATATCGCTTACATAAAGAGTATTATTATTAATGAATTCTAGTACTTAGTGCACAAAAATGAAAGATACAATATCTCCAATGAATTGAAAAATTTTAAATCATAATTTTTTTTATCTTTTGTCTTCCTCATATGAATACTTCAATGGTTGTAACGGAATATAGATGAATTTGTGTTTCAAAAATTATTATAATTATTTCCTCCAAGTTGATTATTATAGCCTCGATTATTTGGAGTATAGCCTGGCCTGAAATTATTGCCTAACCCTACAATAATATACAATATTTATTTAACATCAACGCTGAAAAAAACAAAAAAAACAAACTTGAAATAATTTTAATACTTACCACCACAAAAGTTACCCAAATTGCCTAAAGACATTGGACCTGATCCACCAGTTGAATTGAGGAATAATTCAATATATCTGTGAGACATGTGACTTTTATCCTACAAATAAAATTTAAAATTAATTACATTATAATAATAATAAAAATGAATAAAAGAATATAAATGTAAACTGACTAACCTTGGACATAGCTTTTACAGCTTCTTCATGAGTTGCAAATTCAACATCAGCTTCACCCGATGCACGACCATTATTTTCAAGAATAATACGAATATTTATTGGCACAATTGGCCTGAAAAACTAATATAAAAAAAAAAAAAGAAAAATATATAAATTAAACATAATAAATTTAAAATTAATTAAAATTATTTAATTATTATTTAAATAATACTTACATCAGCAATGTCTTGTTCGGTAGCTCTAAAAGGTAATCCACGCATGTGTATACAATGTATTCCACCAGGATTTCCACCCCAATTATCATTATTATTACCTCGGAAATTTGGTGGTCCTTTCATATCCATATTACCACGCATACCATTACCACCTCCTCCACCACCACCACCAATTCCACCATTGCCTCCACCTCCTCTTGGTGGTCCGAAATTATTTGGATTTCCCCATGGTCCATTGTCAAAATCTATAAATAATTTAAAAATATTTTATTAAATATTATGTTTTAAAAATAATTAAATATTCATGTTATTTATTTTTATTTGATTTACCTCTGTTGCGAGAATTTCTAGGATTATTGTTGAATCTATTCATTCCACCAAAACGATCTCTGTGATCATATGGAGCTGGTCTCATATTGAAATTATTCATTGGACCACCAGATCTCATTTTTGGTCCTATACTGGCACGTACTTCAGACAAACTACTTCGGAATATTTCAATGTACCTATTAAAAAAAATTATTGTTATTAAATTAAATATTTTTTTAAATTTTATTTCAACAAATATTAAACATAATTTGATATAGGATTATTTTTTTTTCCTGGAAATTTTAATATTAATTATTATAATTTTTTTGGGTTTATTGTTTTATTTTTCTTTTTAAACTAGAAAATTTACTAACATTTATTATTTTTATTTTTAAAAGCAAATAAAAATTTTAATAGTAACTTGCAAATTTTTTTTCTAAATAAACTAAATTTTAAATACTAAAAAAAAAATATATAAATATAAACTATTTATAAATATTATATTGACAACAATGTAGATAAAAATTGTTTCAATTTGTTTTCAACTTTAAACAACAAATACATATTTATTTATTTTTTGTTTCTAAATTTAAATAATTTATAAAAATTAATTTAAACAAAACAAAAAAAAAAAAATATATTAATAGCTGAAATTAATAAATTGTTGATAAATATTTATTTTTGAAGAAAAAAAAAAAAAATTATTGTAGATTCAAAAATATCAGCAATACAATACTCCATAATCTGCCAAGTTCCAACCCTTCTCTCCCCATGGTATTGTTGACTATTCAAGGGGGTATAACCAGGTGGCCTCAGTTGGGCCAACAGTACTTGTTTCTTCCCTGTTTTTTTTCATTCATTTTTTGTTAATACTCTCATCTTGATTACATTGATGACAAATATATGATTATTTTGTTTTTTTAAATTTCAATAAAATTACAAAAAAAAAATAGATAAATATACATAGGTATGTATAAAAATCATAAGATTTGACCCATTTTTTTTCTTTTGTTTTTTTTTTTTTTTTTTTTCAAAATAAAAAAATATATAAAAAAATAAAATAGGTATACATAGATTTCTATGGATATTATAAATTATTAATAAATCATAATAAACAATACCCAAACCCATCTAGCATCAGTGCCCCACCTGTGTCCTATCTTTTCCTTGTGTTTCTGGAGTGCGCGTTCCGCGACATCTTTGTTAACAAATTGAACATAAGCCTCCCCAGTACTGCGGCCCGTGAAGTCTGTTGGTAGTGAAATCCCGTTCGGCAATATCTCCAACCCTGACCCACACATAATCAAACAACGATATTGTAGCGAAATTACCCATTAAAAAAAAATTAATTAATAATAATTTACAGCTGCAATAAATTTATAAAAATAACCCATTGTTCAATATAATATTACCATTTTTTTATTTTTTCAATTATCAATGATTTAATTATGGTGCAAAAAAAATTAGTAAATATATAAATAAATAGAAAAAAAAATAAAAAAAACTATACTTACTAGCCCAGGAAAATATGTATTTTAATTTTTATTTGCTAAAATTTTTGATAATTAATTTATTTGTTTATACAATTAGTTGTAATTAAACAATATTATAGTGAATTTATAAAAACTTGGGCTAGTTTATGATATTAACATGTAAAAAAATTGCATTTATTTAATGATAAAAGTAATGATTGTAAATTAAATTATTAAAAAACTTACATTAATTATTATTTTATCGTTTAATTTTGATGGATAAAAAAAAACTAAGTATGCTTTATCATATCTCAATTTTTAATTTTTCATATTAAATGATGAATGATTAAAGAAAAAGTTTAAAGTTTAAAACTATGGGTATATTAAGTTTTATATTTAAAAAAAATTTAATTAATTAGTTTTATATTATACCTGAGAAAAATTGTGCAATTTCTTCTTTGGAGCATCCAAATGGTAAACCACGAAGTCTAACACAACCATCATCCATAACATTTTCAAGATTTAATCCACTTCTTTTAACGACCCATTCCATTTCACCACGTTTAGCTTTGAATACTTGAATAAAAAATTTAAAACAATTATTAATTATAATATATATTATTTAATTTAATAAATTAATAAAAAATTACCTTCAATGTAACGATGACCCATATGATCTCTATCACGTTTACAAGCTTTTTCAATATCTTCTTCTCTTTCCATTTCAATATAAGCTTCACCACTTGGTCTTCCTTCACGAGACATTGTCATGTGAATTCCAGCTTTTCCATGGCATATATTACAATCACTAAAAAATTTAAGTATCTCATCGACTGTTGTTGACCATGGTAGTCCTCTTAATCTGACTACATAACCTTCATCATCGTGATCACCATTGCCGTTTGACATTTTTAATATTAAATCTACAACATAAAAATAATTAAATTATTATTATTATTATTCATTTGTTTGTTTAATTTAATTTTTCAAGATGATAAAATAATTGAAGCTTGGGAAATATGTATACAATTTGTTTAATGATATAAATTTTTGTAATTTATGTATGCCTCATTTGAAATAACAACATAAATATTTATGTGACGATATTTATTTGTAATTATATATTTCAAATAAAAATAAAATTTAATTTTTATATTTCTTTGCCAACTATTTACATAAAAAAACGTAGGCATTATTATCATTATTATTATTGTTGTTGTTATTATTAGTGTTGATATGATGATTATTTTCAATAAATTTTCAGGAATAAATATTTATTGTTTGTTTGAAAAGAAAAACTCAATAAAAAACAAAACTTTTAAAGGTATAATTACGTTAATTATGTGAAACAAACAACTAAATATTATGAAAAATATAAAAACTTGATAATTGAAAAGAAAAATAAAAAAATATATGTAGGAACTTACCGAAGAATAAATTATAAACAATATATAAAGTATACTTTTAGAATTTAAAAATCACGTTGATAAATAATCATGAGAGTGATTTTATTAGAATGTTTATTTTTATAATAATATAATATTTAATTAATCACTGTCATTTACAAAGTAATCTAAATGCAAAGTTGTATCAAGTTCTTTTTATTATCCAACAAAATGGCTGACGTTTATGACTTCCAGGCTTCTCTCTCCCTCCTGCTCTCTTTCTCACTCAAAAGATGCTTTGATGATGTGTGAATACAAGGCTTGTCTTTTTTTCAAGAAGGGTCCTAAATATCCCTAGATATCACTATAACCTTAAGGCTTATTTACAGCAATACATACGCAGCGTGTATAATACCAATGTATAGTACAATGGTTTTATACGCCATGTATTTTATTATTCTGTCAAAATTTAAAAGAAAATAATTTACGGAAAAATAAAATAAAGAAAGTAATCTTTCATTAACACTAATCACCTTATTATATCTTCTTTATAAATTCTTTTTAATGATTATTGTAAAATTAAAAATACACTATAGTTTTATATATATTATTGAAAGTATAAATGCACCTTAATTTTTTTAATGCATAACCTTGGGAACTGATAAATTCATTAATTCATCCACATGGTTTTTTTCCATAACACAAGTTATTATTGAATAAAAAATTTATAACAAATAATTTATCACAACAATTGACATTATAACAATCCAATATGACTTCTACAATTGTAGAAGGACAATTCAGTGATGCAGAAGAAAATGAAGAAACGTAAGTTTTTCTAATAATTAAATACACATTTGTTAAAAATTTATTTATTTTTAATATTAATTTTTTTTTAAATTGTTTTATAGTGTCACTGTATCACCAGTAAAAATTCCAGATCAAATAATTACAAATAAAATTGATGAACTTAAAATAACAGATGATGACAGTAATGAGGATTATGTAGATGATGAAAGTGATTTTTTTGATGATACTGATGATGATGATTGGGATATTGATGATTGTGATGATTCAAGTGTACCAAAAATTCGTCAATGTAATAGTCAAACAGCAAATACACAAAAATTATCAAATAAAGTTACAAATTATCAACCAAGTGATAAATTATTTAAACGTTATTCAAATAAAATAAGTATAGAAAAATATGAAGGTCCAGCATCATTACCACACAGTGCTGCAAATAAACTTATTGAAACAAATAAACGTAGTGAAAAAGATCGTATACGTACAAAAGATAAACATGATCGTGCAACAGTTGAACAAGTTATGGATCCACGTACAAGAATGATATTATTTAAATTATTAAATCAAGGTATTATTGGTGAAATAAATGGTTGCTTATCAACTGGTAAAGAAGCAAATGTTTATCATGCAACATCAAAAACAAATATTGAAGTTGCAATTAAAATATATAAAACATCAATTTTACATTTTAAAGATCGTGATAAATATGTTAGTGGTGAATTTCGTTTTAGACATGGTTATTGTCGTCATAATCCAAGAAAAATGGTTAGAACATGGGCTGAAAAAGAAATGAGAAATTTATTAAGATTAAATCAAGCATCAATACCATCACCAAAACCAATACTTTTACGTAGTCATGTATTACTTATGGATTTTATTGGTTCAAATGGTTGGCCAGCACCAAAATTAAAAGATGTTGTATTAACATTATCAAAAATGAGAGAAGCATATAGAGAATGTGTTGAAATTATGTGGAAATTATATAATAAATCACGACTTGTACATGCTGATTTAAGTGAATATAATCTTCTTTATCATAATGATAATGTTGTTGTTATTGATGTATCACAAGCTGTTGAACATGATCATCCAATGGCATTTGAATTTTTAAAAAAAGATTGTACAAATATTACTGAATTTTTCAAAAAAAATCAAGTTGCTGTTATGAATGTTAAAGAACTTTTTACATTTGTTACTGATCCTACAATAACTGAAAATAATATGGATGAATATTTAAATAATATATCTAATAGAGTTGTTTCTAATGATGATAAAAATGATGCTAATGAAGAAATTGATGTAAATGTTTTTAAACAATCATATATTCCTCAAAATCTTCATCAAGTAAGATATTAAATTTATTATTTTATTATACCTATCTATATATTTATTATCACTATTAGTATTAATAATAATTTATAATTTAGGTTCGAGATATTGATCGTAAATTGGATAAATCAGGAGCACAAAATTTAATTCTTAAGACAATTGTTGGTCTTCGAGCTAATTTAACCACAGACAATAATAAATCTGAAGTAATAAAAAATTCAGTTCATGATGAAACTGATGTAGTAAAAAATACAGATGATACAGATGATGAATCTTCTAAAGACAGTGAAGAACATTCAGCTTCTACTGAATTGAAAACCAAGTCCAAATTTTATAGACCTGTTAATGAAACTGCTGAAGAAAGAAAAGTATTATATTTAATTGAAATTGATAACTTTTAAATACTTGATTAATAAAATATTAATGTATTTTATTTTTTATTTTTCAGGCTCGCAAAAAAATTGTTAAAGAAGAACAAGCTCAAAAACGTACAGAAAAAATAAAAAAACATGTAAAAAAAAGAAAAGAAAAAATAACTAAGAAAAAATAATTTATCAACAATATGTAGGTATAAATTTGTAATTTTTATTTGTTATTTTTAACAATAATTATTAATGCATTAATAAAAAAAAAATATACGTATAAAATATCTATTCAATTGAATATTTTAATGTACACGTTTAATAATTTAATGACTCATAATCCTTTTTTTCTTAGTTATATTTATTTATTTATAAAAATTATATTATTATTATTAATTTTATATACTTTCAAAAAAAAAAAAAACATATATTTTTTTATTGCGCATGAACATTGCAATTGTAAAGAAACCTTAAGGCCACCTGATAATGATACTCCATTATCAATTATTATTTTTGACATATTTATTTGTTATTCGTAAAACTCAAATGTAATTTTCTGTTTTTCAATCATTGCTTGAAGCAATTGCATATAATAATTTATTTTATATTTTATCTTGTTATTAAAATTTCAATAAAAAAAAATTATAATAGTTATAGTTATAAGTACGTAAAATAATTTTTCATTTGTTTGGGTGTGATATCTTAGTTTATTAAAAATATATATAAATAATGGAGGCTGTACCAAGATTACCTATGATATCATTTGAATTAAAAATAAGTCCTGAACCAACATCATTTGGACCAAAATTAAAACAAGTTAGTATAATTAAAATATATTTTGTCATTTTTTTTAACATCATATGACATTGAAATCATATTGATGAAATATTTACTCATTTTTATTTCTAGTATATTAGAGATTTTTACAATGAAGATCCAGAATCTTATACAAATGAAATTTATCAATTGGAAAATCTTCGAGCAATGGCTGTACGTCCACCAATAGCTGTAAATGGTTGTTCATTATTAAAAAAATATTATTGTCAATTACATTTTGTACAATCAAGATTTCCAATGGGTATTGATGAACCAGCTGCAGTTCCATTTTCATGGAGAGATAGTTATGCTAATATTGTATTTACACTTAGTAATATACGTTTTGAAATAATATCAATATTATATAATATTGGTGCAATACATACTCAACTTGGTGCTAAAACAGAAAGAACAACATCAGATGGTATGAAAATGGCATGTTCACATTTTCAATGTGCTGCATGGGCATTTGAAAATTTACAAATTACAAATCCACAATCACCAGGTGTTGATATGACATATGATTTAATGAAATTTATGAATCAATTATGTTTAGCTCAAGCACAAGAATGTATACTTGAAAAAAGTATGTTTGATGGTAGAAAAGCAAATGTTGTTGCTAAAGTTGCTAAACAAATTGTTGATTATTATAATATTGCTGGACAAACATTAGAATCAAATAAAAATGATGATAATACAATATCAGAAACAGTTGGAACAAAAATATATAAAAATTGGAAAAATTATGTTTCATTTAAACGTTTATATTATATGTCAGTAACATATTTATATCAAGGTCTTACATCTGAGGATCAAAATAAAAAAGGTGAAAGAGTTGCATTTTATAAATTAGCATTATCATCACTTAATTCAGCAAGATTATTATATACAAATTCAAAATCATCAATAAATATAACTGGTTTATCAAATGAAAAAGAAATAATTGAAGATTCACTTGTATTTACAAATGATGTTATTGAAGGTAAAAAAAAAGCAGCAACAAATGAAAATGATTTTATTTATCATGAAGAAGTACCAGATAAAGATGTATTACCAACAATTAATGGTGCATCACTTGTTAAAGGTATACCATTTAGTATTAATGATACAGAAATATCTGGTCCAGATATATTTGCAAGATTAGTACCAATGAAAGTACATGAAGCAAGTTCACTTTATTCAGAAGAAAAAGCTAAAATATTACGTTCAATTGGTAATAAAATTGATGAAAGAAATGAGCAATTAGAAAAATATTTATCATCATTAAAACTTCAACATTTACCATTATGGGATCCTGATAATCCAGTTAGTGATGAATATATTTCATTACCAGAAAAATTAATTGAAAGATGTGCAGTATTAAATGCTAAAAAAACAGCAGTTGAAGATTTAGAAAAATTAATGGATAAATTATCATCAGCATATAATACTGTTGAAAAACAACTTATTAATATTAATGGATATTTAAAAAATGAAGAAATAAAAGAAAAAGAATATCAAGCAGTTGCTGGTAAACGTCCACCAACAATTGTTGCAACAGATTTAACAAGAGAAACTAAAAAATATGAAGAAGCACATGCTTTAGCAACTGAAAGTAATCAAGCATTATATCGTGCAATAAATTTACATTTAAATAATTTACGTTTATTAGAACAACCATTGAGTGTATTAAAAACAAATATACCATCAATTGAATCAATTGATAAAATGAATGATAATAATAAAAAAAATGTACGTGAATTAAAAAGATTACTTGATAAAGCTAAACAAATGCAAAATCAAAGAAATGAATTACATTTAAAATTAAGAGATTCAATTGAACATGATAATATAACAAGTTTATTAGTAACAGCAACAGCTGAGTCATTACCATTAGATGTTATATTTAATGAACAATTAAAAAAACATAAACCAACTGTTAATTTAATTGAACAAAATTTAATTGCTCAAGATAATATATTGACTGCATTAACTGATGCTTATGCTAAAAC
The DNA here is from genome assembly GCA_011426435.1 of Lysiphlebus fabarum. Classification (NCBI taxonomy): domain Eukaryota; kingdom Metazoa; phylum Arthropoda; class Insecta; order Hymenoptera; family Braconidae; genus Lysiphlebus; species Lysiphlebus fabarum. The sequence continues at coordinate 17,480 of WSYQ01001157.1, forward strand.
ATCTGAAATACGTAAATCTGTTGAAAATATACTTAAACAAAGAGAACTTATGATAACATCATTAATATCATCATATGATGCATATGATGATTTATTATTAACATCTACAAAAGGCTATGAATTTTATAAAAAATTAGATGTTAGTGTAAGTAGATTAAATAAACGTCTTGAAGGTACATGTAATGTACTAGATTCAGAACGTAACACAATATTATCACAAATTAATGAACCACCACAACCACAACAACAACAACAACAACAACAACAACCAGATATATACAGTACAAAAGGTGTATCAATTATTTCAGTTAATCCAGCATCAGATAATAATATTAATAATAATAATAATAATAATTCAAATAATAAAACTAAATCAGGTATGCGACTTAAAGATCACTTAGAGAATAGATTAAAAATTAATTCAGATAAAAATAATATAACATCAATAACTAATATACAACCAAGTTCATCATCAATTGATTCTTCAAATGATTTTAATAATACTGAAGATATTTATAATCCTGGTAATAATTCATTACATTCAATTGATCAACAACATCATAATTCACAAATGTATCAACAATATCATGCTTATTATTCATCAAAAACAAATCCATATTCAACTCAATCATCATATCAAAATAATGAAATAATATTACCAACAAATTATATTGATGTTAATCAAAGTTTACCAAGATCAAGTACAACAAATACAAATACTGTGTATCAACAAGCTGGTAGAGTAAGCTCAACAAATGTATCAACTGATAGTTCTGTATATACAAATTATTCTAATGCTAATCAACAAAGTGGTAGTCATTATCCAATAAGTGGTTATGATAATATTACACAATATCATCATAATCAAATATATCAAACACCACAAGTATCATCTCAAATTAGTCAAAATAATTATCAAATTCCAATAACATTACAAAATTATCAAAATAATAATCAATCATCATTGAATAATCAAAAAACAATTATAACAAGTGGTCATGAAGATTTAAACAATCAAGAAATTATACCACAATCATCAAATGCCTATTATCAACAATACAATACAACTAATCAAAACAATACTTATCGTACTGATGATAATACAGCAAATAATTATTCAACAACAGCAACAACAACAACACAAATTAATCAAGTAACTTATACCATTCCACAAGATAATACAAATTATGTTAATCAAAATACTCAAGAAATTCCAGTTAATAATACAAATTTTGTTCAATCAGATAATAATCAAGGAACAAATTATTTACAACAACATTATTACAATAATATTACAAATTATCCACATAATATATCACAATCATCATACGTTGTACCACCACAAACACCACAGCAACAACAACAAACATATGTTGATCCAAATCAATCAAGTATTCCAACATTAAATAATTATGTTATTCCAGATAACCAAAATTATAATACAAATAATTATGTACAAAATCATCTATCATTATCATCAACAAATGAATCTACAAATTACACAAAAGAACCAGATATTATTCAAAGTCATACAAAAACAATGAATAATATACAAACACCATATACAACATCATCACAATATTCTATTCAATCACATAATAACAATAATAATAATACAATAATACAAAATCCATATTCAAATTATACACAAGTTTATAATGCAACACAAGATCAACAATTACAACAAATTAATAATACATCAGTAACATCATCATATCAAAATCATCCAGGATATATTTATGATAGTACTAATGGTGGTTATCAATACAATTCAAATTATCAAAATTCACAATTACAACAAGAACAAATTTCAATAAATCAACAAACAATTGGACAAGGAGTAAATGTCATAAATAATTCACACTATACAAATGCTAATAATACAGCATTAGCAAATGTAACAATATCATCAAGTTATTCATTGGATAATAATTATCAACCTGAAATAAATGAACAAAATTATTATACAACTCCTTATGGTTTACAACAAAATTATAATCAATCAACAACAATAACAACAAGTATTAATCAAATAAATAATAATAATAATTATCCAAATACATATATTCAATCGACTGATAATAAAACAACAACAACAAATTCAATAACATCAAATATTAATAAACCACAATCAAATTTAGATCTTCTTAGTGGTCTTGATATTACAATTAATCATGCACCATTAGTTCCAGAAATTAATTTAATAAATAAAGATGATAAAAGTGATGATAAAATTGATGATAAAAATGATAAAAATATAAACAATAATAACAAAAATATTGATAATGATGATATAAAATTAACAACAAATTGTATTAATGAAAAACTTGAAAATTTAGAAATTGTTTGGGATACATGGTACAATGATGTACAACCAAAACAAGATCCACTTGGTGATCCAATAATTTTACAAAAATTTATAACAAATATTGAAAAATATGAAAAATTTGTTGATAGTTTAACAAATAAAACATTAAATGGTTCAACAAATCTTGATATTAAATTACATGAAATACGTGATATTGAAGAACGTGAATTTATAAAACAAACAAGTAATGCTGCAAAATTAAATACTGATAAAAATAGAACAACAGATTGTATACCATATGATTCATCACGTGTTAAATTAACAATAAATGATAATTTATTATCTGATTATATAAATGCATCATATATTAAAGATTTAACACAATGGACACCATCATTTATTGTAACACAATCACCAATGTCACAAACATTTGAATCATTTTGGACAATGATATTTGAAAAACAATGTGAAGTTATTGCATCATTATCAAGTAATGATAATAATGAACAAGATGATATTTATTGGCCAATAAATATTGATGTACCAATGACTATTGGTAATTTTACATTATTACTTAAAAATAAAACAAAACATACAACATATATACAAAGTATAATTAGCATTATTGACAATAATAAAGGTAATGAAAAAATTGTTGTACATATGCAATTTATATCATGGCCAATAAATGGTATACCAAGTAGTCCTGGTGCTTTATTATCATTTGCAACTGATATTATGTCTGAACAAGCATTAAGACATTGTTCAAATCCAATTGTTGTACATTGTAAAAATGGTAGTTCACTCAGTAGTTTATTTTTACTTGCAACAGCTACAGTTTGTCATGTTAGAGCTGGACATGGTATTGTTGATGTGCCTTTAATATTTTCAACATTTGTCAAATATCGTAAATGTTTAATTGACAAAGATTATTTATTATTTGGTTATCGTATGGTTCTATATTATGCACAAGATACATTAATGAAACGTGGAATTTTATCATCAACTAAAACAACATTTGATGGTGTTTTTAATGGAATTGAAAATAATAAAGGAAAACAATTTAAAAAGAATCAATTTTGTCATCCATCTGATGATTTTTTACATAATTTAAGTGCTGGTATTGCTGGTATATCAACATCACAAAGTAAATTATTTATATTTTCATATAACATGACTATAATTATTTAATTATAATAATTATTATTTTATTAATTACAGATAATCGAAATATACCACCAGAAACACCAACAAAAATTAATTTGGATTCTGAAAATAAGACTGATCGAGTTAAACCAGTGGATCCTTTGAGTCAACTTGATCCATTATGGACAATCCGAAGATAAATGATCAACATATTGTTATAAATTAATGGCATGCTCTTTGATTTACATTTATATAAATTGTTTTTAAATAAAAAATAGCAAATATTGTATATTATATTTACGTATTATTATTATTAATTTAAAAAAACAGTTAATGCTTTTATTTTCTTTGATATTCATTTAATATAAATAAAATATTGGCTATAATAATATAAAAAATATATATTGTTCTTTAGGAAAAGTCATAAGGTTTTACGTTTATGTCTTAATTATTATTTATTATAAATTTTATTTAATAATATATATATATTGTCATTCATATTTTTAATTTTTAAATAAATAATTCAAGAATAAGAAAAATCAAAAAAAAAAAAAAAAAAGACATTGTTTATTACTATGGTAACGACTAAAATTATCAAGTTATTTTTTAATATAAAAAATTTTGTATATGTATATAATTAAAAAATATGATTAGACGTAAAAAAAAAAAATTAGCAGACAAAGATAAAAAAGCAAAAAAAAAAGTAGCATCAAATGAACGTGAAACAGTATTTTATGAGCAACAAATTAATGATAATAATCAAGTATTAAATAGGTCAGTTAATAGTAAAATAAATAAATAAATAATATTAATTTATTATTAGAATATTTATAATATAATAATAATAATTACAGGCTTCAAACTCGTAATGATTATTTGGAAAATGAGGTAAAAGTTTTAAAAGAAAAATTAGAAAATTTAAAAGAAGAACGTAATGATATTGTTGCACATCTTAAAAAAAATTTACATATAAAAAATGAAGAAACACAAGAACTTTTAGAACATCTTGTTGCTCTTGAAGAACTACGTAAAGAAGAACAAAATAATTATTTAAAAAAAGAAGATATGATGAAGCTTGATTATCATAATATGGAAACAAATTTAAATGCTGAACTTAAATTAGTCAGTAAGTATATACCTGTATAATAAATAATAAATAACTTGAAATTATAATTTTATAATATATTTTTAATTATTTACTGATAGCTGGAAAATTAAATGCACTTGAAGATTGGCGTAATGCAAGAGCTGAATTAACACGTAAATTTGAAATACAAGAAGAACAAATGGCAAAACAAAATGAGGATCATGCTAAAGCATTATATGATGCTGAAAAATCTCTTGTTATTGAAAAATCAAAGTAATTAAAATTATATTTATCTATATATTTTGTATTAATAATTAATAATTTTATTATATTATAGAATGCAAAAAGAAATGGAACAGCATCTCAGTGATTTAACATTAGAATTTGAAAATGCAATGAATATTAAAATTGCGGATACAACAAAAAGAGCTATTCAAGAAAATATTGCTCTTAATAAAGAACTTAATAAACAATGGAGTGAATATCAAAAATTATCTGATAAACTTGAAATATTAAAAGAAAAAAATAGATGTAGAATTTAAATAATTTACTAGTTAATTAACAAAAATTAATGTAATAAATAATAATAAATAAATAAATAATAATATAAATCATATAAATTATATAACTAATAACAGCAAAAGAACAATGTTGAATTATGAAAAATAATTTATGTATGATTTAGAATTGTTTAGAATATTCAAGAAGACTAGAAATATTTTTAGTCTTCTTGAGAATATTTTAGACTTGCTGGATTTGCTCAAGTATGTGGCTCCCTCTTTCAAAGTTTCAACATGTAAAAAAAAAAAACATTAAATTGTTGATGATGGTGATGAATCAATCGAGTTTGACATTAACAGCATTGATATAAATTTGTCAATAAAAAATACTCACTTGGATAATAAACAGTGACATTGTCTTGAAATAAAATAGTACAAGTTTCACCCAAGTGTATACCTATAATAAAAAAATTCTAATAAATATAAACAAAAACAACAAAATATAAACGTCAAAATGATGTCTGGTCGTTTACCTGTTTCTGGTAAGTAATATTTATTTATTTATTTTATGTTTGCATAACACCATAAATAAACAAATGTCAATTAAATATAATAATTATTTTGATGATCAACAGAAAATTTACTTGGTCTATCATGGCATGACAGTGTTTGGATACCAATATTAAATCCAACCAACATAATGGATTATTTTTCTGAAAGAAGTAATCCATTTTTTGATAGAACTTGCAATAATGAAATTGTTAAAATGCAACGTTTAAATCCAGAACAACTTCAGTAATACATTATTTTATTAATTATTATTTACCATGTTTATTTGTAGATAATAATTTTATAATAATAATAATTTTCTATTTCAGGAACATGACTGGACTTGAGTATATTCTTCTTCATGTTCAAGAGCCAATTTTGTATGTTATAAGAAAACAACATCGTTATTCACCAACTCAAGCAACACCTTTGGCTGATTATTATATTGTTGGTGGAGTTATTTATCAAGCACCAGATCTTGCTTCTGTTGTCAATTCTCGACTTGTAAATAAATTAACTATTAATATATATATATTTTTTTAAATACATTAAATATATTCATTAGAATACAATTAATATATTTATTTTTCTTTGTTTTCCATTTTTAAGCTATCAACAATACATCATTTACAATCAGCTTTTGATGAATCTAGTTCATGTTCAAGATATCATCCAAGTAAAGGTTATTCATGGGACTTTAGAAATGGTAAAGTTTTAACAGCTAAAAAAGAAACATCATCTAGAGAAGAACCAAGTTCATTATTTCAACGTCAAAGAGTTGATATGTTACTTGCTGAAATAACACGTAAATTTCCATTACCAGTTCCAAAACCAACTCCACCACTTACTGAACCAGGTAAAATTTTTTGCTGTTTTATTAAACAATATTTAATATCAAATATTTATTTTAAATGATATATATTTATTTTACAGTTGAAAATAAACAAGAAATTAAAACTGAAAAAAAAGAAATGAAACCTCCTCCAGAAAAAAAACCAAGACTTAATTAATTATATTATACATTTTAAATTTTAAATAAACTTTTTTTTATCAATTAAATAAATAAATTTTATACTTACTTACCTAATATTAATACTCACATAATTATTGATAAAAAAATTTTTAAAATATCATTATAAAAATTTTAATTGTATTTTTTAATGAGATATTCAATTTGCACTATTCTTGGTATTATAAAAAAAAAAATTATTTCACAATCATTGTGATCATTTTCACAAACAAAGGTCATACGATTTTTTCATTTTTTTTTTCTTTTTTTATGCGCATAATTTCAGTACATCACTTGAAAAAGAAAAAAAAAAAAAACAATTTCATTTCATTTCAAAAATAATGATATGTGATAAAAACAATTGTCTCATAAATCAATGTTGTCATGTAGATTCAGTGGAAAATTTTTTATCGATAGATAATGAATTTGAGAAAAATATTCGACATTTAAAATGCAAAATTATAAATCTAGCACGCAAACAAATACAGCAGGTTTTATTTTATAATAATTTGTTTTTTAAAAAAAAAAAAAATATGTCAAACATATGTTTATTTATGTTTATTTATTTTTTTTTTTTCAATTTAAATTGCAAGCTTGATAAATCAATGAGCATAATGAATATTCATCAAAATATTAAATTTCATCATCGAAGATATGAGGTACCAGAACACAGTAAAAAAAATCATTATAAAAAATTAAATGATGATTATGTTATGAGGGATGATGATGATAATTTGGTTAATTTAAAAACTCAAGATGTTGTTTTAAAAAAAAAACTAACAAATGACAAAAAATATGAATTAAAAAATGATAAAAATAATGAATCAACAAATTCATCATATAATCAAAATAATTCATTAAATTCTTCAACTTCATCACTATTATATAGGTTTTATAAAAAAATTTTATCATTAATTTCAAATATTAAATTAAGTGATTCTATATCTATCACAATATTACTAATAATATTATTAATTTTAATAATTTATATGGGCATATCTACATGTTGTGGTATTAGAAATTTTTCAAAATCATTTATATTTAAATCAAAACGTTTAAAACCTACAGTATTTTAAAATAAAAATCAATAACTTGTAATTTTTAATTTATTGAATTACTGTTTGTTTGTTTTTTTTTTTTTTTTTTCATTTTTTTATAGAACAAAGTTATTACATGTGAAATAATGTATATTCTGTAATTTTTAACAGATTATTTTTAGCATTATATTGGTATATTGACGTGTTGATTTTTGATTTGTAATACCATTGATGAATATATTTTTACATGTCATTGTATTTAATTTTTTATGGTATAAATATATTCAACTTATACTTACTTGTATATTTTATTAAAATTTTATACAAAAGATTTTGTAGCCAATTTGAAAATCATGATATTATGATGATATTTTTATGCGTATATTATTGTGGTTTTTTTTTTTAAGTTGATATGTGATTGAGAGTTTGTTATAATTATAATTTTAAATTTTAAATTATACACAACTCTCTGGACCAGGTATTGAATTTGCAATGATTATTTCTTTCATTAAATTTCGATCAGTTTTAAAACTTATTGGCTCCCATGATTTTGTAGATAATGGATTTAACTATAAAACAATTATAAATTAAAATTAAAAAAAGAGTTTAAATTATTTATATGTATTATTATTATCATTATTAATAAATAATTCTTACACTGCAATTATTTTTTTGTAGACCTTGTTTATGAAGGTCATATGGAGCAAACAATGTGTCTGGTCGAACAGGTAAGAAAAGTTGTTGTTCACGTTTTACTTTTTCATGATCTATAAATATATAAACAATAATTAAAATATATAAATAATATTAATTATTTAATTATAAAAACTATTTATCATTAATGACGTTATAAAAGTTAATGATTTCCTTTTCGAATAAATTATTATATATTAATATAAAAAATCATACAAATTAATCAAATAATAAATCTTATATTGTATAAAATAAAACAATTAATTATAATTTATTTCATTTATCATGTTTTAAAAAAGAAATAATATTAAAATAAAAAACATTATGGAAATTAAAAAAAAAAAAAAAAAAAACTAAATAAAAAATTTTTTGAATAACCTTGTGGTGATTGAATAATATCTGGTTGATTTAATCCAAAATCTCCAACTTGTTTTAATGTATATTCAACAAAATATGTATGATCACCATGTGTTACATCAAGCATTGAATTATTACGTGAATCTGGTGGACTTATTATTGGTTGTTTCATATATGGTTCAATATGAATTGGTGATGTTGTACCACGTCTTCGATACATTATCAACATAACAGATAATATAATTATACCAAGTACTATTAAAGCACCAATGAAAAATAGCAATAATGGTAAAACGCTTACTTCTGTATCTAAAAATAATATTAATCAAATATAAATATGCATATTTATGTATATATATATATATAAAAACAAAAACAAAATTTATAAATTAATAATATAGAATATATTCAATAAATTACCAGATTGCTTTCCTGAATCTTGTAATATTATATTTTCCAATAATGATACTTCACTTTTACCTTTAGCATTAACTGCATAAGCAATTAAATATAAATTTGTTGATGGTAAAAGATCATTTATTGAAATTTTAAATACAGGATTATTTAATGATACACTTGATGTATTAACACGTAAAGTATTTGTTCTAGCTTCATAAGCTTCAAGACGAAAATCTTGTCGTAAACCTCCATCATAACCAGATATACATTCAATTTCAAGTATTTCTGAACTTTTATTAACTGTTGCTTTTAATGTACAATTACTTAATGGACTTGGTTTTACTAAAAATAAAAAAATAAAAATACAACAATAAATTATTATATATTTTTTATAAATTTTAATTGAATAAATTTATATACAATACCTGCAGGTATTATTTGATATACACATGGATTTTTTTGTTTTCCAATAATATTTCTACCCCAACAAGTCAATGCACCATAATCTCTTTCTGATAATGGTGTATATATAAATTCACTAGTTGTACCATTATTACCATCAAATTTAGCTGGTGATAATTCAAAATTTTCACCACTATTATTAAATTCCCATGTAAATTCTACTTCAATTGGATCAGCTTCAACTTGACAACGTATTTTTACAGATTCATCTAATGATGCACCAATAATTGTAACATCACTTGTCATACAAACTGGAGCAACTTTTTTTTTTTTTGATATAAAAATATAATTATTATTTAATAATGTTATTTGAAATATTTTTATTTTATTTATTAAATGAAATACATACATTGTACTCGAAGAGGAACAATTGAACTTGCTGTTTCACCTCTACTATTACTAGCAAGACAAGAATAATTACCACCATTTTCACGATTTATTTTTTGAAGTACAAGATTTTGTGCACTCAAAACAATTCCTGATTTTTGTGTAAGTATACGACCCTGTTAATTATTATATTTTTGAAAATTTAAATAATTAAATTATCAAGTATTTATAATTTTTATTATATTACTTACATTATGTTTCCATGTTATTTTATGATGTACTGGATTTGCTAATATTTTACACTCAAAATAAACGTCATCTTCTTCTTTGATATTTTGAGCATTAAGTGTATTTCCAATTTCAAGACTTACTTTTGGTGGAACTTTAAAATAAAAATAATAAAAAAAAATTATTATTTTTAATTATTATTAAATAATATATTTATATAAAATAATAACTTACAATAAATATTTAATTGAAATGAATCTTCAAGTGATCCTGTTGGTAGCATGGGATTTGTACCTTGGCATCGTAATTGTTTATTATTGTCTTCTGGCATTGGTGAATATAATAATGTACTTGAAACAATTTTAGAATTACCAGTTTCATGAATTTTAGTAAAATTTGTATCTTTTTTCATTGTCCAAGTTATTTGTGCACGTGGATATGAGCCAACAACTTCACAAACTAATTCATAACTTTTACCAAATTCTAGTATTGTTGGTTTTGAAATAATTGTTACACTTATTGGTTTGACTATTAATCAAAGAAAATAAATAAATAAATATTAGTTAATTCATACTAATTACTAAACAAGATAAATTAATTAATAAAATAAAATGAGTATGATGCTGAAAAATTTCTTATAATATGTTAATAATTAATTATAATTTTAATTGTACTCACGATACATATTTATTACAACAGATTTTTCTAATGGTTTTACAAGATCTGTATTGAAAGCTCGACACTTGTATGTTGTATTAAAATTTTCTCTTTGTAACAATGAAACACCAATTTTACTTGCAACAATATTTTCACCAATTTGAATAATATTTCTCACTATTTCTGTTCCATTTACAAACCATTTAATAACAGGAGATGGTTTTCCTAAATATTAAAAAAATAAAATTTTATTTAAAATTAAATAAATAAAAGCTAAATTAAATAAATAATTAAAATAAATAAAATAAGCAAATATATTTATAATTTTATAGGTCAAATAATTTATATACTTGTGTCAAATGAATTTAATTTTTTTTTTTAAATATCAAATAAATTTATAATTTTTCAGATAAAAAATAAATGTAATGTTTAAATATTTTATAAGAATACCAAAAATAAAAAATATTTGAATTTTAAAAATATAAAAATGACAAAAACAGATAATAAATGTAAAAATTTATTGATTTGAATGTGACAGCTTAATTTATAATTTAAAAGAAAATTAAAATTATTAGATATTTTATTCAATGAATTAGTTAATTTTTATTTATCTTTGATGTAATTAATTTTCACATTCAAATCAATAAATTTTTACACTAAATGACACTTATTCCATCAATATAATTTATTAATTTTAAATATCTTGTTATTATATTTAAATGAAACAAAAAAAACTAAATAATTACCTCCTTTAACTTCACAAGATAAGCCAAATTCATCACCAACTTTATGAGGGCCAACTGCTCCTTCAACTTCATTACCAAAATTATCAATCAACAGTAATTGATGTGGTGGATCTAATAAACAAATTTTATTATTATTATATTTTTCTTTTCAACATAAAATCAATCAATCAATCATAAATATAATAAATAAATTAATTAAAAAATAAACTTACATATAACAGTAAGATTAACTTGAAAATTTCTAGTTGGTGATTTTTTAAAATCAACTCGACATCTATATATTCCTTCATCTACAAGTCTTATACCTTCAAGAACTAGAGCAGCTGGTCTATCAATTGTTATAAAACGTGCACGAGGTCGTACTTCTTCATCTGACCAGTTGAGTGCTTGATTAAAAGGTCGTCCACGTACATCAACACTACAAAAATCAAATAAATATATAGGTATATTTATATATAGTAAATATAATATCTTTATTTTTTATTTAATATATATAAAATCAATTTATTATATTATATATACCTGTATATAGGTTTGACCGAGTTATTTCTAAACCAAAGAACCATGTAAACTCCATCACCTCTTGTAGATGGTTCAATATCACATGGTAATTTTGCTGAACTACCAAGTACAGCTTTAACATCTGACATTGGTACTATTAATAAAAACATATTATTAATATTTATATTTACAAATAATAAAAATAATAAAATAATAAATATATTTATTTATTATAATTTAAACATACTTGGGTCATCATCTTTGTCCCAATTTTCATCGGCATTTGCATAAATTACAAAAATAATTGTAAGATAAAAACCACAATAAAGTAATTTTAAGGAAAATCCACATGGTCTATTATCAAGTGCCATTCCAAATTTTATAATTATTATTATATCTATAATTATTAATAAAATTGTTAATATTATTATTTTAATATAAAATTAACTGTTGAAATAAAAATTTCTACTTACTTTTTCACTTTTAAAATAAAAATACTTTGTTGTAAAAAAAAGCTTAGATTATTTGACGCATGAACATTTTTCACGTTATTAAAACTCAATGATTGACACAAAAAACAAAAAAAAAAAAAAAACACACAACCCAGTTAATTATTATGTCTTTGTTAATAAATTGTTATTTCGAAAAATAACACAGTCTTTAATTTTATTTATTTAATAAATATATAAATTAATTTTACAAATTACTAAAACTTTTAATTTAAAAAAAAAAATTAATACTTATTTTTTTATCAAATAAGATGAGTAAAAAAAAAAAATACTATCATTGATAAATTTATATATTAATTACACTAATTATTATTATTATAAAATAATAAGTTAAAAAAAATTTTTTGATAATTTTCTTTTTTTTTTTTTCTTATCACTTATAAATGCACTCAAAATTTTATAATTTTTTTTTTTCTTATATATAAATAATTTAAAAAATATTCATATTATTAACAATTTAAAAAAACAATTATTATATTTTCAATGTTTATTTTGTAATTTTTAATACTACTTAGAGTAAACATTTTTTTTTTTGTCTTTTTTCGTTCAATGTTTCGATTGTTTTAACTACAATTCACTTGTAAATTTTTCTTTACAATAAAAGTTTAAAAATTTTACACAATATTCATATCTCTGTATGAATATTTTTTTTTAGCTTTTGTAATACTTTAAATGTATGAGTTTTTTGTCACCCTTCCAATTTACTATCAGCCTACCCGACCGCACATCCATAACGACTAACGATGCAAATATCTAGTAGAATTTCGGGTGTTCTCGGAAATCGATCGTTTGATAAGTATATATATTTTTTTTTCACCCCTATTTATGATACTATTTTATATATCTATATATATTTTTATCTACATAGCAGTACATAGTGTTCATTGCGCATATGTAGATATATATTTTTTTTTTTTCATTAAAAGAAAAAAAGAACAATAAAATGCAATTGTCATAAAAAAAAGTGTATAAATGAAAGAGATTAAAAAAAAATATGTAAAAATATGATAGTGAATATTTTTTCTATCATATTTGGTTGTTAATTTATTTTTTCAGATTGATTTTCAATATGTTATTGGAAGTTGGCTAGATGTAAGAATTTTATTGTTGTCTTTATATTTGAAGTGTATCTATCAACAATAATATATAACTACAGAGGTACATTAATTTTTTATTGAACAACCAAGTGGTACAGTTGATAATGTACATTAACTTCTTGGTGAACATTATATTATTTTACAAATAATATATCAATCAAATCAAACAAGTTAGATATTACAACCCCAAGAATATCAAATCCAATTGGTACACAATATTGATTCATTTCATTAATAATTATTGTGTGAATGATAAAAACCATGTCCAGTAATTTTTTGATAATTTTTTGTCATCCAATGAGCCAGTTATAGCAATCGAAATAATTTAAATTGAAATTTCGAAAATTCATCAAATCGAAATTATATTTTTCAGCAGCTTTGACCTCTCTGTTGTTATGTATTATTTTTTTAATTAACATTTAAATAAAATTAGCTGCATTTTGGTGCATAAACTGTGATTTGCGCCTCTATTGTTGTATTGATTAAGCCTCAAATGTTCAACAAAGTTGGTGGTAATGTTGATAAATTGAGTTGACTTTCTTGGTATCCAGTCTTCATGCTTAATGGTTACAACAACAACAATATTTTCCAAACTGTACATTAGAAAAAAAAAAAAGAGCACAACGTCAAACAGATCCAAGACTGTTTTTATGCTTGACATAATATTATTATAATTTTTGTGAGTATATATAGTACATTGCAGATATTTAACTAAAAATATATCAAATATATCAATTAAAAATAAAAAAAATTAATTAATTTTATTTGTTTATTTTACAAGCTCATCAGTAAAATAAAAATAAAAATATTTACAACATGACTTCATCGCCAATATTAAATCCAGTAAGTAAAATTTAATAATAATTTAATAATTAGTTGTATTCAATGACACATCACTTATTATTTATAAAGAAAAAAAAAAAAAAAAAACATTTTTTCTATTTACTATTTATTTTTCCAACAAAATATTGATTTATTTAATTTACTCCAAAATTTTTTTCACCCTATTATAATAATTATAAGTTTATCACGATGATCTCAACTTTGACATTGAAATTTTTGAATCATTACTCAATCATATTTTTTTATTATAAATTTTTTATAATATTTAAATTTTAAGTATAAATAAATTATGATATATATATATTTTTTTTTTTGTCATTTTTGTTGTTGTTGTTTAAATACTTTAACTTTTTCATAAATTTATAAAAACTATCAAAAATAATAATACTGAAATATTATTGATTAAATTATAAATGTTAATGAATTTTTTTTTTATTTAAAAAAAAAAAAACAGGAGATTCCATTTGTGGGTGCGGTTGAAGGAGGTTTATCACCAGGTAAACTAGTTAATGTTAGAGGAAGAGTACCTGATAATGCTGTTCGTTTTGCAATAAATTATCAATTGGGTCCAAATATAAATCCTCGTGATGATATTGCAATTCATTTATCACCACGTTTTTCTGATGGTATTATAACACGTAATCATATTAATTCAATGTCATGGGGACCTGAAGAAAATAGTGGAGCATTATGGATTCAACCAGGTCAAGCATTTGAAATAATAATACTTTGTGAACCATTACAATATAAAATTGCTATAAATGGTCGTCATTATACTGAATTTGCTCATCGTTTACCATATCAACGTGTAACACATCTTGTTATTGATGGTGATGTTGAAATAATATCTGTTTTTTATGAAAATATTAATATTCCTTCATCAGCAATTCCTCCAAATATTCCAGCAGCTAATTTTGGACCTCCAGGTTGGTTTATTTTAAATATAAAAATAAATATTATATATTTTACAATTAAATATATATATATATATGTATTGTTTATCTTTCTAGTTGCTGGTGGTCTTTATCCAACTCTTGGACCACAAGTTCCATCAACACCACAAGGTGGAAATAATTATTATCCAAATCCTCCAAATACTCCAAGTGCATATGGTGGTTATAATCCACAAGCTGGTTATGAAAAACCTGAAGATGATAGTCCATTTAGTCTTGATAAAGTTGGTTTAGCTGTTGGAGGATTAATTGCAGCTGGTGGTGTTGCTGCAGCTATGAATGCAATCAATGTAATTAATTTTTTTTGATACAATAATTATTATATAATTTAATTTTTTTATTTATTTGTAATAAAAAATAATTTTTTAATTTAGAAAAAAAAAAATACAGAGGATGATCATGAAAAAACAGATTCATCAAATTTACAAAATGAAAGTAGTGGTGGTCTTGGTGGTCTTGGTGCACTTGGTGCAGCACTTGCAAGTAGTCTTGCATCAAATGCATTAAAAGGTGATTCACATAATTCACAAGGTTATCCATCACAAGACTCTGGTGCTGGTGGAATGTTGGGATCAATACTTAATTCACTTGGTAATAAAAATTTATATATATATAAATTAATAAAAATATAAATTATATATTTGTAATTTTTATGTAATTTACTTTTTTATTTAAAGGTGGATCTGATAATTCATCAAACAGAAATTCATCAAATGATCTTGGTGGACTTGGTGGCTTAGGATCATTACTTGGTGGTGTTTTAAATAAAGGAAATAATCAACAATCAAATTATGAACCAAGTGGTGGTTATTCAAAACCATCTCAAAGTGATAATACAACATCTGATTTAATAAATAGTATTGGTGGTTCATTATTTTCTTCAGCCCTTGATAGTCTTACTAAACACGTAAGTAGTAATAAAAAAACATAATTATATATAAATCTTATGTCTTTTTAATACTATCAAGTATATTTTTTTTGTTAATTTTTAATGCTTATTATATATGGATTTAAAATAAACATCATGTGAGTTATACATATATATATATTAAAATTAAATAACAAAAAAATAAAATATAATAATTTTTTTTCAAATAAGAAATCTCATGGAAATGATAAACCTTCATCATATCCACAAAAACCACCTCAGTATGAAGATAATTATGGAGCAAGAAATGATATACCTCCACCATATCAACCAGTACCAATACCACCATCACCAAGTGATAATAAATTGACTGCTGATGAAATATCAAAAGGTCTTGGTCTTGATGAATAAATTATATATTTATTTATTTATTTTTTTGTTATTAATTATGTTTGAGTTCAAAAATGAATATTAATTTAAGATAAAAAATAAGCTTATAAAAAAATACGTTTAAATTTAGATATTATCACAAAGCTTAATCAATAACTACGCAGGGAAGTTTTTTTTTTGTTATTTTTAAAAGACTATATGGATTGTTGAAATAATACAAAGTCTATAAAATTATTTCTCTCATTAAAGATAATTATGATATATAATAGTATTTTGATAAAAAGAAAAGCCTAACCGGAATTTTTTGAGTTCTTTATTTAAATTTAAAATATTGTTAACAACGATACTGTATCTCTCTTACTAATAATAATGTATTGTGTTTATAATAATTGTATGTTAACGACATGCAATTACATGAGTAATAAATATTTTTTTTCTTTGCTGGAAGATGATCAAGATACTCAAGTGTTTTAAATAATTGTTTGATACAATGAAACGAGAGATAAAAAAAAATAAATAAATGCTAAGTAATATTATTTCTTGACTTTGAATGTTAAAGCTAATTATGTTATAATTAAAAAAAAAAAAAAAAACTTCTGGCAGCAAAATAAAATTGCAAGATAATTAAAAAGTAAAAAAATAAATCGTATGTAATATTAATCTTGGCACAATTATAAATATAAATATTTGTTTTAAATAATTCCATAAATATGTACAACATATTAATAAAATAACTTTAAAAAAAAATTGTTTATGAATTAATTATAAATTTTAATTTATTTATTAATTGAACTTGATAAATTCCAAGATCAATTTGATAAATTATTATTAACAACCTCGAAATGATAAAAAGAAAATTAAAAAAAATAATATATATATGTATTTCATATACTAAATACTCAATGTTGTTTAGAATATTAAAATTCTGAAGATACAAAATTGTCCTTCAGTAACATGTAATAGCAATACAGAGTATTTATCACAGCCTCGGTACTAAAAATAAAATATAATGTAATACAATGACTCAAGGTGTAGACAGTTTAATTGTAAACAGTGAAAAACATCAACGTAAAAAAAAGTTTCATGTATATTTTGAATTACTTAATTTTAATTATAATAAATTTTTTAGTTATTTTATTGTTTAATCAATCAACAAAATAATATAAAGATTGTTTTATAAAATCCCATTAATACTTAAAATGTAATTAAATAATCAATTGTTTTTTTTATTAATAATTAATTCTCCAATTAAATAAATTGCTTTTATAAACATTTATATAATTGATTTAAAAAAAACAAATAATTTTAAAATATATATATTTTTTATTTTATAATACTATTTAGTAAATTTATTTCAACTTTATATTTTAATCATCTAGAATGGGGTAATATGACCTGAATTAAACTTAAAAAGGAAAATATAATTTCGTTATTTATATACTAAGATAAAATTAAATAATAATTAAGTATTAAAAATAAATTTATAAATTATTACAGTAATTATTGTTTTAATCTCATCATTGATATGCAACAATGAATAATTTATAAAAAATAATAAATACAATATCAAAAAAAAAATCAAATATAAATTTATATTTTGTAAATTAGATTCAAAGAAAGTCATTATTAAAAAAATAATCAATACTCAAATGAATCTTGATTCATTTTATTTATATTGTCATAAATAAAAAAATATATATATATTTTTCTGCATAATTTTAAAAATGACTGGTTGAACTTGACTAAAGGTCTAACAAAAAAATGTATTAATTGAAATGAAAAAAAAACTATGATTAATTGTAAAGAAAAAAAAAAAAAAAACTAAGATGAAATGAGAAAAAAATATAAACAAGATTTGTATATAAAATGAGTAGAAAAAAATTGTTAGTAAAAACAAAGTTGTAAAATTGATTGTAAAAAAATTAAAAAAATGTATAAGATGTTTCCGTGTATACAATGAGTGAATGGAAAAAATAGTTAAGTTTGTCAAGGCATTAATTTAAAATTAAGGAGGGAGCTAAACTAACGCCATAGGCTATATCTTGATCGTGACCATGGATTGCATTAATAAATTATTTAACTAGTCAACAGTACAGGGGTCCATTGGAAATTCAAAAAAAAAACAGTATATATTCCAGATAGTTTGTGATCAATCGTCAGTTTTAAACTAAGTTTATTGAGTGTTTATAATATCATTATGAAAAATATTATTTTATTACTTAAACTATTTACATTAGTCGTTACGACTTATTCAATAGTTCGTAAGTATTATTTTTAAATAAGTATCATTATTATTTTTTTTTTTTTTTTTTGATTAATTAAAACAATATATTAATTATTTTTTTTTTTAAATTTAAATAAATTTTATATATTTTTATTATACTAGAATGTTCTAAAATAGTATTATTTCCTTTCTCTTATATATATATTTGTAAATTATTTTTACTTAAATAATGACCTTACTTTTTCTAATTGCTTAATACTTGTGAAATATATCAGTCAATAAACTACTAGTTAAGTTAGTTCATACAAATTATTTATATTTTAAAATAAAATTTTTATTAAGTTTCTATATTTAATTAAATATGTCTATAGTTAATTAAATAACAAGTGTATTTAAAAATTGAGAATTTTTTTTTTTTTTTTTTTTACTTTGATAATTTAAAATAATAATGCGTAAATTATTTTACCTAATTTGAATTCAATACAAATATTAGCTCATAAATATTTAAATAACCTTGAACTATGAAAAATAAATTTTACATTATTTATCAAATATATCAATCATTCAAAGACATCTCAATATTATTATTATTTTTTTCACATCAATTATACTTTTTATGTTAATTTTTATATAAAAGTTGTTCAAAGTGTAGTTTAGATTTAAATCAATATATTATTTCATATATTTTTTTATAATCTAGTTTATTATAAAAAAAGTTATTGAAAAATTAATTTATTTACATTTATAGTTTATAATACTTGTTTTTTTTTTTTTAAAAAAAATAAGATAATGAATAATTAATAATCAAGATGTTAGTTTATGAAAATTAAAAAAAGAAATATATATTTTATTTGTTATTTTTATTAGTAAAATATTTTTCAAGTAAACAAAAATTTAAAAATAAAAAAAGAAAATAATTTAATTTTATAAATGTTTAAATAAAAAATATATATATTTATAGATGTTATTATTTATTTTTCATTTAACAATATAAAAAATATTTTGATAATATAATTGTATATAATTAAATGTAGTCACAGATAATAGTTGGTTTTTTTTTATTTGTTCTGCAAAGATATGTAATTATACACGACAGATATTTATTCATTCAAATGTTAAAATGTCAAAAAAATACTAAGAATTATAAGAGGAAAGAATATTTAATTAGTTTTTTTTTAAATGTAATTAAAAAAAATGTAATTCATTTTTTTTTTTTTTTCTGTTTTTAGCTTCATATATAAAAGTATGTGGAAGAAAAAATCCAGAACTTGATAAATGTATTAAAGATAGTATTGAATTATTACGTCCAAAATTTAAAAATGGTATTCCTGAACTTAATGCACCATCAGCTGATCCATTTTTTTTACCAGAAGGTTTACCACTTGCTAATTCAAGAGATCTTCAAGCTTCAGCACGTAATGTGAATCTTCATAATTTTTCAAATTTTGAACTTGTTGGTCTTCATCTTGATTTAGAAAAAAAGAAAATAGATTTTGATGTTTTCTTTACAAAAATTAAATTAGATGGAGATTTTGATGTTAAAGCAAAAATTGTTGTTGAACTTGCTGGTACAGGACCAATTGAAATTCATGCAGGTTAATATACTTTTTTTTTTTCAATTAAATATTTAGATATAAAATGAAATATTGATAATTAATTTTAAATTAATAATATATTTTATATTTTTTTTAGAAAATATAAGTGGAAAAGGTTTTCTTGTATATCAATTGGTTGATACTAAAAAAGGAAAACGTATATATTTTTCATCAATGACATTAAAATTAGCTATTGAAGATTTTGAATCAAAATATGAATCAAATTCAGGACCAAATGCTGCATTTAATGACGCAATTAATGCAGTATTAAATACAAATCGTCGAGAAATAATTGAAGGAATAATACCTAGTCTTGAAAAAGCTGTATCAACAAAAATACTTGAAATAGCTAATCAAATTTGTAAAAAGTTTACTTATGATGAATTATTTCCAGATAGAGAATAATATATGTATTAAGTTTTTTATTTTATTTTATATATTAAATGCGATTTTACTGTAAAAATATTTGTCTAAATTTATTAATTATTAATTTCATTTTTTTCAAGCAATTAAATTCAAGAAAAATTTTGTTTATAAATTAAATGAAATATTTAAGAAACAATATATTGAATAAATTAAAGTGGTAAAATTTTTTGTAACTCTAAACAAATGCAAATAAAATTATACTTGTTAAATTTAAAAAACATTAAAAAAGAGTTTTTAGAATCATTACTTCAATTTTATTACAAATTGGATCAATTATTGTATAAATTATTCATCTATAATCAAGAAAATCGACTCAAATCGAAATGCAACAATGAAGAGTTCAATTTCTACATGGAACAACGTTATTTTTTTTTAATTAATCATTCTAATTATCATCTGTGATTTATTTAATCATGTCATTTCGTATTTAATATGCAACATTGCAATGATGAGACGACTTATTTTTTTAATCATCAATAATAATAGATAATTGAACTGCTTTAAAATTTTTGTGTAACTTGTAATATTTTTTATATGTCTGAAATTTAAATACAATTTTTTTCGTTCAATTATATATCAATAACTGGTTTATTGAATATCATTTATCAATGATAAATTGATAAATTATTTATTTATTTTTTCATCATTTATTGTTTTACTACGTTGATTGCAAATTATATCAGTAAAAAATTTATTTTTTGTCATTGAAATGACTTACATTGAGGTAATATTTTACCGATTGCTTTTATTTTTTTTATTTAAAAAAAAAAAAAAAAAAAAACATTAATTAACTGGTATAATAAACTACATCGTTTACTTTTTAAACAATATGAAACAACTTCAAGTATATACTGACAAAAATAATTTAAAAAAAAAACTCTAATTAAATAAAAACAAAAAAAAATAGTTAAATAATAAAAATTTTCATATTATTTAGAGTTATGACAAAATTAAAAAACATCCAGGTTTCCAGGGCCTCAGACAGATGGTTTTGTATATAGTAACTATAAACCGGTTATTCGCTTTTTTTTTTTTTTATTTATATATTTTATTTAATTTGAAACAACTAAGTTAAAAATCAAATAAAAATTTAAACAAATATAGTTTATTTAATAATCAAAAATATTAATTCAATCAATCTTTAAAATATTTATAATAAAATAAATATCTTATTCATTATATTGATGATATTTTATTTTTTTGTAATATTAATTTTATAAAAAATTAAAAATAAAATTAGTAATCTACAGACCCACTTTCCAATTTTTTGCTTCAAGGGCTACCATGGTTTTTTTTTTAATTCTTTCCCTATCTATATATATATATATGTATACTTTCTTTTTTAGCAACAAATATCGTCGACATTATCATGCTACCCTCAGTAAGTGATCACTATACTTGTGATGCCTGTTGTGTGCTTGTTTGACTTAACGAGTTAAAAAATATATATTTATTTTTATTATTTTTGTCATCAAGTCACGCATTTTAGTCTCAAGGCTATCATATCATTATAACAAATTAAATATATCAATTTATAAAAATTAAATTATAATAATATGTTAATCTTTCATTGGTAAGTTTAAAAGAAATTTAAATATTTTGTTTAATAATTTGATAATAATTTATTTTTTTTTAATTATAATAAATCTTAACACTCAATATTAAATTCACAAATGTTATTTCATAAATTTAATAAAATTTAGTCAGTATGAAAAAAAAAAAAAAAAAAAACCTTGCTATTGCTTACCAAAGCGAAACACTCAAGGTCAAGCTTATAATTTAAGTATATTCCTCTTTGCACCATCCGTATGAATACAAAATAAAATATTTAATAATTATTGTAAAATAATTTATTGTTAATTTTATAATAAAAAAAATTATTAATTTAAAATAATAAATTTAATAAATAAAGAAATAATTTTTGTATTTATTTATTTTTTAAAAAATATTTATTTATTAAAAATTATCAAGATATATAATAAATTAAAAAAATAAGCTTTATAAATTACTTGTCCTTGAATAAAATGTATAGCAGGTTTTTATAGTTTATATGGCACTGAACTAGCATTCAACATTTTTATTCCCTCTTTTTGAGAGTTAGCGCCATACGAGAAGGTAAAGGAGGAACATATAGAAAAAGTAAATATATTTCAAAAAAAAAATGCAAGTCTTTTTTAAGTTAAAAAAAAATTTGTGTATTTATATAATAATTATTTATTTATGATAATAAATAAATGAAAAAAAAAATACTATTTTAAATTAAAAATTTAATTTAAGTATTATTGTTATTTCAGATAAGTGAGATAAATTATAAATTTCATACAAATAATGTACGAGTAACCAGAAATAATTAGATTTATATATATCAACATCAAGATTTGGTAACTCCACCACCGTTGGCGTTAATAAATAGTCAATGGGGTAAGAGTTTCCGTCTCTTGGTGATTAAATTTCATCATAAAAATTGTATAATTAAATACATATATAATGTAGAAGCTTTATTTGATAAAAAAAATGTTTAATCAACAAGTGAAATATAAAGAAGAAAAAAATGAAGCAAATAAATGCACAGCATATCAGCTGTTTAAATTTTTTCTTAAGAAAATAACAAAACTTAATAAAGACACATTGATTGTTCAATAAAATGGTAAATAAAAATATATTTTACATCAAATGATATTAAAAAATTATCATTTAATATTTATGTTTTGTAAGAATTAAAAAAACAAAAAGATGTAAATAATTATCTGATAAGTAAATAAATAAATAACGACAAGTATAAATAGTACCTAAATATACTCTATAATTATCATTCTCAAAAATTTTAATTATAAATAAACTGTATGATTTATCTTACCTTGATTATTGAAGACAAAATAAAGACACATCAAATGACTGCAAACTCATCAATATCTATAAAATTTTAAAACATTATATTTAATAATTTAATTACTTAATATATTCAAGTAAAAAATTGTTTAAAATCTTACTGTATTCTAGACTATTGCACTAATGGTTTCAACTCCTGGTGTCGTTGACAATTGGTTATATGAGTTTTTTTTTCGATGAATTATCAGCATGTTGATTATCACACCATAAACAAAAAAATAATACAACAAATTATGTTATTAAATTTATATAAATAGTTAGTTAAATAAAAGATTAATTCATTTAATTATTACCTCAGATAACAAGGCTCCAGTATCCTATATCACAAAAATGACCATTGTTATTCCTCCAATTTTTGTCTTTTTTGATTGTTGTTCTTTGATTGTACTGACATTGATAATATCAATTTTTATTTTAATAAATTGTTGTTATCTAACAACAACAATGCCCACAGATTAATTGACATTTTTTTTTTTTTTGGATCATTAATACGAGTTTCAGCAGCACAGGACACAACGTAACTGTAAAATGGCGGAAATAAACAATGAAAAAAAATGTATATGTATGATATATAAATATTTCCCACGAGATTACGCTAAATTATCTTTCTCTTTTTTATATTATAATAATATAAATTAATATTCAATTATAATTTACAATATTATTATTTAAATAAATAATTATTTTTTAAATATTATTTATTATAATCAAATATACCTATCTATCAAATAATTCATTTTAATTAAAAAAAAAATGTTTAAGCCGCATTCACAAAATTGATTTTTTACAGTGTATACATACCTTTATTAATGTCGTTCAAATGAAAACTAGCTTATTATATTTATGATATGTTTTTGACTTTTGACGTTGCAAACTGATACTATTAACAATTTTACAATTGATAAGTTATCAAATATATATATATTTTTTTTACCCAAAAACCAAATACCAATCATGTGGCACAACGTGGTTTTAACTTTGCTGCATATCAGCTGAACATTTATCCAAATAAAACAAACTATTTACGTACATAGTATTAATGTAAGTCGTATGTTATGTTTTATATATGTGTGTATCATCAATTATATTCCAAAGTTAATTAATATAAATTAAATAAATAATAATAAATATATACCTATATTGTATGTAAATAGTGATATGAAAAAAATTGATAATGATGAGAAAAAAAATAGTAAAAAAAGTTATATTTTTAATGTTCATTGTATTTTTTGTAAATGTTATTGGACAAAATGATTTTACTGATATCAATGACAAGTCATCAAAAAATATAAAAGATGAAAATGAAGAAGAAAAATTAAATAATATTAAATCAAATGATAATGAAAATTATCATAAAAATAATATTGAACAAAATGAATTTAAAACAATAAGTAAATCATCATTAAAATTAATACCAGAATTAAATAATTTTATAAATGATCCAGCATTTAAAGAAAAAATTAAAAAACATTTAACACAAGATGATACAAGTTCAAGTGATGATAAAGAACCATCAGATGAAACATTACAACAATTTACTGAATTAGCTGGAAAAGCTGCATGGCTTAAAATGGCAGCAGTTATTAATAATGCTGATTTTGATACAATGATTGGTTCACCATCATCATTATCATCTCTTCTTGAAATTGAAGAACAAACAGAAACTGAAAATGAAGTATCTGTTGAAGAAGATGATAATGAACAAGAAGAAAATAATAATGATGATGATGATGATACAAAAGTACAAGAAATTTTAACACCAGAACAGTTAGAAGGTAATGTAATAAAATAAAAAAAAAAAAATTAAAACATATGTTATATTAAAAATTTTATAATATTATTTATTATTTTAGCTGAAGAATTATTTAACAAAGCTCAAGCAATATTAAATGCAACAAAAAGTAATAAAGCAGAAGCATATAAATTATTAACATCAGCAGCAGTATTTGGACACAAAGAAGCAAGATCAATGCTTGCATGGGCACAATTACTTGGTACACAAACTGGTTTACAATCATCTGATACACAAGATATAACAGGAGCTTTACAAACATTTAAAGAACTTTCAAATAATGGTTTACCATCAGCACATATGGCAATGGGTTTTTATTATGCATTAGGTCTTGGTGGTGTTAATGCATCACAAAGTAAAGCATTTTTACATTATACAATTGCTGCAATTGGTGGTAATACAATGGCACAAATGGCTGTTGGTTATCGTTATTTAGCTGGTATATCAACAACTTCAATATGTGAAAAAGCACTTGATTTTTATCGTAAAGTAGGAAATAAAGTTGCTGAACAAGTATCATTATCTGGTGGACCAGTTGTACAACGTATTAGATTATTAGATGAACAAGAAAATCCAGAATATAATTCTGGTATTTTAGAAGATGATTTAATTGAATATTATCAATTATTAGCTGAACGTGGTGATGTACAAGCACAAGTTGGACTTGGACAATTACATTATCAAGGTGGACGTGGTGTACCACTTGATCATCAACGTGCTCTTGAATATTTTCAAAATGCTGCTAATGCTGATAATCCAATAGCAATGGCATTTCTTGGAAAGGTATAATAATAATAATGATATTTAAAAAAATATATATATTGTATTGTTTTTTTTTTTTTTATGGTCAAAAAAATATTTATATATATACCTATATATATTTTATCTTTATTTTTATAGATATATTTAGAAGGTAGTGATATTGTACAACAAGATAATGAAACAGCTTATAAATATTTTTCAAAAGCTGCTAAACTTGGTAATCCAGTTGGTCAAAGTGGTCTTGGTCTTATGTATTTATATGG
>WSYQ01001158.1:0-283846 GCA_011426435.1 Lysiphlebus fabarum
AAGGTGATTCTTGTCGTTGAGGGGAATGCCAGACTTTTAACCGGTGCATGAGACAATTGTATTGAAAAAAAAATTAATAATAGAAATAGTAATAGTTTTATATAAAAGTGTGTGATCAAATTTCGATTGTGTATTTGATGTGAAAAATGAAATAGTAATTTTTTTTTTTTTTTTTTTTTTTTTTATAAATTACTTTTGTTTTTGTTTTATTTATTTATTTATTTATTTATTTATTATATTTGGAGTGATATGGTAATTGTTAAACTATGGGTGCTCAACAAACTAAGGATAGAGTCATATCAACTGGCTCAACAGTGAGACAAACAAGAAAACAACCAAGAAATCCAAAAGAATCAAGACTCATTGGATCCAACATCTTCACTGAACACAGTGGTGAGAAATATGTTTTTTTTTTTTAATCATTATTTTTCATTATGTTTATTATTTATTATGTTTTTTTTTTTTTTTGATTATTATTATCATTTTATTCAACCCTCTTTTTTTTTTGACTCACTTGAAATATATAGATATATATTTTTATGTGTTTTTTTTTTATTTTATCCTTTCTGACTCATTTTCTTTATACCATTTTATATTTTTTTTTCCCTACTCTTTATATACCAAAGATGAATGTGGGTATCCATGCGTTATTGATTTTTCCAAAATACCTTTTAAATAATAAAAAATTGCATTTCTCATTTATAATCTTTAAAAAAAAGAAAAAATACATTTCAAGTGCACGATATGTTTTTTTTTATATTATTATACATTATTTATTGAATTAATAAATAGTTAAAGAAGAAAAAAGAAAAAGCAATTCTGGTTGAAAAAAAATTAGTTTTTAAATTAAATTTTAGTTTTATTTTATTTTTTTTTTGTTCTTTTGTTATATTTTTTTTTACAGAAGCACTTTTACAAAGTAGACCTCTGCCACATATCCCTGCATTACCTGAGGGTGATCCACCAAGTGGTACAAGTTTACAATCATTATCACAACAATCAAATTTTTCACAACATAATACTGGTGGTGGTGGTGGTGGTGGTAGTAGTGGTGTTGTTGGTGGTGGTAGTAGTGGTAGTGGTAGTGGAAATCTTCTTGAAGCAGCAAATAGATGGACAAGCAAAGAAAATCTTTTGGCACAAGAAGAAGATGATCCACAATTATTTGTTGCACTTTATGACTTTCAGGCTGGTGGTGAAAATCAACTCAGTCTTAAAAAAGGTAAAATTCATTGTTGTCCCAAACTATATT
Organism: Lysiphlebus fabarum; assembly: GCA_011426435.1. NCBI lineage: Eukaryota > Metazoa > Arthropoda > Insecta > Hymenoptera > Braconidae > Lysiphlebus > Lysiphlebus fabarum. The sequence goes on from WSYQ01001158.1 coordinate 1,253, forward strand.
CATCAATAAATAAATAAATTCAATTAAAACTAAAAAATTCTATAATAAATTCAAAAAAACAAAAAAAAAAAGTAAAAGAAACATACATTATCCTAAAAATTATTATCATCTTTATTAAATTTTTATTAATTTTTATTAATTTTTATTATTTATTCATTTATATTTATGTTTTATTTAAATTTTAAATAATAAAATTTTAAAAAAGTAATTTATTTTTCAATTATATATACATGTACAAATTAATTAATTTTTTTTTGTATTAAAATATGTTAATATAGGTGAACAAGTACGAATATTAAGTTACAATAAAAGTGGTGAATGGTGTGAGGCACATTCAAGTGCTGGACAAGTTGGTTGGGTACCATCAAATTATGTAACACCAGTTAATTCATTAGAAAAACATTCATGGTATCATGGAAGAATAGCAAGAAATGCTGCTGAATATTTATTAAGTTCTGGTATTAATGGAAGTTTTCTTGTACGTGAATCAGAAAGTAGTCCTGGACAAAGAAGTATATCATTACGTTATGAGGGTAGAGTTTATCATTATAGAATCAATGAAGATAGTGATGGAAAAATGTTTGTAACGACTGAGAGTAAATTTAATACACTTGCTGAACTTGTACATCATCATTCAATGCTTGCTGATGGACTTATTACACAATTATTATATCCAGCACCAAAACATAATAAACCAACAGTATTTCCATTAAGTCCAGGTAAAAAAAAAACAACAACAACCACTTCATTTATTTATTTATTCATTTATTAATAATAATTGTTATTTATGATGAATTATTTATTTATATTTATGTTTATATTTATTTATATAGAACCAGATGAATGGGAAATAAATCGTACTGATATTGTTATGCGTCATAAACTTGGTGGTGGACAATATGGTGATGTTTATGAAGCAGTATGGAAACGTTATAATATGACTGTTGCTGTTAAAACATTAAAAGAAGATACAATGGCATTAAAAGATTTTCTTGAAGAAGCATCAATTATGAAAGAAATGAAACATAAAAATCTAGTCCAATTACTTGGTGTATGTACACGTGAACCACCATTTTATATTATAACTGAATTTATGAGTAAAGGTAATTTACTTGATTATTTACGTAATGAAAATAAAAATCAAATAAATGCTGTTGTATTAATGCATATGGCAACACAAATTGCAAGTGGTATGAATTATCTTGAAAGTAGAAATTTTATACATCGTGATTTAGCAGCACGTAATTGTTTAGTTGGTGAAAATCATCAAGTTAAAGTTGCTGATTTTGGATTAGCAAGATTAATGAGAGATGATACATATACAGCACATGCTGGTGCTAAATTTCCAATAAAATGGACAGCACCAGAAGGTCTTGCTTATAATAAATTTTCAACAAAATCTGATGTATGGGCATTTGGTATATTATTATGGGAAATAGCAACATATGGAATGAGTCCATATCCTGGTGTTGATTTAACTGATGTTTATCATATGTTAGAAAAAGGTTATAGAATGGAATGTCCACCAGGTTGTCCACCAAAAGTTTATGATTTAATGAGACAATGTTGGCAATGGTCAGCTATTGATCGACCAACATTTAAAGATATTCATCATTCACTTGAAAATATGTTTCAAGAATCAAGTATAACTGAAGAAGTTGAAAAACAATTACAGGGTAGTAGTTGTGGGAGTGGTAGTGGTGGTACTGGTGGTACTAATAGTGGTAATGGCACTGCTGGTGGTAGTAATAGTAATAGTGGTGGTGGTAGTAGTAGTGATGCTCTTATTTTATCATATAAAAAATCACAAATTGGAAGTACAGGAAATATTCATGGACTTGTTCTTGTATCTGACCAATCATCAACATCTGGTTTAACTCAAGGTAATAATATAATAAATTAATAATTATTAAATCATTTTTAAAAAAATTAAATAATTTTACAGATGGACCAAGTAGTACTGTTACAAAATTAAGCACATTTATGGGTGGACTTGCAAATAAAGGAAGTAGTATTGTTCAAATGCGTAGATCAACAAATAAAAAAGGAAAACAAGCACCAGCACCACCAAAAAGAACAAGGTTCAGTATTTTTTAATTTACAAAAAAAAAAAAAAAAAAATACACACTCACAAATCAAAACAACAAATTAATAATTAATTTTAATTTATTTATTACAGTTTATTATCTTCATGCAGTTCATTTCGTGACTCTGCATATCATGAACAAGATCAACAAATAATTGATAATGTTGGTGCTGTTAATTTGGATGATGGCAACGATCTAAATGGTATTGATAACACTTTTGAAGGTATTTTAAAAACAACTCACAATTAAGCATTAATTATTTATTAATGCACGTGTTAATTATTTCATAAATAGCCATTTATTTTTATTTTTTTTTTCCATTAAATCATTATATTTTTATTATTCATTTATTGTTATTATTAATGACAATTATCTTGATAATTTTTTATACTACTATATCCTTTTGAATCAAAAACAAATCCATTATTATTTACCTTAAAAATTTCTCTAGTTCAATGAAACGAAAGAAACAAAAATGTTTTATATATCAACGTGGGTCATTCTCCTAGAATCTACTTAATATAATTGCACAGTAGTTTTTTTATACTTTAATTCAATATTTATTTACCCTGTAATTTAAAAAAAAAAAAAATTTATATTTACAAATATATAAAAAATAAAAAGATTTATGTAAATATTAAAATTAATAAATATTGCATGATATCAATTATTAGAATCGTAGTTAATTATTAATTAATATATATTTGTTTTTAAAATAAAACAAAAATTTATATTTAAATCAAATCATTAATTATTTATATTATAATACTATATATACTTAGTCGTAAATAAAAAAAACTTTTCTTTTTCTTATTTTTTAAATTTAATTATTGATTTTATATGGTTACTTGACTCTTAGTTTATTATCAATTTTTTACAGAGTTCAAGCAGTGTTACGTGAGTTTACTAGCCATTAATCATCTGCATTTTGAATCTTTTTTTTTTTTACAACTTTTATTATTTTATTTAAAGTGATAAATGATAATTCATTCATTAAGGTTTTTAGTTATTTTTTTTTTCTTTTTATTTAAAATTAATTATTACAATAATAATTTATTTATTGTTTTACTTATCATTTATATTAGATTCACAGAGAATGACCTTGATAATACAAATTTAATAATCGATAATTATTTTTCTCGTGTTAAATTATTAACCAGCGCTTGCCACCACCTCTTACAGAATTAAAACGCTTTAGCTTCAATTAATTTATGAATTAAAAAGACAACAATATTATGATTGATAAAAGAATTTTTTTTAATATATAATTGTAAAAATAAAACAAAACATAGTCAAACAGAAATTTAGAAAAAATAAATGAAAAAAAAAAAACAAAATTACGATTATATTGAATGAAAAAATACCCCAGGTATCACACGAGATCTTGTGACAATGGCAACACAATCAGTACCATCAGGATGTGGTGAACAGGATGATGATGGTGATGGAAGTCAACAGAATACTGAGCAAAATATATCGACATCATATCAATCATCAGCATCACCGGAATCAGTACTCAATCAGAAACAATTAAAAACTCAACAATATCCATCCAAAGATGTACTCCCACAGAAGGTATACTAATAATAAAAAAACAAAAAAACATAAAATATCCAACAAATTAATGTCGGCATAACAATAAACATATTTATTTTATTTTTTTAAATAATAATCAAGGTGGTAGCCAGTAGTTGCGCGATGTTATAAATTTTTATTTGCTTTATTTACAAAAAAAAAAAAATAATAATAATTTATTATTATTTCATTAACAAGATAATTAATGGTAAAAATTTAATGGTTAAATGCATCTAGCACTGCTTGAATAGATTATAAAAGTATTTTGATGTTTTTTTTTTAATTTAAAAATACATATATTTAATTTTAAATAATAAAACTTATATTTTTTTGTGTTTTAGCTGGTCCACGTGGGTGCACTGGAAGTACAAAATGTTAAACGTGCCATAAATCGTTATGGAACAATGCCAAAAGGTTTACGTATTGGTGCATATTTAGAATCATTACGTCAAAGTGGCAATTCAACATCTCATGATACACCATTAGTTAGTGAAAATATACAACAACAATCACAACAACGTGATCAAGCACAATTACCATCAGTAATACATGATTTACCAAGAGAAAATCAAGAAACATTACAACATCGTTCATTATCACCACGTCAAAATAATAATTTACGTAGTCAATCACAAATGACACGTAGTAATTCATCAAGTGGTGTTGTTAATACTTATCAACCACCAAATTCACCACGTAATCGTTGTGTTGTTAATCGTAATAAAAATAATCAAGATAATAATGTTAATTTACGTACATTTAGAACAACGAATAATTCAGCATTTCGTACAGCAAGTCCATCAAGATCAGTACAGCCAACACTTGCTGATTTAGAATTTCCACCACCACCACCATTAGATTTACCACCTCCTCCTCCACCACCACCATTATCATCCTCATCAGCAGCATCATCATCGTCATCATCATCATCGTCATCAGTATCATCATCATCATCAGCATCAACAACAACTGATGAAAATCAATTACCAAATTTTAATAAAAATGTTAAATTAAAAAATTCAATAACAAATTCACCAATAACATGTAAAAAAAAAATTAATAAAAAATTACATGATGATAATAATGATGATGATGATAAATTAAATGATGTTAAAACACGTGAACCATCAGTTAAAGAAGCATCATCAAGATTTGGTGTTAATTTACGTCGTCGTGATTTACAAAATGATTCAATTAATTTAATAAAATATATTGATGAAAAAAGATCAGTATTTAGACCAATAAAAGATTCAAAATATGATGGTACATGTATATCATCATCATCACCAATTGAATCATCATCATCACCACCACCACCATTACCACCACCATTACCTGTATCAACATCAAATAATAATAATAATAATAATAGTAATAGTAATAATGATACTGATACATTTAATAAAAAACCAGGAATGAAAGAAATGTTAGAATTAAAATTAATTAATGAAATACGCCATAATTCAACGACTGATTTAAAAACAACAAATAATACAAATAAAAAAAATAAATCAAATGTAAATAATAATTCAGCATCAATACCTTCATCATCATCATCATCATCAACAGCTACAACAGCTATAACAACAACAACAGCAGTAACGACCACAACAACAACAACAACAACAGCAACAACAACCCAACAATTAGATCCAGCATCACAATTATTATCAGAATTATGTGAAAACTTAAATATGGATAAAAAAAAAAATAAAAAACCAATTTATAATTATGGTAATGAATATGCAATGTCAAATGTAAAAACAATTGAACCACCACAAGAATTTAATACAAATGATAAATATACAACATCATCATCATCATTATTACAATCACCAATAACTGAAATGAATATTAAATTAAAAAAAATTGATAAAACAATAAATCGTTCTAATCAATTAAAAGATGATATAAATAATGAAAATACAATAATCGATTTTAAATCAAGATTAAGAAAAGTTGATAATACTGATAAAAGTATAAATGATGATAATAAAATTAATAAAAAAAATGATGATACAAATGATATTATTGTATCTGAAAATGATGATAATAATGATGATAAAAGAAGAAGTACTGGAAGTATAAGTAGTTTAAAAAAATTATGGGAAAATAACGAATGTACATCTGGTAATAGTGGTAGTGGTAATTGTGATAATAATAATCAACAATTAAGTCCAAAATTAAATGTACGTAATTTTAATAAAAATGATAATATTGATGCTGGTGATGAAAGTCCAGAGGATCATATTTATTCATCAACAACACGTTCATTATTATTATCATCATCATCAACATCAACCACAACAACAACAACAAATAAAAATATAAATTCACCAAGTACATCATCACAATCAACAATTATTAATGATAATAATGAAAAACCAATTGTACCAGCAAAACCAATTAAAAATATAACAACAAATAATAAATTATATACATCAACAATTTATGCAACACCAATTTGTGATAAACAAACAACACCAACACCAACAACAACAACAACGAATGATTATGATGAAACAATATTAAATAAACAACAAAGTAATAATAGTACTATTAAAATTAAGAAAAATGATATTATTGAATTATCAAATACAATTGATTCAACAATAACAAATTTAAAAGGTAATCCAACAATTGTTATGACAAGTTGGTTACAATTATCAGACAAAGTTGGATTATTACATGGCTTATTACAAAATATTAATAATAATGATTGTGGTATTATTATACCAGCACATGCTAGATTTCAATATCGTGATTTAACAGGAAGGCTAGAATTACAAGGAAGACAATTAAGAGCTGCTGGTACAAGAAATATCACAGAGAATACAAGACTACTCAGTGACGTTCAAAATACTATAAAAGATGTTACAAATATGGTTCAAAGGTAAATTAATTCACAAAGAACAAAAATAATAATAATAGTTTTTTTATTTAAAAAAAAAGGACGCAACAAGAATCAAAAAATAAATAAATAAATAAATAACAAAAAGCAATTTTTTTTTTTCTTGCAAATTTTGAATAACTTTTGTAGATTTTTTACTTTAAAAATAGGTTTTTTTTTGTTTTTTAAAAATTTTTAAATTATAATATTATTAAAAGATGAAAAATTATTATTTTTTTCTTTCTTTATTATTTAAGAAGACGTATTTAAAACTATAAATATATATAGGCATATAAATATATAAATTAATAAACTATAAATTCTAAGTCATTAGTAACAAAGATAAATAATAAATAATAATAATAAATATGCAAAATGGAAATAACAGTATTTCTCTTTTTGAGTGACACGAGAACAAAAAAAAATATTAAAAAACTATTATTGATGCCAATTTTTTTACATTGACATAAATGAAAATAATAAATATAAATAAAAAAAATATTAATAAATAGTCATTGGAATTTTTTAATTTAATTTAATTAAATATATTTACAAAATTTTACTCAATAGCTTTATGATAAATAAATTAAAAAAACAATTTGTGATCAAAAGTGGAAATCAAAGTCACTTTATTTTCTCTCTATTTTCTTTGTTTTTTTTTTTTCCATACCCAACAATTATTTTTTAGAAAAATTTATTTTTAATTTAAAACAAAGCAAAGAAAATTTATCGAATCGAAATTATTTTATTAGCATTTTTGTTTGTTTTTTTTTTAAAAAAAAAAACATTATAATAAAAGTAACTAAATCATGTAATTTTTTTAAATAAGATCATGATTAATAAAACGCTTAGTATATTAGTAATTACGTCAAGCATTTAATTATGACGATAAAATTAAAAATCAAGAAAACCACACCTATTTGCAAAAAAATAGAAAAGCAAAGTCAAATTACTTATAAACATATAATGTTGATTTTTTTTTTTTACTCAACAATAAAAAAAAAAAGAAAAGATTTTGTACTTGTATAAATAAATATCTCGTGTCGTTAAAATAAATCGACTGAATGTACAATTTTTGAGTTAATAAATTAACAAATTAATTGTGCTTAAATAAAAAAAAATTGTCGATATAGTTACTATGTAATTATAATTAATAATTGGATGTCGTAAATTTTATTTAACACTGTGTGAATGTATTAAATAAAAGAATGATCTTCCAGAGCGTAAACTTGAAAAATATAAATTAATAATATTTAATAAACAAACAAAAATAATCATAATTTTATTTATCTGTATCAAATAATTTTTATATGAATATAATTAATTTAAATAATTTAATTTTTTTTATCTTAAATCAAAAAGAAATAATTTTCTGTGCAAATGTGATTTGATTAGCCATGATAAAGTTTTTTTTTTTTTTTAGTTTTTGAGTATACGAAATGAGAATATTTTAAATACAATTTTTTTTACTTCTTTTCAGGGTAGATAATAATAAATTTAAATTTATTTTTAAATACATAAGTCAACCAGAATTTTTTTAATTACTCATATAAATTGATCACTCAACATATGCTCATTTCGTGACTCAGTTATTTTGTTTATATTTTCATCATTATTATTCATGAATCATGCTCAAGTGAAAAAAAAATCATAACAACAACATAATAATATGTAAACTAAATAATGAATGAATGAATGGATTATTGATGACACTGCCTATACTCCATGTAACAAACTAAAGAAATAAAAAAATGTAATTGACTTTTTTTTAGTCTTTTTACAACAATCTATAAATGAATATTATAATTTTTTTAATTCTGTGATAATTGCAAGGATTTTTTTATTGAATTTTTATCATTGTTTTTTTTATTGAAAATATTTTTTTAATATGCTCAAGTATTATTTAAACAATTTGATATTAATTTGCCAACGTACAAAATAATTTATTACATTAGTAATATAAAAATAAAAACAATAAAAATTTATGTCAAATATGATATTTATTTTTTGTTTTTAATTAATAATAATACTCGTGTTATATTATATTTTTAAATTATTTATTTTTATTATAATATTTAATTTGTTGTTCCAGGTGTTTCTTGCATTCTAAAGCAATCACTAACTATTTTCCATTTTTCAGCAACAGCTGTTATTAAAAAATTTTGATTGAATGGTCTTAATGGTTTATCTTGATATTTAACACTACCACCAACTTTAACAAGTATTGTTAGTTGATCAGAAGCAATTGTATCTATATAATTATAAAAATAATAATAATTAAATTTTAATTAAGTATTTATATATTGATAATTTGATTAATATCATTTATTTATTTACCAATTACTGGTTGTGCATCAAGTGTACTCATTGTATGATTTGATGTTGGTAATTCACACCAAAATTTTTGTATATTATCTTTTCCTTCAGTACTATTACCATTCCATATTAAATTTCCTTTATCCATGTACAATTTTGATACTAACTGTAATTTAAATAAATATAAATAATAGCTATACAATTTATCTTTTAAAAAATGACAATTTATTTGTTTAAAAATTTAATAATTTTTTTACTTACGTATCTTTTTTTATCAATAGTGTCATAATAATGTTTTGTGAATTCTTCAGCTGTTTTACAAGCCAAATCAATTTTTGATTTTAAATCCTATAATTTAATAAATAATATAAAATTATTATTTAATTTTTATTTTGTTTATACAATAAAAAAAAACAACAAGGTTATGTTTTTATATTTATCAAGCTACACTTACTTGTTCCATTGTTTTTTGTTTGTTTTAATAATTTATTATTGCTATTAAGAAGAATTATCAAAATAATTATAATATTTTATAATAATTAACTTATATTAACAAATAAATAGAAATAAATAATGAACACACACGTGTATATAAATTGTTGAAACTGGTTGAAACTTGATTAGACAATCAGCTGATTGAAGCTGATATTATTGAAAGGTGGCGTAAACTCTTACTTCTAATATTGTTTGTTTATATTTTTTTTTATTAGAAAATGTTAGAAAATTTACATACAAGGGTGTAAAAAGTGGTACAAAGGATGCTGTCAAAATTTTATCAATAAATATTGCCTTATGTTGCATTTATTATTTTATATTTATTTACACTAAAAATTTTATTGACTGACTTGATTATTCATAAATTTAAAGTAATTCAACATTTTAATAAATATTATTGCTCAAGTTTTATATATTAACAATTGTCCAGATGGATAATACAAAAAAAACAAGACATTTTAACAGGTAAAAAAAAATATTATAATAAAAAAAAATGAAAATTATGTATAATAAATTATTAAAATACTAATTGTTTTAGACCAAAATTTATTGATGAAGATGAAAGACTAATGGAATTTATGTGGAAAATATTTCAATGGAATCCAGAATGGTTGGATGATCCAAAATATGAAAAAGAACCACCACCAATATTTGAAGAAGAAAGAAATGTTATATCAACATCATTATTTTATGATAATTTTGAAGATTATTATCGTGCAATGGAACCATTAATGTTACTTGAATTTTTTCATATTTTAAAAAGAGATGCAAATGATGATTTTTTTGATCATAAAGATAAAAAGTTTGTTCATATCTATTTATAAAATTGATTATTATATTTTTTAAATTTATTTATTAATAAAATTATTTATTTATTTATTAGAACTAAAAGTATATCTGGACAAATTCATGGTTGTCATGGAACAGTTATAAATAAATCTAAAAATGAACAAAAAAAATTTAAAAGAGTACAACATTTTATTTTAGAAACTGAAGTACCTAAAACAATTGAAGGAACATTTCCAATAAGAGGTGAATTAGTTAGATTAAAATATAACAATGATCAAGAAATATTGGGTTATATTGAAGATCTTTCACGTATAATATTGTCATCATCATCATCAAATGGTGTTAGATGTTGTCAAGGTAAAAAATATTCCTATATAATTTAAATAATAATTTTATTATCCAATATATATTTATTTATTATATTTATAGTAAATACATGTTCTGGCTGTTTATTAAAATTAATATTTCAAATACGTACCAAAGATGTTATAATACCAAATTCATTTAAAAGTACAATGCATTTAACAACTGTAACATCAATGGGACAATATCTACGTTTAATACGTGCACTTGAAGATCTTCCAGATTCACAATTATTTAAATCAATATTAAAGCCAAATTGTACTGATTATTTAATATCAGAATCAAATATATCAACAATAACACCATTAATAACAAAACAAAATTTGAATAAAATTCAACTTGAAATTGTTGCTGGTGTTGTTGAAACAATAAAAAATAAAGAAAAAAAAATATGTCTTATACAAGGACCACCTGGTTGTGGTAAAACAACAACAATTGTTAATATTGTTGCAAATATATTAAAAGATCCAAAAGCTAAAATATTATTATGTGCACCAGCAAATAAAGCTGTTGATGATATTATATTACGTTTATTAAAATTTAATGATTGTTTTAAAAAAAATGGTATTAATTTAAACATTGTTAGGATTGGTAGAGATGAAGCAATTGATCCTGGTGTAAAAGATTTATCATTTACAAATCTTTCATTTATTGCACAAATGGAATCAATTAATATTAATTCAAAAACACTACAATATGAAAAAGAAGAATCAATACTTGATAATGCAAATATTATTGCATCAACATTATCATCATGTTATTCATATAAAATGGAAAGTAAATATGGTATTGATAAATCACAAATAATACCAGTTTGTATTGTTGATGAAGCTGGACAAGCAACTGAACTTGGTACATTAATACCATTAATGCTTGGTGTTGAAACACTTGTACTTGTTGGTGATCCACAACAATTACCACCAACGATTATTTCACAGGTAACTTATTCATGATTGTTTTATATAATTATATTATATAAACGAGTTCAATTACGCATAATCGGCACTGAATAACATTAAAAAAGACAATAATGTTTATTATTATTATTGAAAAATCGACGTCAATAATGTGTAACTAAACTAAAATTGTTTAAGTAAACGAGCATTAAACAAAAAGAATATTATAATAATTGAAAATAACAAATGTTATTTATCGAAAAATGGTTAAATTATAACATAAAAAAGTAACAAGTAGAAAGAAGTAACGATCGTTAAATAAGTTTTTTTTATCATTATTAAATTCTAATTTTTCGAAGATTTTTTATAAGTCGAATACCTTTTCTTCGATTATTATATTTGCCTAATACAAATTCCAGATGTTTTTCAAAAGAAAAAAAATAATTTTAATACCTCTTCGATCATTATATTTGCCTAATACAAATTCGAAATTATATCGAAAAAAAAATAAAAATTCAAATAACTCTTCGATTATTATATTTGCCTAATACAAATTCAAAATTTTTTTCAAAAAAAAAAAAATTTTGATACCTCTTCGATCATTATATTCGCCTAATACAAATTCAAAATTTTTTCGGAAAAAAAAATTCGAATACCTCTTCGGTCATTATATTCTCCTGATACAAACTAACAATTTTGATTGGGTCGATAAAATAAAAAATCTGTAACTATGGATATCTGAAAAAATATCGATGTCAGAAAAAAACGGGAAACGGCTTCGAATACCTCTTGTCGAGTTCTATAACCCTGTTAAAACCCTATAATTTTCCGATTTTTTTTAAATGCACCAGGTAATTTTTTTCAAAAAGTCTTCAACCTAGAAAAAAACGGGAAATGGCATCAGATACCTCTTGTCGAGTTCTATAACCCTGTTAAAACCTCATATTTTTCCGATTTTTTTTAAAAGCAGCAGGTCATAAAAAAAAAAAAGTCCTGATCCTGGAAAAAAACGGGAAGCGGCATCGAATACCTCTTGTCAAGTTCTATAACCCTGTTAAAACCTCATATTTTTCCGATTTTTTTTAAATGCAGCAGGTCATTAAAAAATAAAAAGTCCTGATCCTGGAAAAAAACGGGAAGCGGCATCGAATACCTCTTGTCAAGTTCTATAACCCTGTTAAAACCTCATATTTTTCCGATTTTTTTTAAATGCAGCAGGTCAAAAAAAAAAAAGTCCTGATCCTGGAAAAAAACGGGAAACGGCATCGAATACCTCTTGTCAAGTTCTATAACCCTGTTAAAACCTCATATTTTTCCGATTTTTTTTAAATGCAGCAGGTCAAAAAAAAAAAAAGTCCTGATCCTGGAAAAAAACGGGAAACGGCATCGAATACCTCTTGTCAAGTTCTATAACCCTGTTAAAACCTCATATTTTTCCGATTTTTTTTAAATGCAGCAGGTATTTTTTTCAAAAAGTCCTGATCCTGGAAAAAAACGGGAAACGGCATCGAATACCTCTTGTCAAGTTCTATAACCCTGTTAAAACCTCATATTTTTCCGATTTTTTTTAAATGCAGCAGGTCAAAAAAAAAAAAGTCCTGATCCTGGAAAAAAACGGGAAGCGGCATCGAATACCTCTTGTCAAGTTCTATAACCCTGTTAAAACCTCATATTTTTCCGATTTTTTTTAAATGCAGCAGGTCATTAAAAAAAAAAAGTCCTGATCCTGGAAAAAAACGGGAAGCGGCATCGAATACCTCTTGTCAAGTTCTATAACCCTGTTAAAACCTCATATTTTTCCGATTTTTTTTAAATGCAGCAGGTCAAAAAAAAAAAAGTCCTGATCCTGGAAAAAAACGGGAAACGGCATCGAATACCTCTTGTCAAGTTCTATAACCCTGTTAAAACCTCATATTTTTCCGATTTTTTTTAAATGCAGCAGGTCAAAAAAAAAAAAAGTCCTGATCCTGGAAAAAAACGGGAAGCGGCATCGAATACCTCTTGTCAAGTTCTATAACCCTGTTAAAACCTCATATTTTTCCGATTTTTTTTAAATGCAGCAGGTCATTAAAAAATAAAAAGTCCTGATCCTGGAAAAAAACGGGAAGCGGCATCGAATACCTCTTGTCAAGTTCTATAACCCTGTTAAAACCTCATATTTTTCCGATTTTTTTTAAATGCAGCAGGTCAAAAAAAAAAAAGTCCTGATCCTGGAAAAAAACGGGAAGCGGCATCGAATACCTCTTGTCAAGTTCTATAACCCTGTTAAAACCTCATATTTTTCCGATTTTTTTTAAATGCAGCAGGTCATTAAAAAAAAAAGTCCTGATCCTGGAAAAAAACGGGAAACGGCATCGAATACCTCTTGTCAAGTTCTATAACCCTGTTAAAACCTCATATTTTTCCGATTTTTTTTAAATGCAGCAGGTCAAAAAAAAAAAAGTCCTGATCCTGGAAAAAAACGGGAAACGGCATCGAATACCTCTTGTCAAGTTCTATAACCCTGTTAAAACCTCATATTTTTCCGATTTTTTTTAAATGCAGCAGGTCATTAAAAAAAAAAGTCCTGATCCTGGAAAAAAACGGGAAGCGGCATCGAATACCTCTTGTCAAGTTCTATAACCCTGTTAAAACCTCATATTTTTCCGATTTTTTTTAAATGCAGCAGGTCAAAAAAAAAAAAGTCCTGATCCTGGAAAAAAACGGGAAGCGGCATCGAATACCTCTTGTCAAGTTCTATAACCCTGTTAAAACCTCATATTTTTCCGATTTTTTTTAAATGCAGCAGGTCAAAAAAAAAAAAGTCCTGATCCTGGAAAAAAACGGGAAGCGGCATCGAATACCTCTTGTCAAGTTCTATAACCCTGTTAAAACCTCATATTTTTCCGATTTTTTTTAAATGCAGCAGGTCATTAAAAAATAAAAAGTCCTGATCCTGGAAAAAAACGGGAAACGGCATCGAATACCTCTTGTCAAGTTCTATAACCCTGTTAAAACCTCATATTTTTCCGATTTTTTTTAAATGCAGCAGGTCAAAAAAAAAAAAGTCCTGATCCTGGAAAAAAACGGGAAGCGGCATCGAATACCTCTTGTCAAGTTCTATAACCCTGTTAAAACCTCATATTTTTCCGATTTTTTTTAAATGCAGCAGGTCAAAAAAAAAAAAAGTCCTGATCCTGGAAAAAAACGGGAAGCGGCATCGAATACCTCTTGTCAAGTTCTATAACCCTGTTAAAACCTCATATTTTTCCGATTTTTTTTAAATGCAGCAGGTCAAAAAAAAAAAAAGTCCTGATCCTGGAAAAAAACGGGAAGCAGCATCGAATACCTCTTGTCAAGTTCTATAACCCTGTTAAAACCTCATATTTTTCCGATTTTTTTTAAATGCAGCAGGTCAATTAAAAAAAAAAGTCCTGATCCTGGAAAAAAACGGGAAACGGCATCGAATACCTCTTGTCGAGTTCTATAACCCTGTTAAAACCTCATATTTTTCCGATTTTTTTTAAATGCAGCAGGTCAAAAAAAAAAAAGTCCTGATCCTGGAAAAAAACGGGAACGGCATCGAATACCTCTTGTCGAGTTCTATAACCCTGTTAAAACCTCATATTTTTCCGATTTTTTTTAAATGCAGCAGGTCATTTAAAAAAAAAAGTCCTGATCCTGGAAAAAAACGGGAAACGGCATCTAATACCTCTTGTCAAGTTCTATAATCCTGTTATAACCCCATATTTTTCCAATTTTTCTTAAATGCACTAGGTCATTTTTTTTGTTTTTTTAGTTTAAAAAAAAAAATGCGAATACCTCTTTGACTATTATATTTGCCTAATACGATTTTGAAATTTTTTCGAAAAAAATAAAAATTCGAGTACCTCTATTGTCATTATATTTGCCTGATACAAATTCGAAATTTTTTCGAAAAAAAAAATATTCAAATACCTCTTTGATTATTATATTTGCCTAATACAATTTTGAAATTTTCTCGAAAAAAATAAAAATTCGAATACCTCTTTTGTCATTATATTTGCCTGATACAAATTCAAAATTTTTTCGAAAAAAAAAATATTCAAATACCTCTTTGACTATTATATTTGCCTAATACATTTTGAAATTTTTTCGAAAAAAAAAATCCGAATACCTCTTTTTTCATTATATTTGCCTAATACAAATTCAAAATGTTTTGGAAAATTAAAAACTCAAATTATATCAGGAAGATAGAATAGTCGAAGAGGTTTTTTTCAATTTTCAAATTTTCATTCTTATTAGGATTAGAGAATGAGTAAAGTGGTTTTCCTATTTTTTTTCGAAACAACTTTGACTAATTAAATGTCAAGTGTACTTTTTATATAAAGATAACAATTAATGTAAATTATATATAGGAATCAAGAGAACGTGGTCTGGATGTATCATTATTTGCAAGAGCACAAAAAAATTTTGCAAATGATCCATGGAATCCAATAATAATGTTAAATACACAATATAGAATGGTTGAACCGATAGCACGTTGGCCAAATAATTATTTTTATTCTGGCAAATTAAAAACAGAATCAAAAGTATTACCATTACCATTTTGTCATTATAAAATATTAAATCATAATTTTTTTCAAACTCAAAGTCGTCATGGTAATGAGGGTGAAGCAAAATTAATTATAAATTTATTAATTGGTATGATTGAAGAATTAATTATGAGAAATAATATTATTCCTAGTATTGGAATTATAACACCTTATCATCATCAGAGAAAAATTATTATTGAATATATTAATAAATTGTAAGTATATATTTAAATAATATCAATATAAATACATATAATAATTTATTTATTCATTCATTGTAGATTAAGATCAGGTAAACAACAAATTAAAAAAAAAACAACTAATAAGATTGATAAAAAAAAAACTGATGAAGGTGATGATGATGATGATGTTGATAATGATGAAGAAGAATTATTAAATCCTTTACATCGTGCATTAAAAACAGTACAAATAAATACAGTCGATGGTTTTCAAGGTCAAGAAAGTGATATTATTATTATGTCATGTGTTAGAAGTCATGGAATTGGATTTATTTCTGATCCAAATAGACTCAATGTTAGTTTAACAAGAGCTAAACATACAATGATACTTTTAGGAAATTTTACAACATTTAAAGTAATTGTCTTTTATTATTCTATTTTAATATTCTAAATTTAATATACACCTTTATTTAATTTATTTGTATATTTAATTTTTTATAGAAAAATTTAATGTGGAAAAACTTACTTGATGATGCAGAAGCACGTGATTGTCTAATCAACATTGATGATCCAAATTTAACATCAGTAAATCTTAAAAATATTGTCATTGAAGATAGATAATAATCATTACTAAAAAGTTGTAAAACTTTGACTTTTAATTAAATAAAAAGTCATTTATTCAATGTGATTATTTATATAAATAATGTTATGAATAAAACAATAGTCCATTATGATTTAATTTTTTATTAATATTTATTTTAAGTTAAAAATAAAAAACCAAATTAAAATTTTATCCATCTACAATATTACTCTGACATAGCCTTCTGTTAGAGTAATTGAAAAAATTATTCTTTATTTGAAAACAGGTCCATGTTTATTAGTTTGCTATTACTTTCTACAACTTTTTCTACTTTTTCCACTTTTTCTGCTTTCTCATTTGCCTCTTGTCTAAAAATAAAATGACAAAATTAATAAATGCTTATATATTATTTATAAAATGATAAGTTGTAAAAAGTATTATTTCTCACGCTCTGATGATATCTTCTTTATAAAAAATATCCCTTATTGGTATATTTGGAGCTGATCTATCAAAACGAGGTTCTAATTTTGGTGGAAAAGCTTGATAAATATCGTACCATAAAGGTTTATCCTCTGGTTTCATAGCACCACCTTTCATTAATAATGTTATTCTATTAAAAAAAAAATATAATATTAATTATTAATAATCACATGTTATGTCAACAAAATAATGGAAAATAATATTAATAAAAATACCTGCTGAAAATTGTTCCAATTTTTTCTAATCTACTTTGTGCCATTGTGTTGATCAATTTTTTAATATATTATTAATACCTATAATAATTTTAGTTATTATTAATTACAATAAGTTTTATTATAAGTTTATTTTATTTGTTATTGCTCTACATCACTAGATACTATGTACATGTATGTATTAGTTATAATTATTATTAATATTATTATTATTATTATTTTTGTTCAACGCCATTTTGTTTTTAAGATAGCGCATTTAATCAACAGATGTCGCTATAAGCCTTTTTTTGTTTTATACTATGTTTATTAATTTATACAATACTGCTCATTGTTTAATAATTAGTTTTAAATTTTCATTATTATTAGGGCCGGTTTTGTTGTCCACAGTTAAGTGTAACTAGTAGTTAGAATATTTAACTATTAGTTTACAAACTAATGATCCAATTTTTATCGACTGTCTTATCATACTAATACAAATATCACAACTAGATGTCAGGATATTATTGTTCTTTTAAAACTATAAAGGTTATAAAGTTGTTATTGTTTATAATATTTTTTAATGTTTTATTTATTATTAATAATGCTCTATAAATGTTTATAATCAATATTGAATATTAATTAAATTATTTTATTGAATTATAAATAAATTCGATAAGTTCACAAATTTTATTTATATTTATTTACTCGTTTATTTTGTTGGTTGTCGTTGGTTTGTTATTGTTTGTTTTGATAATGTATGTTTTGATTGATCAAAACTTGTTATTGTTGTTTTTGTTGATGTGATTGATTAATCATTCTGTTTTGTTGGCAAAGTTTACATTGTGTATTATGGCAATAATATGTTTTATGCCATAATATTGCAAATGTATACAACGTGTCATTGTTGTTTTAACAAGTGGACCAATATCTTTATCTTCAACAGCACGTATGCCAGTAAATTCAATATCAGTAAAACGTAAACGATCACTACCAAATGCCATAAATAGCAAGGTCAAGACCAGTCAATATCATATATGGTCAATATATGCTCCAATATTGACTGGTCTAGATCTTGCTTGTTGATTTTCTTGACTTTGACACTTTCACCGGCTTCTAACATAATGGATTATTAATTATTATTATTAAAATATTACTTTTTTTTTTTTAAGTTCCTAACATACCGGGACATCTACTGTTCGAGGCTACGAAATATCTGCTCTTATGGTAACAAATTCAGTTAGTTACGTAACTAGTAGTTGAAAAAATTTTAACTACTAGTTACAGTTAACTGTGGACAACAAAACCGGCCCTAAATAAATCATATTGTATTTTTTTATATTGTTAAATAGTTATTTATAATTTTTTGAGCAATAAAAATTTTTACAAAAAGAATTTTACCGACGCGTCTCTGGTGGTGAAGCTGTGAAGCTTTTTTTTCAAAATGGCCGCGTCTCTGTTTGTCTCTGTGTGTGTGTGTGTGTGTTAGACTGAGCAACACTGAGCAACGTCGGTCATGATGTGTCGAGCTCTCTCTTTGTTACATTATTTATTATTAAAAAATTATTAATTATTGTTAATTTTATCAAATAAAGTGCTCCAAACATGCTGAGTGATGAATTATTAATAGGTGTTGTATAATTTGTGAAAAAATATAATGGCCTTTGTCTGAGCTGTCAAGGCTGACAAAGAAAAGTCTGATTCACTCTAAAATGGACAAAAGGTAATATTTTATTATTTTATTTTATTGTTATTAATTATCTAGTGCATAAAAAAATAAAATTAGACTAATATTTATCTTGAAATAATTAATAATAAAATTATTAGATTGAGGTTAAGTTGCCTTTGTCCAAAATCAACCAAATTTATCAAATTGTTTATAAATATTTATAAATATTTATAAATTTTATTATTATTTATTGCATGGTGGTGATATATTTATAGTAGGATCATTTTTATCTCTTTAATATTGAGAAAAAAAAAAAAAGACAAAGGACGCCATCATTAATTTCCTTTGTCTGTGATCTTTTGTTGGTGATTATTGTTATTGTTAATTGGTATACTCAATTTAATTATTATTTATTCATTTTGTTATTAATTATAAATTCAACAATCTTACTATCATGTTTTTTTATCTAATTTTTTTTGTTGCTAATAATATTTATCCACTTTAAAAAAATATTAATGTTCATTTGGTATGTTTAATGTTTACAGATGATATGAAAACAAATGCTATGTGCTACATATGATGCCAAACAACAAAGACAATTATTAAAAATAGAACAAAAAAACAGTAGTGACAGTGTAAGTGTAATGTTGGTTTTGATTGTTGTTACCAAGTGGTTAATAAAACAAATAGAATTGACTCTGAACCATTTGGTGATTTTATTCTGAACAAATTGATAATGAAAAAGCAACAACATTAAAAAAAAAAAGCATCTAAAGTATACAACGCTTTAACAATGATGCATCTTTGGTGATGATAATGATTTGTGAGTTTTATTTTACAACCAAAGTCAATAACATAACATGATGCTGGTGTTGTTATTGTTTTTTATGCTTTTTTTATGACTTGGTGTACCACTTGGTGTTGTTGTATATTGGTAAACATTTACTTTCTGTGTGGATTTTTGACTATATTATTAATTTAAATTTATTTGTTAATAAACAATAGGTATGTGTATATAATATTAGTGATGGTGTTATAAAGCTTGTTGAGTTTGTGTTACCAAGATGTCAAAAAGTTAATGAAATTCATTTTAAGCTATTTGATAAATCAACAATTAGTGATTACTGGTATATACTTGAACCAGCAACATAATAAAAAAAAAAAAAAAAAAACATCAAGACCGTCTACATCATATAATGCTTCAACAATGATGAATTCAAGATGATAAAAAATAAAAAATAACACCTGAGTATTCTTGAACAATTATATCACATGGTACAAACAAGTGTTATTGTTTTTTATGTTTTTTGTATCACTTGATGTACCACTTGGTGTTAATACTAGTTTATATGTTTTTATGTATCACTCAGTGTACCACTTGGTGTTGATACTAATTGATATGTACTTTTTAATGAACGTTATCTATTTTTCTTTTTAAATTTTCTTTGGCATGATCCAGTGTCTGTGTTGGTGTACCAAGAAACACCTGCCTCTTTAAAAAGAATGTGTATATAAAAATCAGTGCTTGATTGATTCGTGGTGATGATAGTATAAAGTGTTATCATTAAGTTGTGTTGTGTTGTGTATATGATATATGGTGTTGACTGCTGAACATCTTGCTGATAGATTTATCATGAATTACAACATTGAGAGCATCTGGTAACATCGTGGGAAGATGAACATCCGCTTACAAGGTAGGATTTTATTTAATTATTAATTGCATTGGTATATTATGACCCTGTACATGGTCTTGGTTAATACCATATAAATTTAATTATTATGGAAATTACATGATTGTCTATTTATTATGTTTTTCAGGTCATTATGCTATTATTATTTTTTTTTGTTCTAATTTATTCATTTTATGTTATGCTTCATCATGTTAATATTAGTGTATATAAACCCCAAAAAATTTATTGATAAATATTATTATCAATAATAGATATTTTATTTTTTTTAAATTAGATTGTACTTTGTTGTTTAAAAATTGAGTGCATTTAAAAATATATACATAAAATTTTATTTTTTTGTAGGTAAGTATAAATATTTTATTTTATTATAATATTTTTCTTATGATGTTATTTATAATATCCATCGAAATTTTCTTTTCCAGTTTTAAATTTTCCTAATAGTTCAAATGAAAATGTGGCTAAAGAAAATGAAGAAAATGTCGTGATACTCTTTGACTAGTTTTACTCTACATATTGCATTTGTGTTCTTCTCTTTTCTTTTTTTTTTTTTGCGTTTGCATAATATATTATTTACATTATTTTTCTAAACATGGCTGTGTTGTGTAGATTTTCAAGATTACCACGTAATTTTTTAATTAAAAATTCAATAATTCTTGAAGACAGTTTATCAAGAAATATTCGTACTGTTTTACAAGCTCAAAAACCATCAAGAGGTATATTAAAAACAAGTATTATTGGTGGTATTATTGGTACAGCAATTGGTGTAGGTTATGCATTTAATAAAATCGAGCGTGACAGAAAAAATTTAGAAAGTGAAGGACATGAAATACCAATTGAAGTAATTAAATATAAACCAGCTTTTGAAATTTCTAGAAAGGTTAATAACAATTTTTATAATTTTTCTAATTTTTATATAAATTTAAAAGTATTTATTATATATATTTAAATACTAATTGTTTATTATGATTTTTATGTTGTAATTTATCAGATAATTTCACCAGTTGATACTACCGGCTTAAAATTGACTTTATTTCAATATCAATCATGTCCTTTTTGCTGCAAGGTAATAATTATTAATAACAAATATAATTTATCGTTTTTTAGATTAAGAAAAAATACTAAATAATAATTTTTTTATATTCAAGGTAAGAACATTTTTGGATTACTATGGAATATCTTATGATGTAGTTGAAGTTGAGCCTGTTTTTCGACCTCAAATAAAATGGTCATCATATAAAAAAGTTCCAATATTATTAGCAAAAGTTGATAATGGATATCAACCACTTAATGACAGTACAATGATTGTATCAGTTTTAGCATCATATTTAAATGATAAAACATATAAGTTAAATGAATTATCAACATTTTATCCAAAAATAGCTATTAATGAAAATGGAAATTTGAAAGAAGAAATTGTTAATAAATATTTCTTAATGTATCAAGGATCTGTTCCAAAAGATAGAACATTAGATGACATTGTGTAAATATTTATTTTTCATTTATTTATTTATTATTATATTTATAATAAATTATATTTTAATTTTATTTATTTATTTATTAATAGAGAAGAAAGAAAATGGAGAAAATGGGCAGATGAAGTATTTGTTCATACATTATCACCAAATGTTTATAGAACAATTAGTGAATCTTATCAAACATTTAATGTATTTTCCAAAGTAAGAATAATACTTTTATTTATTTTTTTAAATTATAATTCATTTTGTTAATTAATTTTTATTATATAATGTTTTTTTTTTTCAGGCTGGTAAATGGGATGAATATTTTACATATTTAGAAAGAGTATTAATGATAAATATTGGTGCATTAGCAATGTATTTAATTGGTAAAAAACTTAAAAAAAAACATCATTTAAAAGATGATGTTAGACAATCATTTTATGATGAAATAAATATTTGGTTAAATGCAATTAATGCTAGAGGTGGTGTATTTATGGGTGGACAAAATCCAGATTTATCTGATTTAACTGTTTATGGTATATTACGTAGTATTGAAGGTTGTGATGCATTTAATGATGCATTTGAAAATACACAATTAGCTAATTGGTATCAAGCTATGAAAGATAAAGTTAAAAATCATGCTGGTAGTAATATGTTAAGTAATTAAAAATATTTTTTTTATTTTTAATAATTATAACTCTATCTTGTAAATTATTTTTTATTAATAATTAATTTACTATTTGTTCTTATTAAAAAAAAAAAAAAGAATTTGTTAATAATTAAAAAGAACAATATTTAATTATCACACAACGATTGTATAACACTCATTAAATTATTTGTTATATTGTAATTAATTTAATAGTTATAGCAATAAAATTATCCTCAAATAAATTGAATTGTTTCTTTTATTTGTTTTGATATTTACATGAATGATTTCTTGTTTTTTAAGTTTATTTTTAAAGATCACAAAGTAATTGACGATAATTTAAAATAAATCCACGATTTTCAAAATCAGGTGATGGTGCATTTGGATCTGATGATGGTCCATTTGCTCTTGGATCTGAATTTGTAACAATATATAAAACAAATGGTTTACTTGTACTTGTTTTTGTTGTAAAACCATTACCACAATATCTATCTGTTGTTGCTCTAGATCCATTTATTGATGGATTTGGAACAATAATATAATTATGATCACAATCAACTCCTGAACTTGAATAATCAATTCCTAAAAATCACAAATAAATAATACATATATAATACAAATAAATTTAATTTAATAATTATTTACCTGGTGTAAAATCAACAACACTTGAATCACCAGATATTGTAAATGAATTTGTTTCTGATTGTGACCATTCAATTGTACAGTATCCAAGTGCCATTCTAATGCATATACCATAATTAAGATTTTGTAATTGACGTGTTCCAACTAATGGTGGTAATATTGATGCTAAAATAAAATTATTAAATTAAAAAATTATTTCATATTTATCACTTGTTAATAATTATTTAGCAAGTATTACCTCGAGGATTCGTTGTTGTTCCATAATTAAAACTCGTAACTAAACCTGAAGTTGTATTGTAATATTGCAAACAACCTGTTGGTGCTATTAATAAAATTTAAAATAATTAATTTATACTTGTGTTATTTTTTTTTTTTTACCTCGCCAAGGTGAATCACAAGCAATTTGACGAATTCTTAAATTCCATTTACGTCCAAATTTATAGTCAGCATTTGTATTGATAGATATTGTTATTGGATTATTTTCAAAAAATTCTACATAAACTAAAAATAATAAATAGAAAAATTTTAACATTTAATATACAATTATTGATATAATATTTTATATCAATTTACCATGTTGTTTTGAATTATCACCACATATTCTAGGTACATTTGTAGAACCACCAGAAATAAGTAAAAAATCATAATCACAAACTCCACTTCCATTTGGTTGTGATAAACTTAATTCCAAAAAATCAATTCGTAGCTAAATATAAATAAAACATTAATTATTTAAAATTAAATAATTTCAACATTTATTTATAAATTAATTTACCTGACAAATATTTGAATTACATTTATTAATTGTAATAACACATCTTTCTCCTCCTTCATATGATGAATAAAATCCAGGATTAACAAAATACGTGTTATTAACATTTGACGTTGTTCCACACTCTTTACGAACTTAAAAAAAAAAAAAAAAATACATGTATCATCCTATATAAATTAACTATTTTAAGTTTATATAAAAATATACTTACAAGTACAACAAACACCAAGTTTATTAGCACAACTACCAGAAGCGGTACCACCATATTTTGAACATTCATTTTTAGTAAAACAAGTACCACGAAATGCATTTCCAGAATTTCCAGAACATTCAGAATTAGCAAATCTAACAACACTAAATAATGGAAAGACTGTAACAAATAAAATTTATAATTTAAACGAATAATATTCTCTTTTTTTTTCTTCAAATCCCTGAGGGTTGTTATTTGTAAAAAAAAAAAAAAACTTACATCTTGCTTGTCTATCTTGATGTTGATAAATATCTAATGTACTATCATCCCTCAAGGATTCATTAAATACTCCACTAATCTCACCAGTTATAAATCCCATTGTTATTATTAAAATAGATAAAATAATTCCAAACATATTCTTAATGTTATCGTAACTGAATGATGATAAATTTATATACTCTTAAATAATTTTTTAACAAGTATAATCCATTCAAACTAACGGTGAATTTATTTGCTCATTAAATTAGATAAAATTATCACTTAAAAATAAAATATGTGTGTTAAAATATTCAAATAACTGTCTTTATTTTAGTACCGCTATTATTATAATTTATAAATAAAAAATTACTTATAAGTATATTGTAAATTAATTTAATATTAGTTTTATAAATAAAAGTATTTTTTTTATTTTTTATTTTACAATTACATTTGATTTAATTAAAATTATAAATAAAAATAATTGGAGTATTAAAATAAATAAAATAATATTTTTTTTAAATATATATTTATTATTTATTTTATAAATGAATAAATTAATTAATAGAAACTGTCGAAACTCGACAAAATGGACAATGTCCTTGACGTAAAAGTGCAAGTTCATAATCATCAGCATGAAACAGCCTTAAACAAGATTTACAATGTGTTATTTGTAAATCAGGAAGTAAATTTTTATAATATTTAGTTTTAAATGGTAATGGATGTTTAATAATAATAACACTTGTTGGTTCAATATTTTTTAATACTTTTCTACCAACTTTAACAATTGTATCATCAATTTGATCATTAAATTTAATCATTTTAGCTGTAAATAAATCAGTAATATTATCATCAATTGTTAATTGATCTTCAATGATATTATTATCATTATTATCATCATTAGAGTTATCAATATTTTCATAAATTAATTTTTCAGCTTCATCATCATCAATATCATCATCAAGTTGAAATTCAACAAGTGGTAATATTTCAAATTGTCCAAATGAATATTGAAATTTTAATCCACATTGTACACAACAATTACAATGTTCTTTATTAATTGGTAATAATGAATTAAATGTTGAACAACGATAACAAAGTGGTAATAATTCTTCTGGATCAGTATATTGATAACTTTTAATTGATAATGTTAATATTTCAATTTGGCTATGTTGATAATCTGGTATTTTCATTGTTTTTAATTTTTCTAATAATTGCATTGATAATTTATTAGCACCAAGTATTTTAGCTTGTTTAATAAGTGCATATATTATTTGTACTTTTGATATACCAAATATATTAATACCTTGAATTTTATTTAATAAATATCTTGATATATTAAATAATGCTTCAGGCATATGTGAAGTAAATGGTTCTTCTTGATAAAGAAATATTTCTTGATATGCATAATAAATATCAGCTTTATCAGAATAATCATTATATATATTAATAATATCATCATTATTTTTATTATTTAATTCAAGACATAATTGTGATAATAACCAATAAAAATATGATGCATCTTTAAATCTTCTTTCAATAATAGCATTATTAGCAAGTGTTTTTAATACTTGTATTGATTCATCAACTTGACCAGCTAATTTAAATGCTTCTTGTGCTTCAGAAAATCTACCAGTATCAACAAGCCATCTTGCATATGGTCCATATATATGTGATTTTAATTTTGTATTTCTTTCAGCTAATTCAAATGCTTCTGGCCATGCTTGTGCATCAATAAGTACATCAGCAACATCTTTATCATCACCAAGACGTGTAAATATTTCAGCAGCACCATGTGTTGCACCAAGTTTACGTAATTTTTTACCAATTATTGTTAAATTATTACGATCACCTTTATCAATTTGTCTACCAACTTTAATTAATAAATCAATCCATCCATATTCTGATATAATATTAATAGCACGTTGTATATCACCAGCAGCTAAAAACATTTCAGCAGCAGCACGTGGTTCACCTAAACTTTTTGCCCATTCAGCACGTTTACGTAATAATATAGTACGATCTTGTGTATTATCATTTGTTATAAATTCTTGTGCAATATCAAACATTCTTAAATCAGAATACATATCAAGTGCATATTGTTGTAAACCAGCTTTTTGATATAATTTTGCAGCATCACGTAATTTACCCATTGATGCTGATGCTATTGCCATACATGCTTCTCTACCCCATTCACCAGTTTCTAATTTTTCTAATATTTCATTAACAACTTCAATATAACGTAAATTTTTTAAACGTGAAAATGAATTTTCAGCAATTTTTAATTCAAGTTTATCAAGTGATGATAAACCAAGTGATAACCAATCTGTATCAGCAACACCTAAACATGCTATTTTATATGCTGATTTATAATCATTATTATCAATATATTGATACATTGTTGTTGTTAATGGTATATCAATTGTTTTTATATTTGTACCAATAATACAATATACTTTTGATCCATTATTACCAACAACAAAACCACTAAATTTTTGATGATATTCAGGAAAATTTGATACTTTTATTGATAATGTATCATTTGT
Source organism: Lysiphlebus fabarum (assembly GCA_011426435.1). Classification (NCBI taxonomy): domain Eukaryota; kingdom Metazoa; phylum Arthropoda; class Insecta; order Hymenoptera; family Braconidae; genus Lysiphlebus; species Lysiphlebus fabarum. The sequence goes on from WSYQ01001158.1 coordinate 28,512, forward strand.
TGAAAAACAATACATATCTTCAAATGAACGATTAAATGCAACTGATGTTACATCATTTTTTTCATATATTATATCACCATCATCATCATCATTATTATTGTTATTATTATTTATATTAATTATTTTTAATAAACCATTGTCAGTAACAATTGCTAATTTTTCTTTTTGTGAACTAATATCAAGACAACGTATTGAATTATTTAATTTAATAATTAATGATGGAAATGGATTATCTAAATATATTTTAATAACTTGTCCATTTTTTAAACCAGTTATAATACATTCTTTACCAATTGGACCACCAATAACTTTAATATATGTTATTGAATTATCTAATATCCATTCTCTTTCCATTTTACCATTAAATGATAAACTTTGTAATCTTTTATCTAAACATAATACTAAATGTTTTGATGTTACAACAAGTAAATTACAATCAAGTGATTGTCCAAGTTTTTCTTGACAACGATAATGCATACCATCATTACCAGATAATTCATAAATAATAACTCTTTCTGTTAATTGTACAGCAAGTTTATCACGATAAACAGCAATTTTTTTAATTAAATCTTTACATTTAATTCTAACTTTTTGATTTGTTTGTAAATTTTGTATAATAATATCAGTCATATTTTCACGATATGCATAACGTTCACCATATAAACCATGTACAATATCCCATGATAATTGTAAATAATTTATATTACCATTTTGTGTACCAATTGCAATATGTGATGATGTAGGATTAACAGCACAACTCCATACCCATGAATTATAATCATCACCAATTTTAGTTAATTGTAAACCTTCATTTGTCATTAATAAACATTTTTTATTACTACCAACAATTAAAATATATTGTCCATCATTAAAATGAAGTAATTTTAATGGTATAAAATCAATTGTTCTTTCACGTCCAATTTGACGTCCATTTTGTGTATAAAATGATATTGTACCATTCCATTCAGCAATTGCAAGAGTATCATTATTTGATTCATCACGTGGTTGTCCCCATGATAAACTCCATACTGCACTTGTACCAGGACGATCTATTCTTAAATTTTCATCACCATTTTTATTTCTAATTGATACATAACCAGATGCATAGCCAATTGCTAAATATTGTCCATTGCGTGTCCAAGAACAACAATTTATTCTACCACCAGATTTTATTTTTTGTAAATTTTTTTGTTCTGATGACCAAATAGTTAGTTCACTTGATGAACAACTTAAAAGTTGATAAGTTATTGGATTAAATTCCATACATTGAACTGCGTCACTATGTCTGTTGAAAATTAAAAATTTATTAGTAAGTATATTTAATTTTTCTTTTTTTTTCATTTTTACTTACGAATATTTTAATATTCCTTCCAATTTTGATGTCCAAACAATAACACTTTTATCAGCACTTCCTGATGCAAATTTTTTTCCATCTTTTGCATAACAAACACAATAAACTGTATCTTTATGACCTAATTAATAAAAAATAATAAAATTAATTTAATTAATTACTGAATGAATGAATGAATGAATGAATGAATGAATTGATTAATTTACCTTTGAGTGATTTTATTAAAACTCCTTTTGTTGTTTCATAAACAAGAACTTGTGATCCAGCAGTTACAACAAGTTGTGTACCATCTGGACTAAAGCATAAATCGTAAATGCTGAAAATATTTAAAAAATGAAAATAAATAATTTAACATATTTAAAAACTAAATGATTATTTATTTATTTTAATACAAACCATTGTTCTGTTCTATCCTGAACCTGGTCTACCCAGGTTGTTATTGCTCTCATATTTTATAAATTTAATTATCTAAATATATTTTTTTGCATTATGCACCTTGACCTAAATACCATATACTTTATTTTTTAAATAATTTGTTTGTTTTCAAGTATCTAAGAAATCTATAAACATTTTGTTTACAGTTTAGCACAAGTGTCATTGTTTGGTACTTGTTCTCGTTATTGTCGGTTTCCTTGGCAACTAAAAAAGTGGGGTAAATAGAGTTTTGAATAGTTCTGAAAAAAATGGTGGTGGTGGTGGTGGTGATGTACAAAATTCTCAGTAATTTGTAGTAAATAGACCAAAAATAGATTTGCAAAAACATAACCAAATTCACGTCACCGTGAGGTCCGTGGTATTAGTCAAACGTTTAGAAAAAAAAAAAAAAGCAATTTGATTCTGCCTGCAATCACTTGCTTGCTTGGTTGCTTATGTCAAAAAGAAACATATATTTATTAATATTATAGTTATTTCTTTATTATTATACAATAATATAAATAAATAATATAAATTTAGTTTTATTATTGTTATTATTATTTACTATCAAGGTAATCAAAAATTTAAAACCTTGGAAAAAGAAAAAAAAGTTAAAAGTTTATTATAATTTTAATTAAAAAAAATTAAGAGAATATATATTTTCTCGTGCATTTTCATTTTATGTTTATCATAAAATTTTGTAAAAAAAAATTAAACACGTATCTTTAAAATGATTAAATTATTTTCATTGAAACAAGCAAAAAAAGATGGTGAATCACCAAAAGCAGGTACTCAAAAAAAAGCATCAGCAGCACAATTGAGAATAACAAAAGGTCATTATTTAAATAATCATAATGAATATTAATTAATTTATTTTTATTTTTAACCTCAAAATTAATTAATTAATTTATTTATTTACAGATATTAATGAATTAAATTTACCAAAAACTTGTAATACTGAATTTCCAAATCCAGATGATTTGTTGAATTTTAAATTAAACATTAGTCCTGATGAAGTAAGTTTATTTTATTCAAATATATTTATTTAGATTAATTTGTTAAACAATACTAATTATATATTTTTTTTTTATTATTCAGGGTTTTTATAAAGGAGGAAAATTTACATTTAGCTTTAAAGTTGGGCCAAATTATCCTCATGAACCACCAAAAGTAAAATGTGAAACACAAGTTTATCATCCAAATATTGATCTTGAGGGTAATGTTTGTCTTAATATATTAAGAGAAGATTGGAAACCAGTATTAACAATCAATTCAATTGTTTATGGTTTACAATATTTGTTTTTGGTAATTATAATAATAATAATTATAAATTAACAATTATTAAACTAACAAAAAAATAAATAAATAATATTTATTATTTTTATAGGAACCAAATCCAGAAGATCCATTAAACAAAGATGCTGCTGAAGTTTTGCAAAATAATAGACGTGTTTTTGAACAAAATGTTATAAAAGCAATGAGAGGTGGATATGTTGGATCAGCATATTTTGAAAGATGCTTAAAGTGATATATTGTCAATAATAAATAATAAAATAAAAACAACAACAACATCATCATTATACAAACGACAAAAAAAATCATAAATTGTCGTTTGTATTTAACTAAGTTTATGTTAATTAAAAAAAATAAAGAAAAACAATCTAACAAAATTATGTTTATTTTTACAATTTATTTCTATAAAAGTATTTTTCAGTTTATTTACTATTTTGATTAGTTAATAAATTTAATGTAAAACAAAAACCATGTGAACTCTGTCATAATAAAAAAAAAAAATCAGTAAAATAATATTAAAAAATGAATTATATCTGTTTCTTTCATTATTTATGAATCAATATGGGCAAAAAAAAAAAAACCAAGTTGTAAAACTTTGTGAGAAATAATAATAAATAAATTTTTTTATTTTATTGAATATTTAAAAAAGTAAATTAAAATCATCTTAATTGTTTGTAATTATTACTATAATTATCATTATTTTTTTTCTTCTTCAAATTTACCTGTTATTATATATTGAAGATGATATTTAATAAACTTATACTTTTTATTTATTAAAGAAAAACTTTTAACAAATTAATCATTAAAAATTTAAATATTATACAATTAGTTTTTCATGTATACAAAAATATTTATAGTCTTATTGTGAAATAATTAAAAATTTCATAAAAATATAAATGGTTTTTTTTAATTAATAATTAAATATTCAAGTATTGATTTATTTATTTTTTTTTAATTTAAATTAACTTGTATTAATTGATAATTTAATTTTCATATAAATAAAAAAAAATATATCAAGGAGTTTTAAAATTAAAAAAAAATATTTGTTTAATTAAATTGAAATTTAAAAACAAACACATATTAAAATTAGCTTTTCGATATATTTTGTTATACCAACGATTAAACATAATATTATTTTTAGTTTTTTTTTTTTTTTTCTTCTTTAACAAACATGATACAAAGTACTAAAGTAATTATTTGTGGCAAATTTTTTTGAGTCCATATTTTTAAATTGAATTACTAAAATTATTTAAAAAAAAAGAAAAATTAGAAAAGAAAAAAAAAAAGACAATTATTAAATGTTGGGTGTATTATACTGGACCTGCCAGCTGTTTGGACATTTAAAAAAGTTAAATTGGTTAAATTTTACCAAATTTATTTATTAAATTATTTTTTTTATGTTAAATGTAATTTTACAATTTATTAAACTTTTTATTTCTTTTTAATTTTTGCTATTGTACAAAATCAAAATGATCAGAGACTTTGTAATTGACTGAATAATTTATTACTTTTTTTTTTTTTTTTGTTCACATAATTATTTATTAATTTAACTTTTAACCTGTGTATTGACAAGGTTTATTTTATTTTTTTTTCAACTTCATTTTTTATAGCATTAACTTATAGTGTATCATACGCTTGAGCGCAATCATCATACACAAAAATAGTGATTAAGCAAATGCATCAATTATATCATTAAAAATAGTCAAACAAATACAATTTAACAATTATAAGTTTTTTTTTTTCGCTTTTTTTTTTTTTTTTTTTTTTTTTTAAAATTATTTTTGTTGATTTTGTGTTATAAAATTTTCAATATTATTGTTGAAATTCTTCTTTTTTTTTTTTTATAGTTGGTTATTTTCTTTTTATTTATTTACTTATACTTGTGATTTATTTTTGAATAATAAAATTAAAAAATATAAAGATGTAAATAAGAAAAAAATAAAGTTTATTATTTATCGTCCTAATGGAGTACCACCGAAACTAAATGTTGCTGGTACAGTCTGTGATGTAAATGCATATCCTGAAGAAATAAAAAATAAATATATTATAAATAAATATATTAAAAAATAGAAAATAAATAAATAGATATTATTATTATTATTATTATTAAACTTACCTCCACTTTGTTCAATTCTTTTACTTTCAAGTGCAGCTTTACGTTGATCAGCCAATAGAATAACTTCTTGAAGTGATTTTTGTTGTTCAACAGTTAAATTTGATGTAAGAATTTGATACCATTGTCTATCTGTTCTTTCAATATTTTGCATAACTTCTTTAAAAATAACATATTCATCTTGATTATTATCTTCAAAATCAAGTGGTGTAATATAACATTCAAGTGTTGTTTCTTCATTTGGTTCAAATTCTGAATCATCATCATCATCATCATCGTCATCAGTACCACCAACACCTCCATTACCACTAACAATTGATGCATTAATATCAAATCTTCCATCATTAGCTCTTTGTATTTTATCTTGTATATTTTCTAAATATTCTTGTCCATCTTCATCAATTTCATCTTCATCAGAACTTAATACTTCTTCTTCAAATTCACTTTCTTCTTCATCTTCACCTTCATCATCACAATCAGCAACTTTTGATGCATATGCACGTTTAAGACCATCAAATAATAATATTAATGATGGTATAACTTGTGAAGCACATTCATTAATAGCATTTGGTCTTGTTGGACCCATTGATATAAGTGTACATAAACCTAATACACATAATTTTCTATCATGTAAACCCAAAAAACAATCAGTATCATGTATCCATTGTTTTATAAAATGTGATGCAATTGGTTCAGTTGATTGTCCCAATGTACCTTGTAATCTATTCATAGCATCTAAACATAATGCTGGATTATAATAAAGTGCAGCAATAACAACTTGTAAACACATTGTACGTAATTCAGATGTTTTAACTTCACGTGTTAATCTTTCTAATACAATTTGTACCATTGGTGGTATTGCTTGATCAATATGTCCTTTACATTGTAATATAATAACTTCTAATAATTTTGCAGCATGACATTCTGGATCTTCACCAGCATCACCAGTTAATATTGTTTTACACATATTAAACATTGCAAGTATATGATTTTCATTTGATAAAAATGATTGTGTATCAACAGTAACATAATTATGTAATGCTGGCATCATATCAGTAAAATAATCAAAACCATCTTTTTGAAATAATTGATACATTAATGCAAATACTTTCCACATATCTTCAGTTATTATTTTACTTGTTAAATCATAAACAAGTGATAATGCTTCTTCATAAAATTCAATAACACTATGTTCAAATATATGTGCAACAACTTGTAATACAATTGGTTGTAATTGTGACATAACTTCTTGATTATGTTCCATAACAGATAATAATGTTGCAATTGTATTTAATAAACCCATTGCTGTTATTGCTTTTTCATCACTACCTTCATCTGTTTCAAGTACTTGACTAAATGTTTTTGATAAATGTTCACATATTTCAACAGCAATTGGTAATACTTGTTGTGTATATGTTACAACAATTTTTTGCATAACACTTGTTAAATCATCATTTTCAGTTTCACGTATTATTTTTAATAATTCAAGTGTTATATCTTTTATTAATGGTTCAATATATTTTTGTGCTTTATCTTGTGCATTTAATAATGTTTGTAAACATATTGCTGCTTCAACTTTAACTGGTAAATCTTGATCAGTTAATAATGCTTTTGTTGTTAAACGTATTGCTTCAATAAGTATTTGTTCTTGTTTAAATTTAATTTCTGAAAAATAATGTAATACCCAACATGCACGTGCACGCATATGTCCATGTGGACTATTAAATTCTGGAAAAACATATTGTAATAACATTTTATCCATTTGTTCTTTATATAATTTTTTTTTTAATAATATATCAGCAAGTGAACCAATCATATGTAATGAACCATCTTTTTGTCTTGGATCAGCATTTTGTAATCTTAATACATTTATACAAAATTCCATTGTTTTAGCTAACATATCTTTACGTTTTTTACATGCTGAATGTAATAATGTTTGTGCTGCTGTTATTGGTGATACAAAATCTTCAAATATATCAAATTTAACACGTATATATTCATATGGATCAGTATTCCATAATTCTTCATCAGATTCTGAATATGATAATATTGGAAATAATACATCACGTATTATTTCAAACATATGAGGTTTTAAAAATTTCCATGAATGTCCATGACTAACTGCTTGATTAATATAATTTATTGATTGTTGTATAACACGTGGTGATACATATATATTACGACGATATTGATCAAGTATTTTTAATAATACTTCAAGCATACCACCAGAAAATGTTTGTAAATACCATTCAGAAAATTCTTTATATTCTTTAGTAACATTACCAGGACTACCATATCTTTCAAACATACGATAAACAATATGTAATGCCCATTTTTTACATTTCCACCATGATAATTCAGCTTTTTCATCATCATCAAGATCAGATATATTTGTTTCTGGTGGTACTGGACGATCAGCAACTTGACGTACAACATCCATCCATTGTGAAAATACCTCACGTGATATTAAATTTAATGGTAATGAATATTGTGTTAATGCAAAAAAAATTTTTAATATTTGTTTTTGTAATAAAACTGATTGTTCTGATGGATCTGGTAATAAACTAACAATTAATTGATATATCATTGGAAATAATAAATTCATTGCTTCATTTAATGGACTTCTTTCTTCAGCTTTTTTATATTCAAAATTTTTAACAAGTTGATATAATGCTAATAATACACCTGGCCAACATGATGCATCAGGATTTTTTAAATATATTGTTATTTTATCAACAATTTGTGTCCATCTACCTGGAAAATCATGTTTAACAATACTACTTATACATACAGCAAGTTGAATTTTTATTATTTCTGGTGCATGTACAACAGCATCAACAATTGCATCACGTATCATAACACGATCTTGTTCATGTATACTAAATGGTGCTGGTCCATTTTCTGATTCTTTTGTTGCCCAATTTGTTGTTATTAAATTTTTAAGATAAATTACACCTATTTTTTGTTTTATACAAAATAAAATAAAAACAATTAATAAATTATTAATAATTTAATAAAATATAAATATAAGTATATTTTATTATATTTACCTGCTTGTCTAACTGGCAATTCAACTTCATTTGACATTACAACTTGTAATATACTTGGAGCAAAACCAATGATTTTATGAATCTATTTGAAAAAGACAAAAAATTTAATAATTCAATATTATTAAATAAACATTTATACAATAAATACGTGGACAAAATTTTATCAATAAAATTATTAATATTCCAATTGGCATGCCCAAGATAACCCCAGCATATTAACATGTGATGTGGCATTATGCCTTAAATAGAGACAATTTTTTTTTTTTTTTTCTAAAATATTATGATACATTGATCAAAAAAATTATTTAAAAATAGAAAATTCATTAAAATCATAATTTTTTCAATTTTATTGTTTTTTTTTTTTATATGAAAAAAAAAGTTTGAGCATTTTGTAATTATTAGTTTTCAAGTGGCATGATATAAAGATGAAGAAAGGAAAAAGGAAAAAAAAAAAAAAAAAAAAAAAAGCCAGCTTCATAGCGTCATTGAATGAACAAGACTAATTTTTGTTGAATTCAATATAAATAATAATTATTAATAATTTTATGATTTTATAAAAAAATTTATAGTAATAAAATTAATAATGTAAATAAAATTAAAATAAAATATATTTATTCATTGTGGCCATGTGGTGATGATAATGGAGTGAGATTGTAGTGTTCCTGGTAAAATACCACGCTGGAACTTTATCATGTCTTCTTTTTTCAATTCTCTTATTTTTTTATTTTCTTTCTCTCTCATTTTTTTTTTTTTTTTTCCTTCAAATTAACATTGTATTCCAAACTACAACTAGACATTGATATTATATATATTCTGAAAATAATATTTTACCCGATTAAGTTGATCCTCAGCTTGTTTTTGCTGTGCCGGATCAATTGATGCACGTAGCAATTCAGTTAATTCACGTGGATTCATGATCAAAGAATCACAATATTACACAAGTCACGTTTTAATAACAATAATTTTTTTGGAGTCAATATTTTAATGTCTTGATTCTTCAACACACGCGTGATTACAAAAAAAATATATATATTTTCAATCCACTTGAGTGTTTTTTTTTTTTTTTCTTTTTTTTTCTTTTCAATATCCCCTTCTTCTTGGTGGTTGATTTTATTTATGTGGCGAATAGGGAACCCGGTGCTGGTGCTTGTCTCTTTTTCTCTCTTTAAGATCACGTGATACAATTTATTAAAAATGGCGAAAATTTTTATGTAGAAAAAAAAAAAAAAAAAAAAAGAGTTAAAAAAACATTGTAAAATTTTAGAAAAACCAATGATTTATTATATAATTTATTTTAAAATAACCAAAAATAAATTGAATTTGTTTATTAATTTATTATATTATAAAATATGTAAAACAAATGAAGATATTATTATTATTTTTTTTTAATTAAGGTTTTGTCGCTCATTGCGCAATAAGTCGTTGTCTTTTTTACCAACATTAATGTAAAATATTATTTATATATATAATCATAAATAATGCAATATTATTTGAACGCTTGTTGACGATATTAAAAAGTTTTTGCATGATTATAATTGTAAATTAATTAACGGTAATTAATAATTACACACTATTCGATAATTCATTTTATAATTTCCCGCGTTTGATAAAGTACTTGTATTTCCATCTCTCGTATAAAATTTTAACTAAGGAATACGTTGTTGGCGCCATCTAAACGATTGTTTATCCATTGCTGTTATTATCAATTATTATAATTATTAATTATTATTATTTTATTGTGATTCATGACTGTCAATGACTAAGTGTGCTGATGACAGTCGAAACGTCGTATTAAAATATTTTATATATTTATTATTGATTTTAATTAATTACTCTTGATGTTTTTTCATAAAAGTATGAAAATACAATCAAGAAAATATATAAATTAATTGAATAATATTAAAATAAAAAATTGTGTAAATTTAAACAAGTTTAATAACTTGGTTTAAGTGTTCAATATTTTTTTGACATTTGCATAACTTGTCATTTAATCTGTTGACTGTTGATTTATGTCAATTGTTATTTATTATTTATTTAAGATAATTTAAATTTAGATAAACAGCAAAGTTTTATGTGTCATATTATACCAAATTGTTGAGTTAATTTGATATAGTTATTAATAAATTTGATCCAAATTAAGAAATAAATTTTTGTGGTAAGATAAATATATTTTTTTTATAATTAAAAAATTAATAATTTGTTTATTTAATTATAATTATATTTATCAATTTTTTGTAGCTTTAATTAATAATCAAAATGGATACTGGTTTTTCATCTTATCACAATGGTGGTCCAGCTAGAGAACAAGATTTTGATCGTTTATCTCAAACTGTTAGCACATCAATATTAAAAATATCTCAAAATGTATCATCAATGCAAAAAATGGTTAATCAACTTGGTGGTGCAACAGATTCACAAGAACTTAGAAATCAATTGCATCAAATTCAACATTATACTAAGCAATTAGCTAAAGATACACAAATTCATTTAAGAGATTTAAATAATATTGCTAATAATACAACAGTTTTAAGTCCAGGTGATCAAACACGTAAAAAAATGAAAATGCAAACTGAAAGATTACATGATGAATTTATGGCTGCATTAAATAGTTTTCAAGCTGTTCAAAGGTTAGCAGCATCAAAAGAAAAAGATATGGTTAAAAAAGCTAAAGCTGTACAAGGTATACATTTTGGTGAAAAAAAACAAGAAACACTTATTGAATTAAAAGATAGTAGAACACAAAAACAAATGCAACAACAACATTTACATGATGAACAAAATATACGTATGCTTGAAGAACAAGAAGCCAGTATACGTCAACTTGAAGTAAGTATATTTATATTATTTATTTATTATATTGAATTATTAATAATTTTTTATATTTAATTACAGAGTGATATTAGTGATGTTAATCAAATATTTAAAGATCTTGGTGCTTTGGTACATGATCAAGGTGAAATTATTGATTCAATTGAAGCATCAGTTGAAAGAACTGAAGTATTTGTTAATGAAGGAACTCAACAACTTAGAACAGCAGCAACTTATCAAAATAAATTAAGAAAAAAAAAATTTATTATTGCTCTTATTGGTATAATTATTTTAACAATTTTTATTTCTTGGATTTGTTGGGGAAATTAATTTAACAATGAAAAAGAAAAATAATATTTAAATTATGTTAATTATTATATTTAAAATCGTGTGTAACTAATAAATAAAAATTTTGATTTTATATTATGTATCTTTAATAAAACATAAAGCAAAATCCATTTATTATATTTAAAAAATATAAATAAATGGTTTCAATTGCAATAATATAAATAATATTAAAGTTATATATGTATTTTATTGATATTAATTATTTGTACACACAATATAAATTTTAAAAAATAAATTATTAAATGAGTATAATTTTATTATTATAAAATTAAAAATTAAAACATTCCTGATGATAAACAATTAAGAATGTATAAATAAATATATGAAAAATTATGTAAAAGCCAAATTTAATTTTGTGTATTGTATAATAAAAAAAATAATAATGAAAAAACTTAATTATAGTTAATGATTTTTGTTATTTTATTACAACAATCGAGTTATATATAAAGAGTTACTTAACTTTTATTTGGTCTCTGGTTTCATCCTCTCATAAATCAATCAGTTTGAAAAAAAAAAATATACAAATATATTTATAAACAATAATAAGACAATAGCAATTTTTTTTTTTTAAAAACTGTAATTATTATTAATCATAATAATATTGACAATGACGCGGCTATGTTTAAAACACCTTTACAAGACCAGCTTTCTTGTACACTATTTACAGTTACTTAAAATAATAATTAAATTATCAATCAATTATATAATAATATTTATATGATTAATATTTTATTTACTATATATATAATAATAATAATAATTTTTTTCTTGTTTTTGTTAACTTTTCATGTTAATTATCAATATCTTTTTATTTTTTTCATAACTTAATTAATAATTTATTTATTATTAATATTTGTTTCACTTAATTTTTATCATTAATAAAACTATTATTTTTATTATTTACTTAATTATATTTATGTAAATTATTTAATTTATTAGATCATTGTTACATTATCAGCTTGTGATTTATTAATTCATCATTTATTTATATGCTAATATTTATTTTTAATTTTTTAATTAAAAATTAAATAAAGCTATATAATTATTATTTTATATGTATTTTTATGTTTATAAAAAAAAAAAAAAAAAAAAACAAAAACAATTTTATTTATTTTTTTAAATTAATATTATTTTCTTGTCTTTTTTGTTTTGTTTTGTTTTTTTTTTTATTTTTTCATTATTTGTTTACATATTGTTAAATGTTTAATTAAATCTGTACAAATTTATATATAATTTTATGAAATTTTTTATTTTTTAATAATCAATTATTATTATTTTTTTTTTTTTTATTTACATTTATAAACTATGAGCACTATTAATTTAAAAAAACAGAAATTTACTTTTATTTAATTTTTAATTTGTATACTATTTTTAGATGAAAAAAAATAATAATGAAATGAAGAATAGAAGTTACGAGACATTTATGTCCAAAATCTTTTGTTTTTTTTTTTTTTTTAATTGGCAAGTAATTTGTTTAATAAACATTTTTTTTTTTACTCAATTTTATTCTACATTATTTAATCTGTTAATGAAAAAAAAAAACTTTCAACAAATTCATTTGTTTTTTTTATATACCTATATATTTTGTCAATTGATTATTTAAATATTTTTTTTTATCTATTATCTATTTATGTAGGTTTTTTTTTCTTCTTATTTTTTTCATTTTTCTTGAATTTATTTATGAAACTAGAAAAATAAGCTAATGGAAGATATGCTAATAATTTTACAACAATGTTTTGACGATTTTATTTAATTATTTTTAGGGTAATATTTATTTATGTAGAAACATTTTTTTATTGTTTAAATTTTATTTTTTTTGCTTTAACTAAATTTACAAAGTGCAAAAAGTTTTTTAATAGATTTACCAGAACATTTTGTTTTGTTATATCTCAAATCTTAAATGTTTATTTACAGTTGTGGATTTTTTTTTTTTTTTTAATTTTCTGATAAAATTATTTCTTTGGCATTAGTCTGGCTTTCTTTAGATAATATCAATCTTATGAAAAACATAGAAAAACAAGAGTAATACCAGATAAATATTTCCATCAGGGTCATGATTTTTATTTGTCATTATTTAACATTTTAAGTGTAACGTGAAGACTCATGATTAAATAAAAAATTTTTTTTTAAATATACGTTTGATAATTTGAACACACCGGATCAATGGCACGATCGTTTATTAATTTGTTTTAAAAAATGAATTATCTTTTACGTGTTTTGAGTTAATTTACGTATTTTTTTTTTTTTAAATAAACTAAAGAGACAAAAAATTAAAGAAAAAAACACAGCTTAATGTAATTATTTTTATTTTTACAAATGTGCGTACGTAATAGTTGTTTTTTATTTTTGATGAAAAATAAAAAATATATTTTAATAATATTCACAATAAATAATTTGTTTTTTTTTTTTTTGACAGATAATACATTTATATTGGTGATTAAAAAAAAAAAAAATCATTATATAACATATTTAAAAATAAAAATAATATCAATAAATGTCAAGAATAATAATTAAAAAAATATATATGATAATCTAGTAATCGAAAAAAAAAAAAATTGATAAAAAAAATATATCTTATTTAATGACTGAGATATTAATTTGTAAAAATTAGAAAAAAATTAAAATATTACTGCTTGGTTATACTTAAAATTATTTATAATTTAATTTTGACAAAGAAAAAAAAAAATTTGATATTCATTTATTTTTATTGCTAAGAAATTGTTATTTAGAAATATTTTTTTACTATTGAATTGTAAAAATTAAATTTGATGATTAAATTATTTAAACAAAAAAAAAAAACATCTTTACTGTAAAAATACTTTTTGATTATCCTTTGAATTAAAAAAAAAATATTAAAGATATTAAGATATTAAAAAATAATAAAGCGTTAAATTATTTGTAAAACAAAAAAATTTTTTTTATTTTTCATAATTTTTTAATAAAAGAAATAAATAAATAAATAGAAAATTAAAAATCACTGAAAACTTCTATTTAAATTATATCATGATTATTTATTATGTATAAATGACATTGAGTAAAAAAAAAAAAAAAAAAAAACTAAATAATTGATTAATATTTAAATACGTTAAACATGTATCTTAAAAATTTATTAAAAAATTTATTATTATTTTTGTTTCTCGTAACTACTTTCTTCCGCATGATAAATTAAAAATTTTTTTTTTTTGTTTTATATACAATATCCTTGTGAATATATTTATACACATAATACATTTAAAAAAAAGTTTAATAAAATAATAATGAATAATGAAAAAAAAAATATTTGTTTTTAAATTGTGAAAAAAATTCGTGAGTGTAATATATTTTTTTTCATCAGTCCATTGTTTTTTTTTTTTTTTTTTCATTTGAATAAAATTATAAATTTAAAAATCTAATAAGAGCCATTATTAATTACTGTATTTACACAATTATCATTAATTATCACCTAACTTGGCATCCTTGTAGAGGAGCTGCCGTGCATCCTGACGAAGTACTATTATGACTTGTCTGTGAAGCAGCTTGACTTATTAATTTTATATCATTATTGGAATTATTTTTATCCCCACAATTATCATTATTATCATTTATAAAATTACTATTATCAGTTCTATTATCACCATCATTTGATATTTGTTCGATTGTTTTATTCACAGTATCACTAGTCCCGGCTCTATCATCATTATTATGATGATGATTATTATCATCAATATTACTACCACCTAAATCACTGCTTTTATTACCACCACTACTATTACCACCATCATCACAATTAATTGTTGTTATTGTTGGTGTTTTAAGTTCATATCCTTCATGACATCTTGTTAATTTTAATCTAATTGGAACTATTTTTTCTGGTTTTGTATCACCAGTATTTTTTTGATCAACTAATTTTTTATTATCACTACCTAAAGAATTTCTTACAATATTTTTATTTGTTTTTAATTCTTTTTCTGTATCATCAAATTTACTATCAATATTATTACGTAAATCATTGAGTGTTGTTAGATTGTCATTAATTTTTTTTGATAATAATGCTATTTCAGTTTCACCTTCATTTGCAGCTGCTGTTGCTACTGTTGTTGATGTTGTTGTTGTACCTGATATTTTTGTTAATGATGATGATGATGATGATTGTGTTGTTGTTGTTGATGTTGTTGTTGTTGTTGTTGTTGTTGAATCATTATTACTAGTATTACGATTTTTTAATCTTAATATTAATTTTGGTTGTAAAGTATTATCATCACCAATAATTTGATACGTATCTTTACCTTTATGTTTTTTACTTTTTTTCTTATTTTTATCTTTTTTAATTTTTTCATCATTATCAAAATCAGCAACAACTCTTTTACGAAATTTCATACATTCTCTTTTATATTCAATATCACTATTATGATTTGTTGATTGCATATTACTTAAACGTTTTTTAGGTGGACGTATATTTTTACGTTCATCATTTTGTGTATTTAAATTATTATCTCTAATAATATTACCACCACCAAATTTAATTTTTAATTTTGGTGTTGTATTATTTGTTAATAATAAAGATGATGACGATGATGATGATGTTGTTGTTGTTAATGGTGTTGATGTTGTTGTTGTTGTTGTTGTTGTTGATAATGATGCTGTTGAAGTTTTTGATGCTTGTCCAGTTGTATTTCTTGGTTGTCTACCACGTCTTCTATTATTATTATTATCATTATTACCAATTGTTTTTTTACTACTAATTCCACTATTTCCACTACCACTAATAATAATATCATCATCATTAATATCAAGTAAATTACTACCACCACCACGTTCTTTTCTACGTTTTTTCTCCATATTTGCATCAACAACTGCTTTATAATCTTCACGTGTTGGTATTGATGTCATTGATGCAACAGCTTTTGGTATTGTTATAACTGGTCTTGATATAGTTGGTATTATTGGTGTTGTTGGTATATTACCAATAACAGTATCATCTAAATTCATATCTTGTGAACAATATTGATGTAATAATTCTTTTTTTCTCATTCTACGTAAATTTGATGTACCAGATGTAACAGCTGATGATGGTGTTAATGGTACTATTATTGTTGGTTGTTGTTGTGATGATTGTTGTACTGTTGATGATGCAACATAATTTGCATCTAAAAATGGTCCTTTAATTTTAACTTTTAATTGATTACGTGAATCAGATAATGATATTTTCATAACATCATCAACATTTGTTGTTTTATTTATATCAATTATATTTTTATCAATTGAATTAATTTTTGTTGATAATATTGAATCTGTTTTTTTATGAACAATAGCTCTTTTCAAAACATCATCAATTTCATCAAGATCATTTTTAATATTTGTATATGTGTCTGAAAAATTATTATTATTATTTATATTATTATTATTATAATTATGTGAATTTAATGTTATTGTTGCTGGTGTTGTTGCTGTTGTTGTTGTTGTTGATGCTGATAATAATGGTGATAATAATGACATTGCTGCTGTTGATGCTCCTGTTATTGTTGTTAATATTGATGGTGTTTGTATTGTTGTTGTTGTTATTGCTGCTGTTGCTATTGTTGATGGTATTGTTATTGGAATTGTTATTGGTGGTGTTGGTACTGTATGTGTAATTTGTGTATCAATTGTTGAATTATATGTTCTCATATCAACTGGTCCTGGTAATAATGGCATAACTATATCATTATAATTTTTAACAATATTACTACTACTATTATTATCATTATCAACACCACCAACACCAATACCAACATCACCAACAGCATTACTTGCACCAACATCATCATCATCTTCATCTTCATCATCATCATAATTATTTTTTAATAATTCAATATTTTTATTTGGTGATTTTATATTTTTTTGTACATTTAATAATAATCCATCTTTTGTTAAATTTGTATCACGTATTTTATCACTAATATCTGTTGATTTTTTACGTTCTCTCATTGTTTTTAAATCAGTTATTAATTTATCATTAATTGTATCTTCATCAGAATCAAAATCATAAACAGTACCACTTAATTTATTTTGCATTGATTCATCTGATTGTATTTGATTAATATTTTGTATATATTGTATATTTGATAAGTGATTATTACGTCCACCTCTACCACGTCCTCTACCACGTCCACGACCACGATTATTTTGTTGATTATTTTTATTATTTTTACCTCTTCCACGATTTGTTGTTTGTGATTTTTGTACATCTTGTTGTCGTGGTGATTTACCTGGTGATTTACTTTGTAAATTTGTTACACGTGCTGATGTTCTTGTTGGTTTTGATGGACTCTTTTTACCATGTTGACTTATTATTGTTTTTTGTACTCCAATTGTATTAATTGGTAATTCATTAATTACAATTGGCTCTGATGGTATAATTTGTTGTTGTTGTTGTTGTTGATGATGATGATTTTGATGTTGTTGATTATCAATTTTATTTAAATTTAAATTTGTTTCAATTCTATCAGGTTCTTGTTCAATATTAACAATTTGTGATTGTGGTTGTGATTGTTGTTGAGGTAGTTGATCTTGTGGCACTTGTGGTAAAGATGATAATATTGTGGGTAATGGTTGTTGTGGTTGTGATTGTAGTTGTGGAGGGGGAGGTGGCGGTGGTGGTGTTGGTATTTTTGTTGGTGATACCATTGCTGCAGTTAATGCCATATTATGTATAGATGATGTAAATGCAGCAGTACATGGTGATGATTGTATATTAATATTATCATCAATTGTTTTAGTAACATGTGGTGGTAATAATGATTGTGGTGTTGTTGCAAATGAACCACTAAATACTGGTGGAAACATACCAGTACCTGGACTTGGATATGGTAATGTTGTTGTACATGATTGTGATGGAAATAATGATACTGGACCACCAGTATTGTATGGATTTTGTTCATTATAAGATGAATGATATGGTATTGCATCTATATTACCAGATGCATATGGTAATGGAATATTTTTATATGGTGGTATTATTGATGTGTGTTCTTCATTTGATGATGCTGATGTTATTGATGATGATGTTGAACGTCTTGATGGTAATACTTGACTTTCAGACCATCTTGTATCTTGATGTAAATTATTTAAATCATTATATGGTGAACTATTTTGTGTATAATCATTTCGTAATTCTGATTGACAAATATCTTTTTCATTAACATTAACATTAACACGTTCAATTTCATTATTTCTATTATCATCATTGTGAGTTGGTAATGGTACTATATGACGATTTATCATTTCCATTGATGCCATTTCATTTACAATTGAACCTGGATGATGATGATGATGATGTTGTTGTTGTTGTTGTTGTTCAATCATTGGTATTGTTTGTATTGTATTTGTATCTTGATGTTGAGCTGAATGTTCATGATTTAATACATGTTGTTGCTGTTGTAGTTGTAGTTGTAGTTGTTGTTGTTGTTGTTGGTGTTGGTGTCGGTGTTGATACATCTCATATTGTTCTTGTAAATTCATATTCATTTGTGAATGTACAAGTAAATCACAATTATTATCATTTGGTAGTTGTTTATTTGTAAATTGTTGATGATATCTATTTTGAGAATCCATTATTTGACTAATATGCTGTACATCGTTTGGATTAAATTGTGACTCAATACTAGGTGGTACCCAACGTTCATCAGCTTCAGCACGATCTAATTTAGCACGTTCAGCAATTGCAACTTTACTTTGTGCCAAATGTTCAGTTTGATAATTTGTTAATAATTGTTCAGTATTATTTTGATAATTTGGTGATTTTAATTTTTCTTGTATATAATGTTGTTGTTGGTCTTGTTCATGTTGCTGTTGATGATGATGGTGATGCTGATGAAGATGTTGTTGTTGAAATTGCTGTTGTTCAAGTTGCTGTTGCTGTTCAATTTGTTGTTGTTGTTGTTCGATTTGTTGTTGGTGTTGTTGTTGTTGTTGTTGTTGTTGTTGATGGTGATGATTATCGGAGGATAATTCAGTATTATGTGGCAATTTATTAACTAACAGTTGATCATCTATTTTGGTTTCATCAATATTTTTATTTGATTCTTGTATAGTTGTATCTTTTATTAATATATCATTTGTTTTATTATCAATTGATGATTGTACTGTTTGTTGTTCAATTTTTTCACAAATATCATCATTAATATTATCATTATCAAATTGTCCAGTTGTATTTGATTTTTTAGATAATTCTAAACGTAGTTTTTGAACTAAATCAAGTGTTTCTTTTGCTGGGTCAGCTTTTTTCATAACTAATTCTTTTAAACATATTTCATTATTAAATGTAAATGATAATGGTGCTTGACGTTCTTCTGGATCACGTGGTATACTAAAACCATCATCATTAATATCATCATTTAATATATCCTGATCAAAATCAAATAATTCAGATACACTTTGATCTTTATTATCAGCATATTGAGGTGAAAATATTGATCTACTAATCGATTTTCTTCTTTTATGCATATCTTTATCAATTTGTGGATTATTTTGAACTTTTTCATGTACATTTTGAGGTTTTTGAAAATTATTATCAGTTTCATTATTTAATATTATAACATCACTTGATGTTACTGTTATATTTTGAGACTTATTATCATCAATTATAATATCATTTTTTATTCTATCAATATTTTCATTATTTTTATTATTATCATTATCATTATAATCATCAACTTTTGTTATTGTTAATTCATTTGTTGATACATGATTATTTTTATTCTCAATTATTGTTGATTTTTTATTATCAATATTTTTTAATGATATCTCATGTTGTTGTTGTTCATTATCACGTTGTTCATGTTGTTGTTGTTCTTGATCTTGTTGATTATTATCATCTATTAATTCTTTATCAGCTTTTGCTTTAAATAATTTATCAAGATGTTCACGTTTTTCTAAAAATTTATCTAAACCTTTTGATGATTTTTTTGGACTATCTCTTTCAGCTCTACGTTGTTTCATTTCTTCTTCTAATAAACAAACATCATGTACTGGACTATTATTAATAATTTTCTTTGATTTTTTAATATCACTTTTTTTATGTTCATCATTATTTTTTTGTTTATCCTGTTCATGTATTTTTTCAATTTGTTTATTATTATTATCTTTTTGTTGTTGATCATCTATTATTGAATCAATAATTTTTTCTTTTTCATTTAAATCATCAATATTTTTATCTTTAATTTTTATTGTTTTGTCATTTTCATTATTATCATCAGTATCATCTAATTTTTTATCAGTTGTTTTATCTATCCGCTTCTCAGCATTCCTCTTGGTCTGAGACACATTTTTTCCAGACTTACTTTCATCTTTTTGTTGTTGTTGTTGTTGTTGTTGTTGTTGCCGCTGCTGTTGTCGGTCTTTTTGTTGGTCTTGTTGTTGTTCTTGTTGTTGCTGCTGCTGTTGCTGCTGGATATATTCACTAGATTTTCTCTTTCTAATTTCACTACTGGATTTTTTAGCTCGTACTGTAGTACTTCGTTCTTCCTCTTTTTTGTTATTATTTGTTGTTGATTGTTTATTTGTTGATTTTGTTGTGTGTGGCAATTGTTTTTTGTTTGTTTTGGACCCAATTGTACTTCGTGACCCATCATTATCTCTAATCCTACTGAGCAAATTTTCGTTAACACAACTTGGCACATTTGATTTTTCAATAATTTTTGTTCCTGTTGTTTTGTCAATTGATTGTTTTTGTTGATGTTGTTTTTGTTTTGTTTTTGTATAATTTTTGTTACGTCTTCTACTTGATGAGGATGACGAGGATGATGAGGATGATGATGACGAAGATCCTGATGATGAGGAGGATGATGATGAGGATGATGATGAGGAGGAGGATGATGACGATGAAGATGATGATGATTCTTTTCTCTTAGATGGCGGCGATGGGGAGTCCAATCCAGGCCGCCCTTCGGAAGTTTTAAGCTTCTTATCAGGCAACTTTTTGACTTTCCTTCCCATAACTGCCATCTTTTTATCTGGACTTGTAATAGCTTCATCACTGGTTGTTGATTTTCTATTACTTCTTTTATTAATTTTTTTAGTTATATTTTTAACTGGGCTTTCACATTCTGATGATGATGTTGATGATAATAATTCCTTTTTTTGTTGTTGTTGTTGTTGTTTATCTTGTTCTTTCTTTTTTGGTGTAATTTGTTCAACAATACTTTTAGCATCCTCACTATCACTACTTGATTCAGATGAACTACTGCAAGAACTACTTGTACTTGTATCACTATTTGTACTGGTATTTGAATTTTTGTTTGATAATTTTTTCTTTGTATTATTATCATCTTTTTTGTGTTCTTTATTTTCTTTACGATTTTTAATATCTGATGAATCTTTTTCTTTTTTATTATTTTTATTATCAATTGATTCAGCATCTTGTTGTTGTTGTTGTACAGTTTTACTACCAAGACCACTTTTAATATGTTCAGCAGCTTTTTTAGCAGCTTGTCTTTGTGGTACATATGCTAATATTTCTGATCCGTCACCAAATTCTTTATCAAAGTCATAAATATCATT
Organism: Lysiphlebus fabarum; assembly: GCA_011426435.1. Lineage (NCBI taxonomy): Eukaryota > Metazoa > Arthropoda > Insecta > Hymenoptera > Braconidae > Lysiphlebus > Lysiphlebus fabarum. Next base: position 50,407 of record WSYQ01001158.1, read on the forward strand.
ATTTTTAGAATCTTTATGATGTTTTTGATGTTTCTTTGATGTTGTTATTTTTTCTTTTGTTTTATTTTGTTGTTGTTTAATTTCTTTTTCATCAATTGGTGATTTTATTGGTTCAACTTGTTGTTCATTCATTACATTTATATCTTTTTTATTTTGTGATCTTTGCATTATTTCAGATGCTTTTTTAGCAGCTTGTCGTTGTGGTACAATTAATGCTGATGGTATATATTCTTTATCTTTTTTCTTATTTTTAACATTTTCTTTATTACTTATTTCTGGTTCTTTTGATGAATTTTTCGGTGTTGATGATGATGTTGTTGTTGTCGCCGTCGTCGTCGTTGTTGTTATTGTTGTTGTACTCGACGTTGTTGTTGTTGTTGTTGTTGATGCTGTTGTTGTTATTGTTACTGATGATGATAATGGTGATACTGCTGTGTCTTTATTTGTATTTTTATTTAAATTTTTAGATAATTCAGTAAACTGTTTAACAGCAGCTTTTGTTATTAATGGAATGGTTTGTGATTTACTATCATCATGTGAATCACTATCAGATGAATCAGAATAAATTGCATTTACTGATTTAATAATTGCACCAATTTTATTTGTTGTATTTATTGTTAATACTTCATCACTATCTGTAGCACTACCAGATCCACTGGCAAGTAAATTATCTATATGATGAATTGATTTTTTTGATTTTATGTTTTTAGAACTATTATTTTTATTATTATCTTCATCATCATCGTCATCATCATCATCATCATCGTCACCATCATCACCATCATCATTTTCATCTGCTTCAACATCATTATTATTATCTTCTTCATCGTCATCACTTGTATTTACATTTATTTTTTGTTTAGGTCTATCAGGTGCACTTGTTTTCTTTGTTTTTCTTCTAGTACCTTTTGTCGTTGTTGTTGAAGGTGGTGGTGTTATTAATGCTGATATTGTTTTATTATTATTATTATTACTACTACTATTATTATTATTATTATTAATTCGAGATGATGATAAATCATTTTTAGTATTTATTTCATCTTCAGTACTTGATTCAGTATCAATTTTAATGGTATTTTTATTTTTTATATTTTGTTTATTTTTAGTTGTTGGTGTTCTAATTGTTGGTTTAGCTGTATCTGTTTCAGAACCACTAAATGATGAAAATTCACTACCACATATACTTTTACTTCTAATATTACCATTAAAATATAATTTTTTATTTTTCATACCATTTAAATCAATTGTTGATTTTTTATTGATTTTATTATTATTATCATGATTATTTTTAATTGTTGTTGATAAATCAGTACCTTCAATAAGTGCTATTATTGAATCAAAATCATTTGTATGATCAATAGCATTATTATGTGAATAAAGACGATCATATATTGATGGACCATGATTTGCTTCAATAACAGCAGCTTCAACTGTTGGTGATAATGTTTCTTCATTTAATACAATAACTTGATTATGAAATGTTAATTCACGATGACGTAAAAATGTACGACATAATTTTTCTCTTCTACCAACCATATAACATAAATTTCTAACTCTTTCAAGATCTTGTCTTAATTGTACAAATGTTTTCATTTTTTCTAAATCAGCAGCTTGTCCTTTAGCACGTATACCAATACCACTTAATTCACCACAACGTTGTGATAATAATGGTTTATTAAATCCAGATCTACGTTTTAATTTCCAATAATTATAAATATAAACAACACAATCATTATCAACATCAAATTGTTGATTAATAATATCTTTAAGAGTAACATGTTTATCAAATTCAGCTTCAATTTCTTGTAATTTTGCAGCACGTGCTTGATTTTTTTCTTCAGATGTCATATCTTTACGTTTACGACGTCTTGAATCAACATCATCATTATCTGTTATTAATTTATCACCACCAATATTTGTTAAACTACCAACACCAACACCACCACTACTACTACTACTACTACTGCTACTACTACTACTAGTTGTACTACTTGTACTACTTGTATTACCTGGAAAATTACCAGTACTATTAGCACTTCCACTTAAATTACCACAACCACTACCACCAATATTACCACTACCTCCACCAGGACCATTACCACCAACTCCAATTTTATCTTTAGTATTAATACGACTATGTTTAACACAATATGAACGTAATTTAACACCATCATCAGCTTTTTCATCTTCAATTATTGCTTTCATTTCTAAACCATGTTTAAATGCACATGTTACATGATATGCTGTTTTACATGTTTTAATACTACATTGTATACATGCACCAACTCTTTCACGACATAATACACATATTAATGCCCATCTTGATTGTGGTATACTTGATATTTTTGTAATTGGTTCCATACGTTCAACATAACCAATTGATACTTCTGGTATCCATAATGCACATGATACATGAGCCCATTTTTGTCCAGAACGTGTACATTTCATTGCACCACCTTTATTTGGACATAATACACAATCAGGACGTTGACTTAATGTACATGTTCTACATAACCAGCTACCTTCTGGTATTGATGTTATACCATAACATGCTTGATGTACACATATATTACAACAATCACAAAAAACCATTTCATTTCCTTCTTCAGAATCTGGTGAACGACATACATCACATATTACATTTTCATCATATTCAATACCAAGACCTTCTTCATTTTTAACAATTGTTTGTATATGTTCCCAACAACGTATTTCAAGTTCTTCAATAACACGTTCTAATTGTGGTTCTGATACTGGTGATTGTCCAGCCTAAAATAAAAATAAAAATAACATTATTTATTCATTTATTTTAATTTAAAATTAAACTTAATATACCGATATATTTTTATAACTTTTAATTTACCTGTGCTCTTTCACCATTTAATACATCAAGCCAAGCAATATCAGTATCATCTAAATCATAGGCACAAGATTTTTCAGCTCTTGCTGGTGTTGTACTTAAATAATGTTCTTCAGAATCAAAATAATCATCTCTTGATATTCTTATAAATTTTTTAGGCCTGTAAATATGATTATTATTATTATTATTATTATTTATTTATTTATTTATTTATTAAAAATAAAAAAATAAACATCTATATTTAAAAAATATACTACTTACAATTTAAAATCACCATGACATTTATTTAATGATGATGTTTGATTAATAACAACTATTGGTTCTGGTAATGAATCAGGATTAACTGGTACTTGTACACCACGTTCCCATTCTTGTTTCCATTGATCAGTTATAACCCAATATTCATTTGAACTTAATGGTTCACTATCTGGTAATTTCATTGCACTTATTAAATCTTTACGAAATAATTCAGCTGGTGCTTCAGCTGCTGAACGATTATATATACTTGATATTTTAATATCACTTAATGGACGTGGTGTCCAAGATGCACCACCACCAATTTGACTTGATGATGCCATTGTTTCTTCCTCCTCAGATGGTCCCAAGGCAGACGAACCAACTGATAAACCCGTTGCCGTTGGTCCCAATCTACATTTACGTCTTTTAATAGAACCTGGACAATTTGACGTATCATTGTCATTTTTATTTGGTCGTTTACCACGTTGTGCCATTACTAAAAAATATCAATTATGATACTTTTTTTTTTTTTTTTTGTTATTATATATTTTATTATTTTATTATTTCTACACTGGATAAATTGCTTGTGGCACACGCTGACTTATCTTGAATATCCTGTAATATTAATAAATATAAGTATATTTAAATTTTTTTATTAATAATTAATTATAATTATATTTATACTTACTACATAGTTATCCATGTATTTATTTAAACTCAACCCATTAAAATAATTATTCTCAAAACTGTAATAATAATAAAAAATAATTGTTTATAACAATGTAGATATAAGAAAAAAAAAAACAAATACATAAACAAAAAAAAAAAAAAAACAAAAAAACAATAATAATAATAGAAAACTTTGACAGTAAAATTATAATCATTGTTTACTTATAAATATTATTAAAATTTTAACATAAAATTGCATATTATTTTGAGGTTATTATTAATATAAAATAAAAATTTTTTTTAATAAACACCATTGATTGATGATAATCCTTAAACAGCATCTGTACACAATTTACCATCATGTAAAACGGCAACAATAACACTTGTCGTATGTATTTTATATTCAGACATATATATTTTTATAATTATATCACATAAACATAATTATTATTAATCCAATTATTTATTTATCCAAATATTGTTGATGTTAATTATTTGGGTATTGGCCCGCACACTCAGCTGTATACTAGACAATCCAAAAAAAAAAAAAAACTTTAAAAAAAAAAAAAAAAAATCAAGACAGAAAATAAGTGAGAGAACAAGATAGAAAAAGATGGAAAATATATATGCGTATGTGTTAGAGAAAAAGAGAGAGAGAGAGGGCAAAAAAAAAAAAAAATACGAGAAATAAAAAAAAAAAAAAAATTGTAAGAGGTTATAGAAAATAATAAATATAATATTAAAATATAAATTAAATAATTAAATATTAATTTAATTAAATATTATAATAATATTTTATAAAATAAAAAATTAATTTTAATAATAAATATATGATTTAAAATGCTAAATTCTTAATTTCGTCTTAATGGGGATTTTTTTTTCTATTTTTTTTTTTTTTTTTTTTAAATTTTTTTTTTCTCTTTACCTAGCACACACACACACATACACACACACAATATTGAATATAAAAATATGAAAAAAATGAATGAATAAAATTTAAAAAATTAATAATATATTCTAACAATTAATCCTTAATGATCTTGTAAACATTTGTATTGTCATTTATTTCACTATTAAAACACTGATAATAAACTTTGTATGTACTTGTATATACACACATGTATATGTAAAACACTCACATTCACAATGATATTTTTAACCCATTTGATTAATTTATAAACATTGTAACAGCATCATTTGATAGTTGAGTATACACATTATTTTTATTCATTATATTAATAATAATTATTTATAAAGTTATATATTATTTATTAAACTGTATTTTCATTTAATTTTAATTATTTATTATCGTTTTTATTATTCACGTATATATATAGAGGTATGTATATATATATTTTTAATAAAAAACAAAAAATAAAGACTGTTAAGATGTGTCGTTCTAAGCACGAACAAAATGCCTCACGGCTCCATTACGCTAGTCTTGCTGCTGCTGCCCTCTAACAAGATGTCACTAGTTTTGATTTTACTGTACATAAAAAATTTTTTATATAATTAATTTTTTTTTGTAATTTTTAATCATTTTTAATAATTAATTTTTTGTATTAATTATTGTTTGTAATTTATTAATTGTATAGAATTATATATACAAATATTGAGCATGACATTTAAAAAGGCACAAAATTAATTTTGGAATTTAACAAATAATTAATTTATATTGTTAATTATTTATTTTTAAAAATTAATAATTGATTTATCATTAATATGGAAACGTATTGAATTTATTGTTTTAATAATATTATTATGTTATTTATAAATTATATTGTAAATTTTTGTTTTGAATTTTTTTGAAATTTAGTTTTTTCAATTCCGTTAGAGGGACAATGTATAGGGAAATTAATTTTTTTTACTAGAAAATGGTTTTGGCGCATTGCGCAGTGTCATGCGTAAAAAATTTAAAATATTTTCCCGCGTTTGTTATTATTTTGAAGAAAACAAAATGGTGATTATGATTGTTCACGTGAATATGCAACACACACGAGGTTGTAATAATATATAAACAATTTGACAATAATAAAAAATAATAATCAATTGTTTATTATGTGATAAATATTAATTGATAGATTATATAATAAAAATTTTTATAAAATATTTTTAAATTTTTGTTTTATTTTTTTTTTATTATTTATTTTATTAATTAAATGTTTGTTAAAAGAGTATTGACATGTTGGTTATCAAATCAAAAATATATAAAACCAATTTATTGGCAAAAAAAACAAACATTTCATTCAGAATTAGATCTAGGTGTATCATTAACATCTTTGGGTCAAATAAAAAAAATATTACGTCAACAAAATGTAACATTCCAAGAAGGACATTCATGTTTACAATTTAAATGTCCAATTTGTGATGATGATAATAAAAAAAGATTTGACTGTTTTTGTTAATAAAACAACTGGTAATTATTAATATTTAAATTTAATATTTTATTTGTTTATTTTTTTAAATTTATATAATAATATTTACAGGTTTTTTTTTATGTCAACAATGTGAACACAGTGGTTCATGGGATATATTGGAACGTTTTTTTGATAAAAAAAGTCAAACTAAAATTCAAGAACTAAAAGCATTAAAAAAAACACTATCAATTGAAAATAATTTTACAGATAAATGGAATCAAATATGTAAATCATGTCAAAATGTATCAAAATTATCTGTTAATGATTATAAAAATTTAATTGAAAAATTTCAACTACCAAATGTAAGTTTTAATATATAAGTATATTTATTATTTTAACAAATTATAATTATTTAATTTATAAATTTATATATTTTTTCTTAATTTTCAGAATATAACACAATCTCAATTATCACAATTAAATTCAGAATATGATTTATCAACATCAAAATTATATTTTCCATTTCGTAGTTTAAGTAATACAATAACAGGTTGTAAAATATTATCAGCAAAAACAAATATAATTGAATCATCATTACCATCAAATCAAAATCAAAATGGTTTAATAATATATCGTGAAAAAAAATTAAAAAATGATAGTACTGGTATATTAGTACCAACAATTGAAGATTTATTAGCATTAGTATCACAAAAAGCAGCAAATACAATAATATGTTTACCACAAGGTTTACAAAATCTTCCAATTCAAGTATTACCAAATTTAGAAACATTTAATAAATTAATATTATGGTTTGATAATGATGCTATTAGTTGGGATTCAGCAAGACATTATGCTAAAAAATTAAATGAAAAAAGATGTTATTTTGTACGTCCAACAAATCAACAACCACGTCCAAAAATAGCAGCATTACGTGAACTTAATTTAAAAACAATAATACAAGATGCACAACCAATATATCATAAAAGTATAACAACATTTAATTCATTAAGAAAAGATGTATTAAGTGATTTACAAAATATTGATAAAGTACAAGGTATTAAATGGACAAGATATCCAACATTAAATAAATTATTAAGAGGACATAGACGTGGTGAATTTACAGTACTTACTGGACCAACTGGTTCTGGTAAAACAACATTTATGAGTGAATATTCATTAGATTTAGCAATGCAAGGAGTTAATACACTTTGGGGTAGTTTTGAAATACGTAATACAAGATTAGCTAAAACAATGTTACAACAAATGGCTGGTGTACAACTTGAAGATAATTTAAATAATTTTGAATTATATGCTGATCAATTTGAAAAATTACCAATATTTTTTATGACATTTCATGGACAACAAACATTATCTGTTGTTATGGAAGCTGTACAACATGCAACATATGTACATGATATATCACATATTATTATTGATAATGTACAATTTATGATGGGAATGTCTGAACAAACAAAACATCTTGATAGATATTATCGTCAAGATGTTATTATATCAGAATTTCGTAGTTTTGCAACTAAAACAAATTGTCATGTTACATTAGTTATTCATCCAAGAAAAGAACGTGCTGAAGATGATTTAACAAGTTCATCAATATTTGGTGGTGCTAAAGCTAGTCAAGAAGCTGATAATATATTAATTATACAAGATAAAAGAACATCAAGTATTAAAGGAAAAAAATTTTTACAGGTATAGTTATTAATATTATAAAATTATTTATTTATAATTATTATATTATTAATTTATTGTTTTTTTTTTTTTTTTAGGTAACGAAAAATAGATACAGTGGTGATTTAGGTGTTATGCCATTAGATTTTGATAAAACTAGTTTAAGTTATCGACAAAAAAAAAAACCAAAACCTACTGAAGAATCATCAAAAAATAATCAACAGTCAGAACAAGTTGAAGATTAATTATTTAATTTAAAAATAAAAAACTGATTTTCATAGCTTCCTTTCTTTTTGTACAAATAATAGTTATTAAGATATTAACGAGAAAAGAAAAAAAAACAGTCAGAAAAGTTATGATATAATTTAAAACTAATTTTTCCCTTCAGAATCATTGTTTTCTTTTTTTTCTTTTTTACTTTGTTAATTACATTTTTATTATTAAATTATAAAAGATAGAAAGAAAAGAAAGATAGAAAAAGAGAGTAAAAATCCTATTGATTTCATTGGTCGCTTCATTTTAGTGACGACGACAAACATAATATTATTTTTTTTTTTTTATATATATTTTTATTTTTTATTATTTTGTTTTTGATATTATCGTAATAACTACATCCAAACTAAATATGAAAACATTTTATTGTGACAATGCAACGTAAAATATAATAAAAAATATTTCATTTTGTGCCATAAAAAACGAGAGAAAAAAAAAATAAATAATGAAGTTTTATAGTGTTTTGTTTACATTAATAATAAGTGTTTATTGTGATGTTAATTATTTAAAAGAGCCAGCAATTTTAGTATCAATATTAATTAGAAATAAAGCACATACATTGCCATATTTTTTAAGTCAATTTGAAAGACTTAATTATCCAAAAAATCGTATTAGTTTATGGTAAATTTTATAAAAAACTTAACCTATATTATATTTTTTTATCACAATATTTACTTTTATATTTATTAATAACAAATTATAAACAATAATATTGTTAAAAATTTATAATAAAAATTTATCATATTTATATTTTATATTTAATTGATATGTATTTTTGTGTCTTTTTAGGATCAGAAGTGACAATAATATTGACAATACAATTGAAGTATTAAATTCATGGCTAAAAATACACAGTAAAAAGTATCATTCAATTGATCTTATTTTGGATGATAAATCAGATGGATTTATTGATGAAAAAGGTATTGCTGATTGGTCAAATGATCGATTTTCTCATGTGATAAAATATCGAGAGGAGGCACTTAATTATGGTCGTCGTATATGGGCTGATTATATATTTGTAATAATTATTTTTAATCATTTAATCAATAACTTGTTGAACAATATTTATATTTATTTATTTATTTAGATGCTAGATGCTGATGTTTTACTTACAAATGTTGATACATTAAATAAATTAATATCAAAAAAATATACAGTTGTATCACCATTATTGAAATCTGATGGAATGTATAGTAATTTTTGGGCTGGTATGACAAATGATTATTATTATGAAAGAACACATAATTATAAACCAATATTAAATCGTGAAATACAAGGTTGTTATGAAGTACCAATGATTCATTCAGCTGTATTAATTAATCTTCGTAATTTAGACAGTGATTATTTAACATATAAACCAGAAAAATTATTAAATTATGATGGACCAACTGATGATATTATAACATTTGCACTTGGTGCAAATTCATCAGGTAAAATTTAAATAATAAATACAAATGTAAAAAGCTATATTTTATGAATATTAAATTATTATTTTACAGGAATACCATTGCATATTTGTAATGATGAAGTTTATGGTTTTTTACCAGTCCCAATTGAAGCACATGATACTTTAGATGTTGATATTCAACAATTGATAAATTTAAAAATTGACATACTAGGTAATAAAATAAAATACATATACCTATATTAAATTGTATTTTTACTTGAAAAATTTTGTATGTTTATTAAAGGTCAACAAAAAACACTGTGGCTTGAAGATTCAATGAAAAAATATGTTAATTATCCAGATAAAGATACAATGGGAATGGATAAAATATATATGATTAATTTAGAAAGACGACCAGAAAGACGTGAACGAATGAATAATTGTTTTCAAGAATTAGGAATTGAAGCTGAAATAATTAATGCAGTTGATGGAAAGTGAGTACATTCATTCATTCTTATTTTTTTTTAAATTTAAAAATTAATTAGACATTAAGTATTAAACAATAGTATTATTTTGTTTTGGTTTTTTAAAACCAGTATATGTATATTTACAACTTCTATCACGTTGATATTTATTACTTATATTACTATTTAAACGATAAATACGTGTTTTTGTTAATGATGCACGATTAAGACCATCACTTGATATACCATCAGTACTTTTATCTCTTGAAAAATTTGTAAAACAAAAATATCCACATAATGATGAATGCATTCTTCTAGTAGCAATCTAAAAAATTAAAACAAAAAAGATTATTATTTTTATTAAATTTATTATTAATTAATTTATTAATAATAATTATTATTGACCTTAATTTCGTGCATTCTTGCTGCATAAATAATTGGATTAATAAGGGTTTTTAATATAATTAAAAAATTTGCAATAAAATAAATAATAAATATAATATTTGCTGATAGACCATTAAATTTAAGTAAACAATCTTTGCATACAAGTACAAATAATATTGTTGCTGGCATCCATCCAATAACAAAACTTCCTAATATATAAAGTGTTGTATGAATTGCTTTAACATTTTTAGCCATTTGTTGAAATGAATTATTAACTCTTGCACAATTTTCATTTGATCTAAATGATGAACCAATTTGACTAAAACGTAGTCTTAATTCTTGATGTTTACGTACAATGAAAAATATATGTGTATAAATACAAACCATTAATACAAATGGTCCAAAAAATAAACTACTAAACATTACACGAAATTTTTCATTATTAAGAAATCTAAAATCAAAAAAAAATTAATTGAAAATATATATGTATATATATATAGGTATATTTTTTTTTTTACCTAGTTTCATAACAATTTATTGATTGAAAACCTTGACCCTCAACAAGAGAAAAATATGTTATAAAAAAACACAATGGAACTGTCCAAAGAATAAGAACAAGAAATGTTGTTGTCCTGAAATTTAATTTAATTTATTTAATATTTGATATAGGTATATATTATATTAAATTTTTGGGACAATGATAAAAATTTAATATTGAATTTTTACCTACGAGTCATGATGGATAGATAATGTAAAGGTTTCATAATACCCAAATAATGGTTGACAGCTAATGTTACAAGATGTCCAACTGTTACCATAACTGACCCAAGTCTAATTGCCTCTAAACTCAATAAAAAACAGTCAACCCCTGAAATAAATTACAAATATATTATTCAAGTATATTTTTATTCTTTTTAAATAATTTAATAATAATTTTATTATTAAATTTTTAATACCTTGAAGTTTTAAACCAAGTCCATGTGGTACCAAAGAATTCATAACAAGTCCAACACCAAGTACAAAACTTGAAAATGCATCAGCACCAGCTAAACTTAAACTTATATATAATGTTGGACTCAATGGTTTTCTTATCCAATAAATACTTAATAATATTTTAATATTAATTGCAATTGATAATATACAAAAAAATATAAGTGGTATTGTACCATAAAAATAAAATATTGAATCTGGTTGATTATAACTATTATTATCATATTTATTTATAAATATATTTGAATTATTAAAATTAAATATTGTTTCATTATCAATATCTATTAATTCAATTAATAATTTATTATTTGTTGTATTAATATTATCAATTATTAATTTATTATCATTATTAATATTTAATTTTTTTAAAATTGATAAATTTTTTTTATTATATATTGTTTCATTTTCATAATTTAAATTTGATAAAATATTTTTATTAATATTTGAATAATTCATTTTGTTGAATTTATTATTCAAATATAATCGATGATATTAGGCATTGTTGTTGTTGTTTTTTTTTTAACTGAAAAAAATAAAATAAAACAACATAAAAATTAAATTTTACAAAAAGAAAAAAAATATATATTAAATTTAGATAAGTTAGACAGTTTTTAATTGATAATATTTTATAATCATTTATCCAGTTGATTAAATAATAATTAAAATTTAATATGTAAATTTTTTAATTATATTTTCTTTTGTTTATTATTTTGACATGAAATATTAGATTGTTCATTTTTTTTTTAATTAAAATTGTTTTTTAAATATTTATTATTAATTAATCAATTTAATAAATTAAATTTGATTAATATTATTTTACTTAATAATTAATATTAATGTTTTAGATGAGTTTTATTTCTCTGGGGAAAATTAAACTTTTCTCATCAAACATTTTCAAGATATCACCCTGAATCAAATTATTTTTTTTAGTATAATTTTATTTATTTTTTTGTTTCTTTTTTTATTCTCTTATTTACTCGTTAGAATTTTTTTTTATTCAGGTTTTTGAACCCTTGGACAAATAAAATAATAGCCATATGACGTAAAGATTGAATAGCACTTGTATTTATTTTGGATATATTTCGTTTCGAAACTTCAAGTTAACGAAACATATATATATGAAATTGATTGTGTGACGATAATCAATCATCTATAACACTCTGTTTTTTTTTTTTTTTTTTTTATATTCCTGTTTAAGATGTTATTTTTATTAATGAGATGAAAAATAAAAATAAAGAAAAAACAAAACATATTATTGACAGTAATTTTACGCATCAATAAATTTTTTAACATAATTTATTATTTATTTTTTCCTTCAATAAATTTCTAGGGTATTGAGTATAATAATCAAAATAAATTGAACCCTTGTTTTTTTTTTTTTTTTTTTTTTATTTCAATTCGTATGTGATTATCAGAAAAAAAAAAAAAAATAATAAAAACCATTATGTAAATTTATAAAAAGATAAACATCATTGGATTGAATTTTATAAAAAAATTTATAAATTTGGCCCATATTTATGAACAATTTAAAAGTCAATAATTAAAAACAAATAATTTTTTTGATAACAGAATTTTTTTCTCTTTCTTTTTTTATGTATGATTTTATTTATTTTATTTTTTTATACTAAAGTAGTTTATTTTTTTAAGGGAAAAAAGATTGCATAAAACTGATAACACTATTAAATCACAAAACCCCTATTTATTTATTTTTTTTTTTTATATATTTTATACCGTCATTTTTTTAATAAAAATATTCATGCCAATATATGTATTTTTTCCTTATGTTCCTGACAATATCTTTCTCAAGAATTTTTATTAAAATAATGATGATAATAATAATAATATATGCCAGTATAAAGATCATTTTTTATTTTCAAAAAATATTTTACATTTCATTGCGTCACGTTTTTTTCATTTTGAAATTTGTTTTTTTTTTTCTATTAATAATTTAAAATATATATATATATTTGTAATTTTTAAATTCAATTAACAAGATTAAATTTATATTATTATTATTAAAAAATAATTTAATATAATTATATATAATTAAAAAATTTAATTAGGATAATTAATAAACCCTTTGGTTTTATTATTACATTGTAAATATAATAACGATATACAGGTAATAATTTATGAAATTGAAAAATATATAAAAAATTTAATTAAGATAATTAAACATACTACATAAAAGTTCAACTAGCCTATGGCTATTTATTTATGTTTTTTTTTTTTTTTTACTATTGTTTTATATACTCTTGAGTAAAGGGTTACCTTTTTTTTCATCAAAATCAAAGAATTTATTATTATTATTTTCTCAGGGTGTTTGGCTTCATTAACCCTTTCTACATTTATCCAAAAATAATAATAATAAAGATATAATTATTATTATTAATTTTTTTTTATTTTTATTCCAAAGATGAGATTATATATAATAATAAATGGATTTACTTTACGTGAAATTATATCAGATTAAGTTCTCGCTAATTTTTTTTATTCAATTTTTTTTTTAAATCCTTGAATAGGTATTAATTTATCAAAGAAAAAAAAAATATAATATGTAATTTACCAAAAGAAATATTAAGATATAAGATTAAACAATGATTTTATTTTTTTTTTTAAGAGAAAAAAATATACTAACTACTTAATTTGAAAGAAAAAGTATAGAAATTTTTCAAAAAATATATGAGACATTTTTTTTTTTTATACTTGGAAATATTAATTTATCTTGTTTTTATGTTAACTTAATTAAAAAAATTTTAATATATTTAATACATGCAATATTAATGTACATAAATATATTATTTTTGTTTTTGAAAATTATTATTAATTTAAATAAATTTTTAATAATATTACCTGTAATTTTATTTCGATTTCACTGTTATCATTTTAAATTTGATTATTTTTAAATGATATAATTAATTAATTTATATATTAAAAAATTATGATATTTACAAAAGAAATTATTTAAATGTAAAAAAATTTAGGTAAATTAATTACCATCACTATTAATTTTTTTTACTATCAAATTTTCGAAATAATAATGAGTTGTTGGTTGTTATCACTGACCTGATGCTTCACGACCCACGTTCTCAACTCACTAAATTTTTTTTTTTTGTATTTTATGAAAGAACGTCTATATTCTAGGCAGTTTGGGTTAGTCACAGCTGCGCGTGTCGAAAGTACTGATAAGGGTCAAAAAATCCTGGTTGGTGGGTAAATAAAAAAACAAAACTTCTTGCCCTAAGATCACTGTTTTTTATGTATTTTTTTTTTTATGCTTTTGAAGGATCAAAAAAAAAAAATAAAACATAAAATCCTTATGTCTATAAGTATATACTTTACTTAAAATAAGAAAAAAAAAAAGGTTTTCCTTACACATTGCAAAATAATAAGAAATAATAATTTATAAAAAAAAATATTTTATAAATAGTTTTAGATTTTTTATGATATAATTTTATTTGTTTTAGAAATCTTAATGAAAGTTTACTTGATAATTGGAATATTAAAATGATGCCTGAATATGCAGATCCTTATCATAAAAGACCAATGAAAATGGGAGAAATTGGTTGTTTTTTAAGTCATTATATTATTTGGGATAAGGTATAAAATTATTTAATATTAATATTATTATTATTTTAAATGTTATATTTTTTAGTAAATTTAAATTAATTTTAATCATCAGGTTATTGAAAATAATTATGACAAAGTAATGGTACTTGAGGATGATGTACGTTTTGAGCCTTATTTTCGTAATAAAGTCAATTGGATTATGAAAGATGAAATTGAAAGATTAAAAATACCATGGGATATAATGTAAATATAATTATTTAATAAATTTTTAATTTTTAATAATTATTTAATAAAATTTAATTACAGATATTTAGGTAGAAAACGTATGCAAGAACAAGATGAACCATTTGTTGATGGATCAAAATATTTAGTACATGCTGGTTATAGTTATTGGACAATTGGTTATATATTATCAAATAGTGGTGCTAAAAAATTAATAAATGCAAAACCATTAGATAAATTAATTCCAGTTGATGAATATTTTCCAATATTATTTGATAGACATCCACGTACTAATTGGAAAAATCATTTTTCAAAACGTAATTTAATTGCATTATCAGCATCACCATTACTGATTTATCCAACACATTATACTGGTGAAAATGGTTATATTAGTGATACAGAAGAATCATTAATTATTAATAATAAACAATATATTAAAAATGAGCTTTAATATCAAAAAAAAAAATTATTCTTTTTATACTAACTATTAATATACTTATTTCTATTCACACTTGGTGCCAAATTTTATAACTATTGTGATTCAATAATTAACTAATAATATTATATAAAATTATTAACGCATATATTGATGATAAATGAAAATATAAAAGTGCCATATTGAAAAAAGGATTGCAATAAAATATTTTATGAATATTAAAAGAGTTTTTTTTATATTGTTTTTTTTTTTTTGTTTGAGATGAGAATACTTCAAAATCATAAATAATGTCTTTATGATCCAGGAGATTATTAAAAATATAAAAAATTTATATATTCTATGTATATTTTTATGGAAAAAAAAATGAATGATTGATTATTTCATTATTTTTTTTTTATATATATATATTTAATTATTATTCTTGTTTTATTTTTTTTTCTTTTAAATTTTTTGGTCTACATACAATCTTTAAATCTTTTGTGACATTTTTTTTTTTTTCTGTTTTATATTTTTTAGGTGTACCTGAAATTTATTGTATTTTTTTTGGGGACAATTTCCCCTTGTCTTTTGACATACCCTCTTTTTTTTTTACTGTCGTGTGACAAAAATGGGACTTGGGGACATTGGGACTATGTCATTTACTATTTGAATTTTGTACAAGAAACTACAATTATATTCATCAAATATTATCAAGTAAAAGTTGTTTAATTTATTATAATATAATTATTTAATTTTTATATAATATTACAAGTGTAACGTTTATAAAAGTGAATAATTTAAAAGTGAAATTTCGATAATAATCATAGTTGTAATAATTTTTATTTCAATTTAAATATTATTATAGAAAAAAAAAAAAAATTGAAAAGCAATTATTCTATCTTTAAATGTTTTATTAACTATTTAATTTTTTATTTTCTATAAATAAATTTTTATTCTTTTAAATTAAATTTATAAATAAAAAATTTACAAATTTTTGGGTATTAAATGTCGTGTTATTCAATTCTATTATTTCTTTGACGAAAGAAAAAGAAAAAAAAAAACATTTAAAACAGCTTCAACTAGATCTATTATTATTCAACATTGAATTTCAACGGTTGCGGAATTGTCCCAGTCTCTATTGTCATTATCATTGTCATTGTCAACTCACTGGATTAGCTGTCCCCTGTATTCCAATACCTTCTGTTTACCCCATTGTATGTATCACATCTTGCTCCGTTTCATCCCTCTCATCGTATCTTTCTTATTTTTCATTTCATTAATTTTTTATATATACTTATATATATATATTTTTTTATTTATTTTGTCATTCGTAGTGGTTATATTATCTTGATTTTATCATTACTCATTTTTTCTTTTTTATATTTTTCTGTCTTCAATTTTATTTTTTTTATTATACCTGTATGAAATTTTATTCCTTTTTTTTTATATAAATATATATGTTTTTGTTGAATAAATGATAATTGAATTTGCAAAGAAATGGAAGAAATTGAGTTGGTTGATACTTTTGATACGGATAAGAAAACCCAAAAGTTTATAAGAAGTAGAAAAACTCAAGCATGGTGGGATGAACAGGGTGGTAATGAAAATGATATTATTCGAGTTACTGGAGTAGATGGACATCTTACAAGAAATTTATTAAAAACAACTGAAAGTATTAAGAGAAAAAAATTTTTTTTTGAACCTGGAACACTTGTTTGGGGTAACTGTACAGGATGGTGGCCAGGTATGTTATAAAAATATAAATAAATAAATAAATATTTTATTTTACTGTTATATAAAAAAAAAAAACATAAATTATTTATAAATTTATTATGTAGGTCTTGTGGTTGATCCTGATGACATTGGAATGCCTGAGGATTCAACAAAACTTTGGATTTTTTGGCTTGGTGAAGGAAAAATATCTCAATTAAGATATAAACAAGTTAAAATTTTTTATGAAGGTTCTTCAGATAGACTTGCTGATATATTAAATGAAAAAACAAGAAAACTTGGACATTCATTTGATGAAATTATCAAAGTAATTCATTAAAATAATTAATTTTTTATATTTAATATTAAAATAATAAATATTTATTATCTTTTTTTTTTTAGGAACTAGGTGAAAGATTAAATGATAAAATTACAAAACCATATGATACATGGTCAAAAAGAATATATGTAAAATTAAAAAATCATGATGATTTAATATTTTATCCATATCCAATTGATATTAAAAATAAATTAAATGAATTAAAATTAAAAAATAAAGAATTAAATATTGATAAAAATATTATTGAACAAAAAATTAATAAACAAAAAAATGATAATAAAAAATTAAAAAATGATGATAAAAAAAATTTATTAATTAATAAAAAAAATGACAATAATTCTGATGTATTACATTTAAAATTTCAAAAAATTGGTACAATTATTTGGGGTAAAATTGCTGGTCAAATATGGTGGCCAGGTGTTATAATTAATAATCAAGATTGTTCTATGCAAGAACCAAAATTTGGATGTCAATGGATAATGTGGTATGGTGATTATACATTATCACAAGTTAATCATAATAATATATTAAATTTTGAAAAAGGAATTAAAAAATTTGAAACAATTATTAAACAATCTAAAAGAGATGTTTATAAAAAAGGAATTCTTCAAGCTTCATTGGTAATGTAAATTTAATTATTAAAAAAAAATTTTATTAAATATTAATTATTTATTTTGTTTCTAAGGATTATTGTCAATTTTATGGAGTTAAAACTGAAGGCTGGACATTAGAAAATATATTTGATTGGTTAAAAAAACCAAAAACAACAAGATTAAATTTAAAAACAAGAAATCTAACAACACAATTATTAGAAAATTCAAATAATTCAGCAATAAAATATTCACAAAAAATACAATTAGAATTAAAAAAACATATAACTAAATGTACAAGTGGTGATGTTAGAGAACATGATATAAAAAATAGTATAAAATTAGAACTTGTTAAAATTGGAAAAGTTAATATTAATGAATTATGTTTAATTTGTTTAAAAAATTGTGATAAAAATTTTATAAATCATCCATATTTTGATGGTAAATTATGTAATGATTGTTTGGTTAAATATAAACCAACAATATTTGCTTATGATGATGATGGAAAATGTGTTGGTATTATTTATAAATTATTTCATTTACAAATTTAAATTAATTTTATAATATTTTTTATTTTTTTTAAACAGTTTTTTTGTACTGTTTGTGCTGGAACTGATACAGTGGTAATGTGTGGTAACCCAGACTGTCCTAGAGTTTATTGTATGTCTTGTTTAAAATACTTGATATCTCCAAAATCTTACAATAAAATATTAAAATGTGAACCTTGGAATTGTTATTTATGTCAAGAAAATAAAATACATATTAAATCTTCCATAATAAAACCAAGAATTGATTGGAAAAATAATATATTTGAATTATTTAAAACAAATCATGAAACAATGTCATCTTGTTTAAAACATTTTAATAATAAAAAAAATAAAATTAGAGTTTTATCATTGTTTGATGGTATAAGTACAGGTAAAATAACATTTGGTTTTTTTTTAAATAAATAAATAAATTAATAATACAAATATATATTGTTACAGGTTTATTGGCATTAAATAAACTTGGACTTGATGTTGAATGTTATTATGCAAGTGAAATTGATCCTGATGCTGAGATAGTTAGTTTAGTACATAATGGAAATATAATAACACGTCTTGGTGATGTTAGAGATATTACTGATGAAAAAATAAAAAAAATATTACCAATTGATTTGTTAATTGGTGGTTCACCATGTAATGATTTGAGTTTAGTTAATCCAAAACGACGTGGACTACATGGTGATGAATTTATTTATTGTTTTAATTTTGATAATAACTAAAACTAATTAATTTAAATAAATGTTTGTTTTTTTTAGATCCAAATGGTACTGGTATATTATTTTTTGAATATTGTAGAATTAAAAAAATTCTAGAGACATTAAATATTAATAGACATTTATTTTGGATGTTTGAAAATGTGGCATCAATGCCAGAACAATATAAACAAGATATTAATAAGTAATTATTAATAAATAATAAATAAAATAAATGATCAAGAAAAAATAATTAAATATACCTATATTAATTTTTTAATTTACAGAAATCTTGGATGTGAACCAGATTTAATAGATTCATCATTTTACTCACCACAACATCGACCAAGATATTACTGGAATAATATTCCTTTATCAAATAAAATAATATTATCAAAAGATCTTCAAGATGTATTGACACCAAATTGTAATCGTTATGCACTTGTTAAAAAAATACGAACAGTAACAACTCAATTAAAATCACTTAAACAAGGTATGTATATAATTATCATTTTATTTTATTTATAATTTATATAAATATTAATATTAATTTTTTTTTTTTTTAAAGGAACAAAAGCATTAAAACCAGTATTAATGAATGAAGAGTATGATTGTTTATGGACAACTGAACTTGAAGAAATATTTAGTCTTCCACGTCATTATACTGATGTTAATAATCTCAGTGCAACTAAAAGACAAAAATTAATTGGTCAATCATGGTGTGTACAAACTATTACTGAAATATTAAGACCACTTTGTCATTTTTATAAAAAAATTAATATATAATTATATATATTTATTTTATCATTGATTGTTGATTAATCATTGATTTTTTTTTTTAATTAATTTGGTAAATATTGTACAATGCAATACAATATCAAAGTTTTTTTATTCAAATATCTACATATAAATTATTACATAATTGTTTACAAATTATTTATAATAATAATAATAATATATTTTATTTGTTTAAACAATTAATTTATAAATCAAAAATTCACCGCTAGGGTAATTTAATGCGCAGTGTTTGCAAATATATTAATTTGCGCAGCCACTTCCACTTCAGTTGTTTGTGATATCTCGTTGGAGTGAGACGTAGTTTGTGCAAGTTTTGTGTTATTTTATTAATTATTATTTGTTAATTGTTTTGTGTGTTATTGTGAATATTTTTTGTGATCCTGATTTCCGCTGATTTAATGGTACTGTGTCCTTTTTTATTATTATTATTTTATTTATTGAAAAATATATTTTCAACTCGAATTATTTTTTTATTTTTTTTTTTTTCATTTTTGATGTGACATTTTTTGCTCATAAAAAACCTAATTTTATCAATGAGTTGACAATTTATTTTTCTCATATTTTATTATTAAATTTATTATCCTAATATATTATTTTATGATAATAATGATGATGATTGTTGGAGCAAATGGGATAATGATGATTTTTATGATTTTTTATTGGCATTTTTATTCATGATATATCAATTTTAAGTTTTATTTATTCATTTTATTTGTTTTTTTTTTTAAAACAAATAAATATTTATCATTATATTGAGAGTATTCTCGTAAAATATTACAGAAATATCGATGCCCGAGTTTTTTTCATAATATTATCATCATTATTTTTACTTCCACAAAATGGCGGCGAAAAAAAAAAAAAAAAAAAAAAAAGAGAGAGAAAAAAAAAATATGTTCTTCATAAATCTCTTCCAATAGATGGCGATAGTCAAGTCGCCATCTTCGATAAAAAAGCGCGCTATTTTTTTGACAAATTCAAATTCTATTTTTTGTGTATTTGTCTTGATAGACATTTAAAAAAATTTTTTTATTAATAATTAATTGTTTAGTATAATTATTTAAATAAAAATACTAAATTTTATATTATATTTTAACATAAAAAATTTATAAATTTTTAAATTTATTCATTTTTATTATGTTTAACTTGTTAATCAAGTTTTTAAAAATTTTTTTTTTGTTCTATTATATTTTGAGCTTAATATTTGCTCTTATCATTAGTCAATTTAATTTCTATGATAGTGCTACCCCTGACAAAGACGATTTCTGTCTAGTTTTTAGTATCAATTCATGACTCGTGGATGACGTTACAAAAATATTGTTGTTGTTTACTATCTATTTGTTTCATTCAATGATGACGTTTACATGTGTTATAGACATTTACAATTGTAAATAAATAACGTAACGTCAAACACAGATATTATTGTTAAAATAATAAAAAAATATTTATTAAATTTTGTTATTAAACATTTTATTTATTAATTTAAATTACAATTAATTTAAATTCTTTTAAAAAATAAATATAACATGACTGATACAAATAAATCCACAAGTGAAGCTGTTAAGCAAGAAAAAACAATTATGTCACAGGTTAGTTTATTAACTATCAAAAAAACTTGTGACAATAAATTAATAATAATTTAGTTTAATTATATTTTTATTTATAGATACAAATTGTTGAAGATTGTCTTAAGGATTCATTACATAGAGTTGATGTAATTGAAAAAAAATTAAAAACAAAATTATTAACAAGTGAAAGTCGTGAACGTCTTGAAAAAGAATTAGAATTAGTTAAAGAAGTTTTAAAAAAAAATGAAACACAACTTAAAAATTTAAGAAAAGAAAATACAAAATCATTTATTATTGTTGGAGGAATTGTTTTTGCTTGTTATCTTATTTATGGTCTTTATTGTATGATATACAATTCAAGTTAATTTAATTATAATAATTAACATCAGATTCATATAAAATATATCAAAAAATAATATCAAATTATTATTTCATATTAAATTTGTATTTATTTTTTTTTTAAATTCACAAAGTTTCATTGAATTTTATATAATATTTTTATAGATTAAAAAAATAATGAATTTTTTTTTATATTTTTTTTATTTTTATAAAATTATTTCTACAATAATATTAATTGAATAAATTTTTAAGATAATTTATCGACCAATTTATATCCAGCAGTGTCTAATTTTTATAGCCAAATAAAGAAAATATTTTTTACTAAATTTATTTGTATTTTATCTGTAAATTAATAGCTTACTTTTTTCTTTATTTATTATTGTCTTATCATGTTATGATAAACCCTTGAATCTATTAAAATATTTTATACAAAATTTCATTTAATAAATAAATTATTTATCTGTTTTAATTTATCAATTATTTTTCATGACATTAATTCTACTGACTAATTTTAATTGATCATTTTTTATTTGTAAAATAATTTTACAAATATTTTATCTTGTCAAACACAATGTAGATATTAATTTTCTTATTTTTAAATAATATCATACTCTTCTATACAATTCATAATTCATCTGAAACAATAAAATTATCATTACGATATTTACATAAAATGTTTGACAAATAATTTCTTTATATTTTCAAACATAATTACCTCATCATTCTTCATTCTTACCAATTTGTTATTTATAACATAACATTTCTTCTATTATATTCATCAAAAAAAAAATTAATAACCATTCTGAAAAATGATAAAATCACAAGTAGATTTAAAAAAAAATATCTGAAAAATAAATAAGGTGATAGATATTTTAAACAAATCATTTTATACTATCATTCAATTTTTTATTGTCCACCGAAAATTCTCACATTAATTTTCATTATTATCATGATAATAATAACTATATTTTTGTCAACTATAATTATCATTCTTTCGTGAACAGTCTATTGCACTTTTGTAATTAAATTTCATTAACAATCATATCCTTAATTATTCATTTAATTTCACTCAGCAATTTTTTCAAAACAGACTCAACAAAAAAAAAAAAAAAAAAAATTACTTAATTTTCATACACACAATTTTACCATCGCAAATCATTATTATTTTAATTATCATTAAATTTTATAATTATAATTATTATTAATATTTTAATACTATATATTTTATAATCTTAAAAATTTTTAATTTTTTTAAGTTATTAAATCACACCAATAGACATAGTTACATGTGACAGATAAAATTATTTTTTTTTTATAACTAAATATACACATTTAATTTATCTTTATATATTATATAAATAAAATATAATAAAATTTAAATTAAAATTGGAAAAAATAATATAATAAATATATAATAGTAAAAACAAAATTTAAACAAAATATTAATTTTTTTTTTCAATGACTGACGATTCGACACTACTTGCATATATTTTCAAGTTTTTTTTTTTTAAATATTTTTTTTAATATTTTTTTTTGTGTTGTAAATGATAAGTGTAAACAAAGATGGTATATATGATTGTTGAAAGCTCATGATGTTGGTAGTTGTAAAATAATAAAAAATAAAAAAAAAAAAAATATAAATATTATCATGTTCTGATTGGTTATGAGAAATCGATTAGCTTACCAACACAAGTTATCAACCATAACAGGGTGAGGCTTAGAGCTTTTCTTGTCTACTCCAAAAATTCATGAATATCTAAGAGTGGGGGAAAATTTTATCAGTTAGTAACGCCCTCACTATGCAACCAAAGCTTTTCACCCTCTAAATTCCCTCTCTCAAAATTTACTAACTTATATTTTCCCTCCTATATATTTCATGTATATATCACCTTATCACCACCATTACACAATTTTAGCTTTACCATGGCAACCAATTCGCCAACCGGTGACGATGGTGACCTATACCGATTCATCCCTTCTTCTATTTTATTTTATATATATATTCTTGTTATTTTTTTGAAAAAAATATTTAATTGAAATTAAATTAATTTTTTTTATATTTTTAAAAATTATTTTTTCATTAAAAAATTAAAAATAAATATTACATTATTTGAAATAGTAAAATAATTATTAAATTATATTTTAAAAGGAAAAATTTGGTAATTGATTTAACGATATGAAGAAGACATTTTTTGAAATTATTAAAAATTTTAATTTTTATAAAATTTTCATTTCAACAAATAATGGAGCAATGTTATTTTATATTTGATTTTTATATATTTTATTCATTGTTATTATTAATATTATATTATAATAATTTATTTATTTATTTATTTTTTTTGGATATTGGTTGATGTTAATTTTTTTTTTTAAATTTTCTAGACTAGATGCCCATTGCTATTTACCTAAGCTAAACATAAAAACACCTGATCTACATCTTATCATTTTTTTTTTTTTTTTTTGTTCACTAAAAGAATTTTTAATTCGTAGGGAATTTTTTTTAGTTTTTAATTAGTTTTGATTATATTTTTTATTTCCATTTTTTTTTTTTTTTTTGTATGATAGATACTATAACTTTGGAGTAATAGTTTGACAGAGGTACAATTTTTTTTTTTCTTAATTTTCTTATATTTTTGAGAGAGGGTGTCCACTTTATTAATTCGTCATTATTATTTAATATAATATTTTTTTTTTTTCTCACTCAAAAAGCTTTATGATTTTTCTATATTTACAATTCATCTTTGAGTCAAGATAATTTTGATGTAATTATATTATTTAATATATAAAAAATAAATATACATAAATAATAAAATTAAAAAATGATTTTACAATTGAAAAAAAAAAAAGTAATTAAATTAAAAATATACATAACTGAGTTAACAACAAATAAATTTTATAATAATATCTCTTTTTTTTTTTTTTAACGTTGGAAAACTATATAGTGTCACCCTCATCCCCTTTTTTTTCACTTGATTAAAGTGACTGTATTTCTTCATAAATACATAACAATTAATTTAAAAATTAATTTACAATACATATATATTATTTATAATTTACTTATAATTAAATTATTATTTTTTTTATTCTCTGTTTTTTTTTATCAATATAATTTTACTTAAAAAAAACAAAAAAAACTTTTGGAAATGAGTTTATACTCTTGATAAAATTTATTTTCACAATGTTTTTTTTTTCTTAATTTTTGTAAAATTATTAGATTGATTTTTTTTTAAATTTTTTTATCGTTTATCTATTTTTAAAAAATCGACTAACATCACGTTTATATTAATTATTATATATACAATTTTTTTTTGCACACATTCATAAAATAATATTGTGTCAATAATATTAAGTGATAAACACTTGTTATAGTCAGACACAATATGATTGGTGTTTTTTTTTTTTTTTTTTTTTTTTATTAAAAAAATTATACAAATGATATTCAACAAAATATATATATTAAATAAATATTGTCCTTGATAGTTTAATGATTTTTTTATTACAATATTAAAAATTATATTCTTAAATAAACGCATGCGTATACATTCATCAATATTATAATCTCAATAACTAAAAAATTAAAACACCAATCAATTTTATATTCATCCAATTTCACAACAGAATTATTCAAAATAATCATACAAAGTTAAAACAAGAAAAAATAATATATATAAGTATAACGATGATGATAATAATATTTAAAAATAAAAAAAAAAAAAAAACAAATAAATTAATAATACATTTTAATAATTGCCATTTTATAAATTATCATTTATATTTACAAAAGTAAATTCCCTTTGTTTTTAATTTTTTTTTGTTGATAATTTTAATTTACTTTGAGATTTTTTTTTGAAGTAAATAATATGGCACACAATTTTAGTATGGCACTTTATTTTTTAATTACATACAAAAAACAAAAAAAAAATAATTAAATAATCAAATAAAAATAACAAAAAATTATAAATTATTAAATTTTCATCTTTTTTTTTTATTTTTTCGCTGTGTTTATTTTTTTTTGAGTTAAAAATTGGGGTTGTTTTTTTTAAATTTAAAAAATTTTAAAATTGCAAGATAGGGTTATCTTTTTTTTTTTTTTTTTTAATTAACGTGGTGTACCAAGTGCACCCCAATGTTCAGGGGTGGGTCATGCGTAATGAGGATAAGTGCCAAGATGTGGTGGCACGTGACCTGAAGTTGTATGATGTCCTGCGTATAAATTTGCTCCTGGATTTGACCAGTAACTTGATGCTGATTGAAATAAACCACCAGGAACTGAAACAGATACTGATGCTGCTGGTGGTGGCATTAAATTTAATTTAGCATGACCATAACCTGACATAAATAATTCACTTTGATATTTATATGCTGCTGGATCAGCAGCTGCTGGTTGTGTTGCTGCTGCTAATCCTTGAAAATCAAATTTATATGCATATCTTTTGCCGTGTACTTTTGTCATAATATTTTTGTCATAATAGTACCTAAAAACATATAAATTTATCAATTAATTCATTTTATAATTTATATAAATTAAAATATTTTATAATCATCAGCTAAATTGGCTTATTGGAATATAAATTTTTCAATCTTTTTTTTATTTTTTTTTTTGATAAACTATAATCATCTTTAATTCGTCAATATTATTATTTCCTATATTTTATTGATTTATTATTTGATAAAAAAAAAAATATTATTAACGAAATAGTAGTATATGTATTGATGGTTGTGTTGGAATCGAGTAATTATCGTCATGCCAACGGAAAAGCAAGAAACGCAAATATATATAACTGCAAGCCCATTATTTTTTTTTTGTGTCAGTTAAAAATGGTATTGGTATGTATATATATATACCAGCAGAATAAATGTTGTCACCGAATAAAAAAGCTAAATGTATATATAAAAAAAAATAAATAAAAACGATAAATGCAGACGATGATAGAGTAAAAGCACGACGGGTGGGTAATCCAATCGGGAAAACTGATCGAAAAATAATAGCTAGCCTCCGCCTCTTTACTAGAAATTTTCAATGAACATGGACAAATGATTTGTCTCTGATATTACTAAAAATTTATTTACCATTTAGAGAGATGATTGAAATTTTTCTTTGACCCTAAAGCTCTCTGATATACCTATATTATTATATATATATATATATAAAAATAAAATTTATATACCTTAAAGCTCTTGATAATTTATCATAATTCATATTGGGTTTTGATTTTCTTTCACCCCAACGTCTTGCAACTTCATCTGGATCTGTCAGCTTAAATTCACCATTTGTACCTTCCCATGTAATACAAGCAGCATTACTTGAATCTGATAATAATTCCAATAAAAATTGCCACAATTGTATTTGACCTGAGCCAGAACTTGCCAATCTACTACTGGTTGCACCAAACATTTGATATGGATCTAAAAAAAAATTAATAACAATAATAATAATAATATATAAATAAATATATTTTTCATTTTATTTAAATTTTAAAGCAAAAAAAAAAAAACAAATAATAAATAATAAACAATAGTAATTTTATCAAGTATCATATTTAAAAATTATATTTCATTTGACAAATATATAGTTGAAAGAAAATATACCTATTTATTATATGGTACTTATAAATCTCGACTCTTTTCATTATCTTTTTTTTTTTTTTTTTAGTATTTTTATTATATTTATTATTATTATTATTTAGCCCTTCCTGATTTCTCGTTGCTCACTCTCAAAAATTTTACAATGCGTCATCAGCGTCGCTTACAACTACCATGTTTCACGAGGACCCTACAGTCAACATACAAAAGATATAATCGCAACCCCCACAATAGAAATATATAGTAAAGTTCGTTTGGATCATAATAATTTCAATTGAAACATTCAATGTACATGAGTGCCAACGAACGCCTGTCAGATTATATCGTAACCAATTCATATTGTCTTATCACAAATAATATAAAATAATAAAAAAATATATATATATATTAAAAAGACCATATCTAAAATAAAAAAAAAAAATGAAATATATTATATTTAAAATAAAAAATAGAGAATTTTTAAAGAAATATAGATTCAATTGAAATACTCGTAATTTATTTTGTATGAGGAGTAAAATAAAATGATGATATAAAAATTACAAATAAATATACAAAAACAAAAAAAAAGAATTAAATAAAAATGATATAGAAAAGAAAAATAAACTACATTAGTTATTTTAGTAAAAATTTCAAAGGTTGTATATGTATCGTGTATGAAATGAGATTTAGTAAATTCCATACGATCGGCCCTCGATCAAGCGGTAATTCACTTACAAGTTAATAACGACAACAGTAGAAGGGTGTGGTTGGATAACAATTTGTCTGGATTGTAATTTACTAAGGGGAAAAACTTTAACCAAACAAATCTGGAATTCACTAAAAAATAATAAATAAATAAAAGAACAAACCAAAAAAATAAAAAGACTATTAAAATATATATATAAGTTTCATTTATAAAAATTTTTTAAATAAAATGATTATTATAAAAATTCAGTTCATAAAATCAAACATATATATAAATAAATAAAAAAAAAAAAAAAACTATGTAAGAGGGGTTGTTGGGTTAACGATCAATGCAATCACAGGGGGTCATTTTATTTTATGTCTATTCAATCGACAATACGTTCAGTATTTTTTTTTTTTTTTTTTTCATTACGCATCATCAAAAATTTTTTGTTTATTTCAAAATAATTTAATGTCAAAATAAATGATAATAAAAATATATTCATTTATCATTTAAAAATTTACTTTTATTATATATTTTATAATTTTTTTTTTTTTTGATAATTTAACTTACCGGGTTGTCTGAGATGTGAATGTGTGTCCAGTGTTGTTTTTGACAAGCCACTCCCGTAACCTAAATAAAATTTTAAAAAAATTCAATAATCAATGAATATAATCTTTATAGTATATATTTACAATAATAAAAAAATATATATTTACTTAAAAATAAATTCACATGTTTATTTTTTTAAAGTGACAAGAAATCAAACAAGTCATATGGCTATTCGTTAGTTTGATATATATATTTGGATAAATCTTATATTTTTAGTTTATATATTGGTACAAAAATGATAAAAGAAAATGATAATAATAAAAAAAAAAAAAAATAGATCAAACTGGTGAAGAAAACTGGTGGATTGGTAAAGAGACGAGTTTGAATGAATTGAAGCGTTAGAATTAGCTAAAAAGGATTTTCATGTAAGCAAACATAGACCCTCACAAGTACTTGATATAGGATTCTACCCTACATTGGCATTCGTGCAGAATCAAAGTTTCAAAAATATATCATAAAATGGTCATTTTATATACTTTTTGAAAATTCATACGAAATCAAAAAGTTTTTTTAAATATTAAATCAATATTTTTCAATTACTAAGCTTTAATATTTGAGCTTAATGTTAAATTAACATTCCAAAAAAAAAAATATATATAAATTTATTGTCGTACGATTCAAAAAATCTCAAATTTAACAGTTTTTTATTTCAACTAAAAATGTAGGATAATTTTGCACGCATATTTTTCAAATAAAAAAAAACTTGATTATATTTTTTTATAATATATAAAAATATATTACGAGTGTAAGGTAATTTGATGTTAGTCACGTACAATACCCTCATAAAAGCTCAGAGTGAGAAAATCTGTTTTGGAGTCTCTTGACAATGCTCCTTAATTTTCATTTCCTTCTGTGTCTGTATATATATAGCCATGGCCAATTCGCAGTTTTGCCTCAAGCATATATCTCACACTATCCGACGGCAATAGAATCGAAAGATAAATTTAAGCCCCAATGTTGTTCAATATATATATATATAAAATTGTAATCGTTATATGTTGGGGTGATTGATCATAACTTTATCAATTACTATACCATTGATGTCC
Organism: Lysiphlebus fabarum; assembly: GCA_011426435.1. Classification (NCBI taxonomy): domain Eukaryota; kingdom Metazoa; phylum Arthropoda; class Insecta; order Hymenoptera; family Braconidae; genus Lysiphlebus; species Lysiphlebus fabarum. The sequence continues at coordinate 80,405 of WSYQ01001158.1, forward strand.
AGTCATTGAAAGCCAATAATACTCACAGCTAATCAAGCATGCTCAAAGCTTTGACAACTGATTACAGATTCAATGACTTGAAATGTCATTGTAAACTTATATATATTACAACTAAAACTATCTGTATATTTATTATTATTATTACTATCAATATAATAAAATTTACCACTAAACAGTATTTCGAAATAAAAGTTTCAAGATTAATTAAAAACGATTACTCATTTATTTCTGTAAATCGTATAATAATCAAAAAAAAAAAATTGCCTACTTTTGTTATACTTTTATTGTATTATTTTTTTTTCTGCTTCTGTTAAAAATGATTTTGTCTTTAAAGTTATAAATGTAAAGTGATAATATGCCTATGTGTCTGAAGTGAAATCCAACAGTGCGGAATATAGTAGAATCCTTTGATCCTTTACACTTGAAGTTTACAAGTCAGTATATATATTCAACTGTAAAATATAAGAAAAAAAAAATAAATAAATGTTTAAAAAAGGGGATGTGTTTTATGTTTGAATGAATGTGTTGTAATACCTAACGGGATTACTCCGCCTAGTGTAATTGCTTGTGAATGCCTTGATAGCAAAGACTTTGACAATACACAAGGCACTATATGCTTTTGAAAAGACGTCAAAGTTATTTTGATGACACACACCAATAGTTTGAAAATTGTCTACTATACTGATGTTGGAAAAAAAAAAAAAAAAAAAGAACAAAAAGTAGCTAAGGGAAAATTTTTATATTTTCTGATAGATAATAATAAAAAAAAAAAAAAAAATAATAATAGGAGGGGTTCAAGTGGCGATTGATGCCTTTAGGGCTAGTTGACTGATTGCGGCGGACCCTGATGGACCCTTCATCATAATCATTTGTAAAATTCAATTGTTTAAGGTTATAAAAGTACAACTGCTATTTTGTCAGTGATTTTGAACATTAGTTGTTGATGATGTGTTATTAGACTTATTAGCCTCTAGCTATTTTTTTTGTTTTTTGTTTCTTTACTTCTTTTTTATATAAAAAATGTTTTTGAGTCATAGATTTGATTTAAATATTAACTGGATTGTTTTTTTTTTTTTTGTTATAATTTATGGATATAAATTATGGATATATATAAAAATATATAAAAAATTTAAAAAGGGTCAAAAATAAAAATAAAAACTTGGTCGTCACGCACTCTTGGACTTTAGAAGTTACTGATCTATCGTTTGACCTGTGTAAAATGTGTTGAATTAAATGCAACACGCGAGGTTTTTAAGCCACAAAGAACCCCTTTGTGATATGCTAAACAAACTGCATCTGTATGCATATAATGTTACGGTTATAAAATATACCATGTATGTATATTAGGTAAAAAATAAATAAGGTGGTCAATATTTTTTTTTTTACATAGAATATAAAATAAATGATTTACATATTTATATAAATTTACCTATATATAGACAAATTTAAATTGGTTTTTTTTTTAAATTATATATAACATACATAACATGTGTGACTGTGATTGTTTCAACAATGTTATTTACTGATCAGACAATTTTATTACCCGCACATAAAAAAATTTCCCCATATATACTATTAATCAAATTTAAAAATAAAAAAACAATCTAAAAAATAAATATAAATTTAATATTTTTTTTTAAATTGATTTGTTTAAAAGTTAAATTAATTTTTAAAATAACTACTGGTCAAATCATTATTCAGTATAGTTTTTAACAGATGAAATGTCAATGATGACTTCTAAAGTGGAAATACAATCCCCCCAGCTTACAATTTTTCTTTCTACCCTTATTCTTATACCCAATGTGTTCATTCGTCCGATATTACATTTACGATGAAGAAAGCAAATCAAAAAAAGAATGATAACAGAAAATATAAAAAAAAAAAATTATTAAAGCAAAAGAAGAATATAATATACACGGATATGAATATAAAGAAAGTAATAGTAGAAAAATAAAGAAAAAAAAAAAAAAAAAAGTAAAAGAAATCTGCTTGGCCATGCGTAAATGTGTCACGCATTGGCACGTGACCATGTATGTACTACCGGAGACATAATATAGCCAACGATAGATCCTACCCTTCAAACATCATGTTTATTTCCCCCTTGTACCCCCCTTTATATGACGCCCGACATATAACCCTCCACCCTTATACTTTTTTCAATGACCCCATACCAAAATATATATGCTTACACGCTCCACACACTGGTTTTTCATTTCACGTCATTTATTCATTTTCATTGCTTTTCTATTCTTTATTTTCTATTTTTTTTTTTTTTTTTTTTTATCGTGATATTTTTAAAGTCAAATTTCTATAAATTTTGATACTTTTATTATTATTTTATTGTTTGTAATTTTTTGGAAAATTAAAATTAATTATGTTTTTTTAAATGTGATTGCAGATTTTTCACTATTTCATTGGGATGATTTTACGAAAAATCATGAAAAATGAAGAAGAGATTTCGATGGAGTATTTCGTTTTTGATTTCAACATAAAAGGACAAGTGACTTGACGAACGAGTGAGTACCTTTAACAATTTTTTTTTGAGAAATATTCATATAAAATATTGTTTAAAATATAAAATTTTATGTCTTAATGAATACTACGTATATATAAAAATAGAGAAAAAAAAATAGATTGCGTGACACGTGAAAAAAAAAAAAAAATATTTCTCAGGCTATATAGTGCTGAAATAATTACAAGTGGCGCGTGCCAAACTAGGACCACTTAAACATTTGCCTTCAAAATCGCGTGACTGTCTCGTCAGATTTTATATATGAGAACATATAATATTGATATAGTATATATATAGTTTGATTGCTTATCTGAGATCCCCTAGGTAGCTTACCTTGACACCCACGTTAATAACTATTCCAAACAGGCAAGAGAGTTTGCCATCATTTTTTATGCTTTCTTTGATTGGTCTATATACGATCATTTAACCCTCGCATGTACTGTGATTTAAGAATATAAAACAGTACTTAATATTAAACCTTTAAATTTACTATATATATATATATATACAAAAACATAATTCATATTTTTTTAATTCTTTTATTATTGCTCATTTGAAAAATTTGTTTTTTTTTTTAAATTTTTATTTCTACTTGTTTGTTTTTTGTTTTTTTTTTTTCTATATCGTTGAATTTTTTTAATATTTAATTTTACCATTTGACACCCTTCATAACGCTTGATAAATCAAGTATATATATTATTCTTTGTGTTGGAATTAAATTTTCTTTAAACCCTTGGGCAAAATTGACATCAAAAACAGATGATTGTTCAGGTATATCAACACTTGGATCCTCATTTTGCCTCAGGCTTATATACAGTTGTAGTATGTTTAACATCAACGATAGGTGGACATGGTTTTTTTTAAAAAAAAAAAACATCCCTAAGCTAAATATGAAATAAATCACCCTGAGTCTTTGAAAGTATATATTTTTTAGTAAAAGCTTGACTTGTTTATCATGGTGTTGATTGATTTTTCATATCAGTAGCTTCCAAAAAGATTGTTGGTTGCAAAAGAGGTGGAAAATGGGAGAAAAAGAAGGTGGTAAAAGTGGTATGAGAGGGTGCTTTATGACGACAAAAGAACCGCGGTTCAACGCGCCACAAAGCGCCGGGACGCCCACGCCCTATGACTTCCAACTGTTATGTCGACCGACCGCACCAACACCACCAACACTATCCAACACCCTCCTAAACCTCTTTTTTTTTTTCTTTTTTTTTTTTTTTTGTTACTCACAGTCAAACCATCCAACCATACACAATGCCCAGAAGCAAGATAAAAAGAGGGTGAAAAGCACTCGTGATAAGCCAACATTCGTCTTTTCAATTTTTTTTATTTTTTATATTTTTCTTTTTATAACACACTTGAAAAACTGGAAAATTTCAGGCATTTTATATGCTCTTGTATCATGTAATATATGTTTTTTTTTTATTTTTTTTTACTTGATTAATATATTATAATAGAAAATTAGTTTATTTTTTTTTTTTTACCTTGTCCAGGGGCTGGTGAAGTCGCGTGACTCCAGCCTCCCTTGTACGAATTGCTGGCATCTGTAAATAAAATTTAAAAATATAAAATATATTTTTATTTCATTTTTTAATTAATTGATTTAATATATAATTTTTACAATTGGATTGCATTGCGACGGTACAAAATATATATCTATTTTACTATTTTAAATACAAAACAGTTTGTTGTATAAAAGAAAAAAAAAAAATTGGAAATATATAGTGTTGAAAATTTATCGCCAGTGGTTTGTTTGCGAATAGATATATATATTTTCATTTGGCAGTTATTGGCGCGAATGTGTACTCAAGAAGTCCCTGAGGGGACTAAATATAACATTGGTTATATATATTATATTGTATAGACAATACATATCCATAGGTTCGATTCACAATACAAACAAGTGATCATTCTTTCTATGACCCTCTATATATACTTTTAGTAAATTTTATCAACCCCCAAAAATGTTTTTACCCCAATATTTTCTTCAGTTTACTCACTTTGATATCCATTAACTGGGCCTACAATATCTTGACATTTGTTAATGCAAAAATAAGATTTAACGTGTATATAAATTTGATATATATTTATGTATATTGAATTTCATAAATTTAATGCTCAATGAACAGAGTGATCAGTTGTATAAAACAATTTAAATAGCTTTTTATATATATTATATAAATAATTAAATATATATGTATATCAATTAGTTTTAAACTGGGTTAATATCAAGCTTGGGTAAATACTTAAAGTCAATAAGTAACTGGGTAGTTTTTAGTATATATAAAAACAAAAAAATCTAAATGACATACCAGCAAAAAGCATCGATAAATTTGTAAAAGCTGTTGTCCTAGGTAATTCAGTAGCAGTTGTTCCACTGCTTTTGAGGTCCAGCATTACGCCGGCGGTGGATGGATCTTCCACCGCCTCTAAATGGCCTTGAAAGGCCCCCCTCACCTTCACTTATCAATAAGTTCTCAAAATAAAATTTCACAATTCAAAATAAATAAAAAAAACAAAAAATCTCAATTTCCTCAATAACTAAATGAGAGAGCTTAATTTTAAAAATTTATCAAATTTAAAATCTTGTTTTTTTTTTCTTTATCAAAACACAATAACTTTTGATTTTTTTCAAGTATTTAAATAATCACCTAGATTAAATATAAATATCATGTCATATATCAGTGATTGATATAAAAAATTTAAAATTAATATAAATCACTATTTATTAATAAATTTAAATATAAAAAATTTAATGATAATAATTAGTTTGTATGATGTTAAAGTTCGCGTTGTCTCGATCATCGTGGTTTACCACGTTCAACGATACTGGGTTGAAAGATACGTTTATGAAGATCCGGGTATACTTCAACACATGTATATATATAAAATAATACAAATACAAACTTAGATAAATATACAGAGGTAATACACGATTTACCCGCCTACCAATAGTTTGATAGTGGGGTTCTATGTTGGGTAAAATCTGGGCTTTCATAGGGGCGGGACTAGGAAAAGTTTATTTATTTTATTTTTTTTTCAAAATTAAAGCACATGCGCAAAATCATATTTACACCACACTGTGTGTTAATGAATATATAGCGCCATCTCTTTGATTGTGATTTTGGTTATATATAAAAAAAAAGTTTGAATTGCCTAAGGGTGAGTAAACGACAGACACTGATGAACACAATCTTTGGTAGATTGAAGCAAGACAACAATAGACTTATAGTTGCTAGGTAGCCAATTGTACAATTCATCCACATTGATATGACAGGTGAACAATTGTGTTGGTATATATACCTAGAGTAATATGCATTTTTTTTTTTTTGTTTAATCTATTTTTTTTCTTCTTACTTTATAAAGCCACTGATTTTCATTGAAGTGAAATGAAAAATATATATAGTAAAAAATAGAATGAATTGGGAATTAGTGATAAAGAGAAATGAGAGGGAGATTGTTGCAAGTTTGCAGCTATATCTTTTCCGGATTTTCATATATAAGTTTTATCAGGATGATAGTGCTCATAAAGTGCTTGAAGAATTGACATGGTATATCAGTTATGGATCCATTAAGTTAGAACAACCCTTATATATATATATATATATATAACAATCGATCGAGGTTTTGCAAGAAATTTTATGCAAATTTTGTGTATATTCTGTAAAGAGTTTTATATAGTATAAAATTTAAAAACTTTGAGTCAAATAGTTATCACGCAAACATGTAGATATACGTTTTAAATATTCTAAAAAAATTAAAATATAATTTAAAATTTTGTCAAAGAAATACATACTTTACTGAAAAAAGTTTGAGTCAAATATTTTTTGAAATTACTGACAAAACAAATTCTATTTATAAAACTATTTTATTAGTCAAATAGTAAATAATTTTGAGAAACTTGATATATTTCAAGTAAATATTTATTAACTATTTTTATTAAAAATTTGTATTTATTTATTTTAGGAATAAATGTCTCAATATGATAATATAGAAAAACGAATCATGATACTGTTCATAATATCTGCATGTTCGAAAAGATCATTTTCTACTTGCTATTTTTTTTTGTTTTTTTTTTTTCAAGCTGAATGTATATATGTATTATCATATATAAAAACCCCCTGCTAACTAAAATAGATATATAGCAAGACACGTGTATGACACGCGACCACATATGCCTAGCAGCGCATTTAACGCGCGATTGCACTCAAGTGTTCGCGTGTATGTCACCCTTCTTCACCTCTTTCAAATGTTCAACCCCTTAAAACAAAACTAGTTATGATTTCTAAATTTATTTCAAGCACTATTATTATAAATTTATATATTAACAAAACAATATAACACTGATTTTAAAATGTATATTATTTACATTAAAAAAAAAATTTTTTAAATTATTGAAATTCAATTTTAAACAAATTGTCAAAAATATTTTTAATAATTTTTATGATTTATTTAATAATAGATCTAATAAATTCAAGATATTATAAACAGTGTGTGTCTTGATTTATTTAATATTATATTTTGAAATATTATAGTTTTGTATATTGCATTAAATACATTTTGCATTTTGTAACAATTAAATGAGTTCAAGCACAAACGATATAGAAACAAGTATAGTAATATATGTCTACATATATTTTCCAGAAAAATAAAGTGTGTATGATAGAAAAAACAAAAAATAAAAAAGAAAGAAAGTTTAATATAAGGGTATCATTGTTACAATATAAAACATGAGAGAGGGTAGTCTATTGTATTCAGAGATGCATAGCCTAGCAAGTAACGAGTCAGACCCAGACTTTGAAAAAGTTTTTTTCTTTTTTCTATGTATTTTTATTATTTTATTTTTATTTATTTTATTTATTTTTTTTTTTTTCGAGGGGAATATACCATTTGAGTATAAGAGATGATGAGAGCTGATCGGGGTAGATAGTTAAGAGTCTATCAGAGATGAAATGAAAATGAGTGGGGTACAAGATGAGTTACATATAACAGAATTAGGGGGTAAAAAATAAAAAAGACTAAGGGGTTTAAAGTACCAGCCCTAAACCACTGGTATACACTATCAACGCCCAAACTGTAGCCACCAATATACCCATAACATGATAAGAAACTCGTACCACTTTGTTAACTTTAACGCTATGGGTATGAGGTTTAAGTGCACACTGATGATACATATCTTCCCTAACTAGATAATATTTTGTTATTCAATATGTTTGGTATATATTTATACAATTTTTTTGATTCTTATCCCCCTATTACTCTTGTTACTCTGTAACTCATCTATTCAGTCTTAAACTGTGATGAATACATATGGATATATACAACAAAAATTTATATAATCAAATGATGATATTGACAATCACATTATCCTATTACATCAAATTTTAAATAGTCAAAATATATTTGTGGCTTTTTCGTCACAGGTTTTTAATAAGATTGATAGATTCTTTTTTTTCTTTTTTTTTTTTCAAACAATAATTTTCTGTGTTAATTTTTTATTGAAGTTTGTAGACTTATGATTGATTTGCAAATATGAAAAATTTATTTTAGAATTTGTAAATTATAAAAATTGATTTTATGTAAAATTATTTTATTTTATTTTTTTGGGTTTGTAAATTTACACCACGATCTCTCTTTATACATATACAGTATTTTAAAGTGAACAAATTTGTGTACATATGTTCTGGATGACATGTTTACCGAGTGTGCAAACGGCAGTACCATATAAAAGCTACCGATTTATATACATATATCAACAATAAGTAGTTCAATCTATAAAGACATGAATTATTTTTCTAAATAAATATAAATAAGTAAATTTAAAAGCTTTGCATATCAAAAATTTCAAAGAAATATATCAATGAAATTTTACAGTATATATATATTTTTCATATTCATTTGGATATAATATTTTAAACAGAAAAATAGTATAAAATTTTGTAAATAATAAAATATATAGATATATAAAAATAAAAAAAAAGATGCGTACAATTTTATATATGTAAGTATAGCTTGTCCGGTCATTAATTACGTCACAGAAAAATTCATTGTTACAAACAATAGATCTTCTTGAATGAGGGATGTATACCAAAAGAATTCCTCATTCCAACAACTAACAACCCCAAAAGTTACTTTTTCACTCGGCTCATATACCGTTTCGCCTAATTATCACATATTTGCATATTTTTTATACTTAAAAACCACTAGAATATAGTAATTATATTGAATCACATATCTCAATTGTACACCAACCCTCTCATTGTCTATATATACATATAATTTCAACCATCATTTTTTTTCTTAACTTTATACATATACACAGTAAAAAATTAAATCAAAAAAAATATACATTTATACATGATAAATTAATCGAAAAAAAAAAAAAAAATTTCAATTAATCTAAATTAAGAAAAATTTGTACATTAGAGGTAGCTAAGAAAATGCGAGGTGCAAGACCAAAACGTTTAGTTTTATATAGTTTTAAATGATGTATTTAAAATATTCTTTGTTATCTCAGTTAAATAAATTTTATACAAATTTTTTTTTTTCAAAAAAAAAAAAACCAAAAGACAAACTATATATATTTTTAATGGAATGAGGTAAAACTGAAGCTATTATGTTGAAGAGAGAGTAGAGGCATTCGCGTGTGCTCATTTCCGTTTTGAAATACTGTTGACGAAGAGTCAGAGAGTGTTGGTGGATTATCACAAAGAGTGACATATAAAATAGAGAGGGGTTTTATCAACGCAAATGGTTATAGATTGAAGATGAAGAGACTGAGGGGAGGTTAAAGGGAGTGTTAACTCGCGATATATTAATTTAGTGTTAGCGTTATATAGACGAGGGTGCTACTCGTTGTAGTTTGCCTGAGCACATTCATGTGTATAAAATGAGAGGAGAAATTTAGGAGAAAGAGTATAAAGGGGTGAATTTTAACGGAGAGCAAAATTGTGAATATATATATACAGTACCCAAGGGAGAATGGTGAAGAAGTAGGCGTTACAAATCAGAGATTAGCCATAGTTAACTCGACTTGCGCAGTCAAACAGTTAATCAATAAACGATTATTTACATCATGTGTATATATATTAACTCCCTTAGGGGATTATATATATTGTGACTGTATATATTTTTTTATCTTTATAACATGAGTCCGTTTATTTTCTAATCATGTTATACTTATTTACATACAACGTATTAAAATAGTTGGTATTATTTTTATTCATTTATTTATTATAATATGATTTATTTAAATTTTATAATTTAAATAAATCATATTTTGAATATATAACTTTTAAATATTTTTTAAATTAATTATTAATTATTGATTTATATAATTTTAGGGGGATAAAAATATTTTAAAATATCCTGGTTTTTTTTTTTTTTTTATAGTTTTGATGATTTTTTTTAATTGGAAACAAGATGAATAATGAAATTAAATTTTATAATTATATATTTGAGAACTTTTGAATATGTAATTATATAATTTTTATATATATATTTTAAGTTAAATCATGATATATCTGTTCTTCTTTATCAAAAAGCGAATATCCGATTTTCAATTACATGTTTCCTTTGCCGGAAAGAGGTTCTTCCTTTGGGTTCTGTCCGCACACTGTGTCTACATATGTCTACTACCCAGTAACTCGTGGTAGTTGATATGAAAAAATTTTCAATGATAGTTATACAATCAATGGTTGAAAGTTTTTCATGTTGAGAATCAAAAATTTTAAAAGATATAATAAATTCAACAATTTATCAATTGATAAATCCATTATCTTTTCTTCTAAACTTTTTTATACCAACATTGAACAAATTAGTAATAAAAAAAAAAAAGCAATCATCAATTCAAATTTTGAATTTGCAAAATAAGAAAATTCAAAATTCAAATAATCTGAAAATGGTTTAAATCATTGAATGAAATGATTCTTTAAAAATATTACAGTTGTATTTTTAAAAAATTAAAGATTCATATAATGAGGTAAAAATAATAAAAATAAAGAAAAAATTGTTGAGGTTGTATATATATAGCTAGATGACTAGCAGCGGAAGTGTCTCCATGGCGACACATCGATCAGTCGTGGTGCGACGCCACGCGAGTACCAACACAACTGAATTCCATAACACAACTATCACCTCTTCAACCCCTCTTGCACATTCACTGATGATTTTTTTTTTTATACTGTGCTTAACTCACCCCTTTTGACTATCTAACCAAAACCAGCTTGGCTTTGAGTTTACCTTCAATGTCCTCAGGCAAAAAAAAAAAAAAAACACTTTATCTAAATTCCTACATTTTATCTGGGATATTTTAAATCTCTAAAATTTTAAATATATACTATTTAATATAATAATATCTTTATTATATTTTTATAAAATTTTGAAAATTATAAAACTATTTAAAAATATAAAAGCTCAAGTTTTAAAATAATTATAAAATATTAATTTTTGAAATATAAAATTAAAAAAATATTAGAGCTTTAATCATTTAACTGTTTGAAATAATTTTTTTTATCAATAATTTTCAAGCTTTTTTATATCTTTTATATATAATAAAAAAAAAAAAAAAAACTGTCTCTTTTGAGTTTTAAGTCTTTCAACTGAATACCACTGATTGTCCTCTTCTATATTTATCCCTTTTTTTTTTTTTTTTTTATTTCAAATTATTTCATCTTCTTTTCATTTGCAACGTTTATATGTCTTTATCCTTGTTACTCAATGTTGGGGTAGTTGATTTCGTTCATAGTACTTTTTTAAACTCCTCTTTCATCGTTTTATTTTTTATATTTTTCTACAATGTCCTCTACCCTCTTTGACTACCCACTCCACGATAATGATGGCAATCAACCCCTCAAAAAGGATTTCAGGAAATTCTCTCGCCTTTTTGTCGGCAGCCGGGGCGGCAGCGGACGCCACAAACACCGGTCTTTTTTCCTCACCTCTCTCATGCATTTTATTTTACTTTTTTTTTTACTATTTTATATATGTGTATATAATGGTAAAAGAACTGAGCTTTTCAATGACTAGTATTATTTATTATTATTATATTTTTTTTTTTTTTTTTTGTTGCCAATTCTTTTCTCTACTTTTTATCCGTTCACTTACTCTCAAAATTGCATGTGTCGTTTATATATATGTATATATATCACAACAATGTCTTCAAATGCTGCAATCATATTTATCGATTGACTAAATACTTTGACAATACTCATGTTCAATGTTCATTGCGCAACTTGTATTTTTATAATATAATTACGCCAACAATAAAAAATAACTTTTATTATTGTTTGAAATATTTTAACTAGCTTATTCTTTGTTTTATAATTTTCAAAACTATTGTAAATTACATTCAAAATATACATGTACATTTTGTAGAAAATTAATTTCCTGTACTTTGAATATAATCTTCCGGTAAGACAGACAAATTTATTCCTCAACAAATCAACATAAAATCACTAAATTTTAAAAATTTATTTATTATATATACTAGAAACTTGTTTAAATTCTTTGTATTTCTTTTTTGTTTTTTTTTTTAATAAATTTGTAATTTGTTGCTTTTTGAGATAAACAATATTGACGAAATTTAAAAAATAAAAAAAAAAAAACGAGAAGCTGAGTGGATACATATTGAAGGAGGAATATATACACTATCACTTTTTTTTTTTTTTTTTTTTTTTTTTTTTTGTATAATTTTTGGGGCTCACACCCTTCTGTCGAGTCACTCCTTCATTGACGCAACATTGAGCACACACGATAACGCACGATTAAACGAGTAATGACTTATTTTTTTTATTTCCTTTCAAAATATATAAAATGCACCTATTTTTTTTCAACCCCTATATTATATAGAGTAGTTTACCTTTTCTTAATTTATTTTATTTATAAAATTGCTGAATCATTGAAATAATTTATCATTTATTCAACAAGAAAATCAGCAAAAATTTTATTAAACTGTCATGTGTATAATTAGTTAAATTTAATTGTTATAAAAATATTTTTTCAACTGTACGATAATTTAAAAAAAAAATATGTACCTATAATTTTAAAATTTTGTTATTTAATTAGTTAAATTATTATTTTTCTTTTTTTATTTTATAAATTATTTGCAATTGCAATGAGAACTGTTGACGCCATCTATCTCCTATGGCAAATACTTTCATCCCTTGTTGAAATCTTTAAGGGTAGTTTTATTGATCGTTTAGTTTTGTTTACCCATAGAAGATTTAGTAGTATTCATATTTCTCAACTGATGAAAAATTTATTATATTAATAATATTCACAAAAAAATATTTTATACAATTTTTAAAAAATTATATATATTTAACTATTAAATTTATTATTATTATTTGTGAAAAAAAATTTGATTATCATTCAAAATTCTCTGTTGGATATCGAGCCTACTGTGTGCCCATTTTCAGGGGTAATATTACATATAACATTCAGCACTCGTTAAAATGAATAATGATATATTTTTTCAAGGGAGACCGAAAAAAAAAAAAGTGATAAAAAGATGGAATAGATTGATAAAAATATGATGAATGAACTGACATTGCAATTGCCAATGTAAGTTTATAACATTGAAAAGATTATTGTGTTGTACTGAGAATTTTGATTTAAAATAAAAATTAATTAAAAAAAATACATATATATATCGATTCAAATAAATTAAAGCTTTTTGCTAATTGCTTCATCAAATTTTTTTGTGATAATTCATCATCGTGTTAATTCTCAAGCCATTACACACTGTTAAGTATAAAAATATATAAGTTGAATTATTTATATATTTTATTATTATTGAATATTCAAGTTCAAGTTGAATAAAAAAAATACTGGTCTTTTGGTTTTATGCTCATTCCAAGCCTCCGTGACTAATCATGATAGTTCCGTTTGGGAACGGCAGGGACACACGACTGTCGGTTCCGGTTCCGGCGCGTGTTGACTATTCTTTACCCAAACCAACCAACCCCATCAACCTATCAACATTCGATACGCACCCTCCTTTGCAATTATTACGCGTATCACAAAGCAAAATAAATGTATTCAATGTCTGACGAGATTTTGATCTATATCAATGTCTTTCAACGTAAAAAATAAATTAGTTGTATTTGTTTTTTTTTTTTTTTTCTATCGATTCAATTAAAGTATTTTTTATGATATAAAATATATTCAATATTTTCTATATGAATTTTAAACAATATACAAAGATACTTTTATCTCACATTTTTTAATACATTTTATAATAAAAAAAAAAAATAAAATAAAATAAATAAGACACTTTAATATCTTATATCTGTGTTGAATTTTTCAAGCGTAAATTATGGGGTGGTTCCGGTATGTTCACTGGTATCACTGGTTTAAATGGATGAGGATCGGTCAAAGTGGCTGTTGATAAAGTGTACACGTTTATATAAAGTTAAACTATAGGGGTTGTCCAAAAAAGAAAAAAAAAAAAAAAATTTAGCTGTAGTACGAAAAAAGAGACCTTCAACCCTGAGGTCTAAGGGCTCTATGAATACGCGAATATATCTTTATATAAATCCCCTTTTCATTTATATTTATTATTTTTTTTTCTTTTATTATTGTCCCAACAAGGCTAACCAATACCAGCAATTATCAACGCATCATGCTCACCAACCTTGCAATTTATTTTCAACTCGCAATTTTATTTAATATAAATTAACAAAAAAAAAAAAAAAATTGATTATAATAAGAAAATCTGGATTGTAGAATTTTTTTAAACAAATATTTTTATGATTAAGTTTTTTTTTTAAATTTAATTGATTAATTTGTACAAAGTTAATATATATTTATTTAAATTTAAAAAACAAATATATAAAAACAGAAAATAAAAAATACAGTGTAATTCATGGTTAGGTTACGTTAAATATCAATTACTTGGGTAAATATTTAACCCTATAAATATATGTTAATATTATAGGTTTGTGTGAGTGTGTAAATATCAAAGCTCCCAACAAAAGTTTTATTGATAGTCATTGAAAGTATAATTGTCATGTGACCCTACATGTTCTAAAAATCACCATGTGAAAATTATAAATATAATTATTTGCCAATTCTCACTACACTTCAAATTTCAAATTAAATAATTAAAAAAAGAAAAAAAAAAAAAACATAAATTTTGATTTAATAATACGTCAGTACCTTTTATTTATTTTCATATTGAGTTTTTATTATGTTAAAATAAAAACAGAAGTAACGATAATAAATTATATTGAAAAATAAAAAAATTGACGAGTAAATTTTGATTTGGCTTGCTTCATATATATATAAAATTTTATATGTGTATAATATATTAATTTTAACATAAACATACACATATTATGTGTATACACATTTCAAATAAAAATAAAAAAACTAAAATTAATTTTGTTTAAGGTTAAAAAGATTCTTTGTACTGTTACAACTATAAATTTCATGACTCAAATGACCTCTCATGTCTATATCAATCAGTTAATTCAATCCGATTAAATTTACTTATTGTATATATACTCTTTCATGTAATTTTATTTTATTTAAAAAAATTAAAATTACATTTATAATTGTTAAGAGTTTTTTAAAATACAATAAAAAACAAAATTATAAATTTTTTTTAAAAGAAAAAAAAAAACATATTTTTATTTTTTTTCCAAATCAAATATTAATCAGATTAAATTTATTTGAATGATTGTAGTGGTTGATAAACAATATAAACATTGACTTATGTATCATTTAAAATAATATATTGAAAAAAAAAAAAAAAATTGGAAAATAATTCTTATAATTTTCAAGGTCTGACTATTCGTCGAGATAACTACTTGATTAAATTTATTTTAATATTTATCTTTCATTTCTAATTACAAAATGACATGATGATAAATAGTAAATCCATATATTAATCAATAAATTTAATCATATTTGTTATCTGTTTATTCGTGAATATAATTTATGTATATATTTTAACATCAACCCTTATCCTTTTGGAAATAATGACATTCATATGCAATAAGATATAGTCAAATAGTTTATGCATGCGATAGCTGATACATAATATCTTGATCAATTGTTGATGAGAATTTCCAGTACAATATAATGACAACATGTTATATTTATTGTTGATATGATTATATATATTTTGTCGAATTTTGGTGCAGCCTCTGTGATAATATAGCAAGATGGTGGGTCGATGATGGCTGCCGTTGCGCTGTATGTACTCAATGAAAACTTTTAAGGGTATATATATATATATGTAGAGAAATATATAGAAACTGGGGGTTGGAGATGATGAGGTCGAAGAGGAGTGGTTACAGGGGTTAGCTGTATAAGTTACCATGGTTACCGTACCCGCCCTATGAGATACCGGATGCTTACCCTCATTCTCCATCAAAGTACATTTATTCATCTACCCTCTGAGTCTCTTTATCTTTTAACTCTATCTTGAGCAATACACACTATCCTCAGAATTTTATATTTTTTTTTTTATTTTAAAAATTTTTAAATTCTCTAAACTCTCATATCTGGTTTTATATTTTATTTTTTGTTTAAATAAAAATTTAATTGTTAAATTAAATTTACAAATATTAATGATAAATTTTTTTTATTTTTATAAATAAACAAAAAAAAAATCATAAAATTATAGTTGATAATTTATTTGGTTATTATTTTTTAAATTTTTATTTTTTTCTTTCAATATATATATATTGATATTTCGATAAATATTCAAGTGAACTACAAGCAATATCCGATTATTTATTTTTCTTTTTGCTTTACAACAAATCAGTATGATAAAGATTTTTTTTTAACAAGAGAAAAAGAGTAAAAGAGTAAAAAGAGACATAAATTCATATAGGGTATAAAAAAAAAAAAAAACTAAAAAAATTAAAAAAAAAGGTAAAGACGGAAGAGAAGTATAGAAGGAAGAGAAACATTAATTATTCTGATGGTGTAAATCATATTATCTTGATAGCATGACGACAACTATGACCAAATCGTATATATATGTGCAAAAATATATGAAAATTTTTTAAAAAATATATAGGGGTTGTTTTTGGTGGTATATAACGGTATTGCCAAAACCAATCAACCGACAACTTTAACCCGCGCCAATATCCTGTCTACAAACAAATAGATTTAAATATTTATAATTTATAAATTACTAGTTTAAAACTTAATTCTTTTATTCTTAAAAAAAAAAAAATTTTAATTTATGTATTTAATTTTTAAATTGAAATTATTTAAAGCACACAATAATTTTTTATATTTTAAAAAATAGTCATTATATATACATACCAGTAATAGATGCTGTTGTACTTTGTGATATTGTTGATGTATTTGTACGTGGTGGTGGTGAAAATGCACCAGCTAAATAAGAACCACGATCAGCAAGTGCTTGTTTAGCTTTTTCAACACTTTGTTTTAATTGTTGAAATGTACTACCACATGCAAGACCACGATATGGCCAATTTTCTTGTTTAACACCAGTTGATGATACTGATACACCAGTTGTTGTTGTTGTTGATATTGTTGTTCCTGTTGCACCCTTTAAATCGAGTGCCCCCGAGTACGAACAGCTAGCGCTATCGTACATCACCAAAATTCCCCTTTAAATTTTAAAATTTAATTAATATTTTTATAATAATATAATAATAGTAATAATAATAATAATTTAAAATTTAAATAATTTATATATATTGAAGTACAGCTACTACCTTAAAATAAATTAATCAGAGTCAATTAATAAACAACTGACAATACAATAATTAACCACAATACAATATAGTTTTAAAATTTTATCATTTGTTAAATAATTGACTTTGATTAAAAATATAAATACATATTTTAAATTATATTTAAAGAATCAAAGCATATTAGCAGATATAATATATTTTTAAATAAATAAAAATTAAACGCGTCACATTTTTAAATTGAAAAAATATTTTTATCATTATAATTTCATTTATAATCCACAACACACAAACACTGATTTATAATTTTTTCTTTTGTTATATAAAATTACATACCGTTAAACTTTAAAAAAATCAACATGTCGTTGTCTTAAATTTTTATTATCACATATTAAAAATAATTATAAATTTATTATAATATTAATTCACAAATACACACGTTAATTTAATTTAATTTAAAAAAAAACGAAAAAAAATCACAATAATTATATTTTATGTTTAATAATATATTTATTTATTTTTTTTTTTATTATAATTTTATCTAGCTGAAAGATTAAGGTATAAGACTAGGCAGGTTATCTCGCGCAACTGCAACCGTCGCGAACAACAAATTGTCTGCTTCCGGGCCTCATTACATCACTCTGTTACTCTGTTAACATTGACCGGAAACCCCCCTTGCCTACCTCATCTAAACGCACACACGTCAACGCAATGTACAATACAAAAAAAAAAAAAAAAACCCATACAAACAAATTTAAATTATCATTTTATATATATACATGTATACATGCACCCACATATATCGTAAACATCAGAATCTTTGAGGTCACATTGCAGATGAACGAACTCGGTATTCATCAATTTTTTTATTTTTCTTTTATTGAAATATTAAATATCATTTAATTAATTATTTTGTTTATATATATATTTTCTATTTTTTTTTTAATTATAAATTATATAATTAATTTGAAAATTTAAAAGTTTTTTATTTTATTTTTTTAAATTTTATATATGACAATGGATAATATTTTGTATAAAATTTTTAACTTTATGGGCTGTAAAAAAAAAAAAATGGCAATATTTTAGGAAACTTGGCGGGTCAAGTTGGGGTTGAAAATGCCGAGCAAAACATTTATTTTTTATGCATGAAAAATGATATCGGCCTACCGTCCGGCTTGACCATTGACTATCACCCCCTCGACCTATAAAAAATATAAAAAAAATTTACTATGTTTTTATATACACATATAGAAATTCAGCTATTATTTTGCTTGATATTTTTTTTTTATTCTTTACATTTGTATGTTTTTTTATGTTACAAACCCCTGGCCCATGA
Organism: Lysiphlebus fabarum; assembly: GCA_011426435.1. Lineage (NCBI taxonomy): Eukaryota > Metazoa > Arthropoda > Insecta > Hymenoptera > Braconidae > Lysiphlebus > Lysiphlebus fabarum. The sequence continues at coordinate 98,934 of WSYQ01001158.1, forward strand.
AAAACCGGAAATACGAGCAATTTGATTAAAATTTTTTTATATATTTTCATTTTTATATTATATATCTATCAATTTATTTATTTTATAAATTTTTTTAAAAATATATATTTTATTTAATCATAAATTTAAAAAATATTTTCTTTTTAATAATTTAATTTACTCACTGTCACTTGGGGATTCCACTGTGTCAAATTCAGTCAACAAATCTCCAGATATTTTTTTAAATTAAAAAAAAAAATTCACTTTTTAATATATAAACACTAAAAAAAAAAACTTGCAAATAATATCAACTCATTGTTTTAAAATTAAAAATAAATATCACAAAATTATTATATAAAAAATTGATATTAAAAATTTTAATAATTACACTTCATATTTTTTTTTTTTTTTATAATAAATACACCGTATTAATTAATTTTAATAAATATATATTTATTAACAAACACTTTAAATTGTGTAAAGTTAATTTAAAAAAGAAAAAAAAAAAAATTTGTAATTTTTAAAGAACAAAGTTGATGTGTAATGGCGACAGGTCTCAGTGGTAAAATTTCCAGGGTGAGATGATGTTGGCGCGTGGACCGGCCCCAATACGACAGACGCATATTTGGCATCATCGTTATCAGTCGCGGTCCGATGATTGGCTGTATAGGAGTCTGCGCCCCTTGTACGCCCATTTTCCATCCCTCTTAAATATACCCTCAATCTATATACCTTTTTTTGTATATATATATATATATATACAAAATATACAAACTATAAAAATTTAAAATCCACCACTTTATCATTTTTATATATTCAAAGATTTGATTTTCATAAATAATTTTTTTTCATAATATATTATATTTTTTACTAAGTCATATATTAATAATTTTTTAAAATTATATTTATTATAAAATTATGATAATTGATCAATTAATTTATGACATTTTTTTGTAGATATTTTTTATTTTGTTTAAATATAAAACAAAGTAATTGAAAATGACAAAAAATTAAATTAAAAATATAAAGTTTAAATATAAAAATAAATTAGAATGAAAATTAGAAAATTAGAGACAAAAAAAAAATAATCTGCATTAAATTAAAGCTCAGAGTATCGGAAATGAATAAAAGTAAAATAATATAATTTTTGATAGAAAATATAAATAATAAATTTTCTTGAAAATGAAAATAGTTACTAGGATTCATGCACGACTGAAGACGTTATATATATATATATATATTGATTATTCTGAGGCAAACCGGATGTTGAACATGCTTGTGGGGTGGTTGGTTGGTTGGTTGGTTGGTTGTTGGAAAAAGGTACTGGGGTTGAAATAAACCAAAGTGTATAGTGATTTTCACTTTGTATAAGAAAGTAAATATATATACTGATTGGCCATTTCAATTTTTCACGCACCATTAACATTGAACAATGAATTTAATGTGACTTTATAAATTTATATAAATCAACATACAGATACATACAATTATTTTTTTTTCAAATTTAAAATAATCATTTATACACAATTATATAAATTTTATTTTTGCCATAATAATGTTTATAGTAAATACGAAATAATTTTTGAGAGACTTGATAGTTAAAAATATCTTTCGAAATTCAAAATTTCGAAACAATATTTACTTATTATTTTTCGACAAACATCTCAGTCAATTTTCAAATGCAAATAAAAAAATTATATATTAATAAAATACAGTCTAATATATAAAAATAATATAAAATTTAAAAATCAAAAAAATATGTCAAATAGACTTTTAGTAACACGCGAATTTTATCGTATAAAAATTCAATAAAACCTGTTGAATATTTTTATCTGGTTTCGTGACAAGAAGTGATCGCATTTTATATGTTACCTACTTGGCTCAATTCAAATATTTTTATATATATATTTTTAAATTTATATTTAACATTTTATTATTTTAAATCAACTGCAAATCATTAACTCATACACAATTTGTAAATAATAATTTACACCAATATTTAAGTGAGAAAAAAATTAAATATTAAATACTTTTTATTGTTTGAGTTCAATATTATAATTTAGACAATCTTTTGTATATATAAATGAACGTGATGATTATAATCACCCTTTTAATCGTTTTTAATTATATATATATATATTTTTTAATTCACTTTAAAGGGTGAATATATATATCGAAAAAATTGCGTGATTTAATTTGTTGCAATTAGTAAAAAGTATGCGCAAACAGTATATATCGTTTTACTGATTTTTTTTTAACATGTATAGGGTTGATAGAGGGTCAAGAGGTAAATATGAAAAAAAAAGGGTGTAAGGGGGTTAGAATAAAAAAAAAAGAATATTTTATTGTTCATATATACCGCGCCCGACTATTAATATCAGTTAACGAGGCAATATGATCGTTAATTTTACTTCGAAGTATCTAGGGATGACTGAATATGAAATTTCTACTGCCAAACTTTATGTGTATTAAACAACCCTCTTTCAATATACTATCTTTATCTCATCGATCGAACTGACTCACCATATTCACAGGCGTTAAGTGTTGAAAATTTTTTTTTTTTTTTTAATTTTTTTTATGCAATTCATCTTGATTTTATTTTTGTTCTTCACTTATGAACAAAAAAATTAATGATTATTATTTATTTTTTATTTTAATAAATTTGTAATTTTTTTTTCTACAAATTGTAGAAAATAGTGTATATAGTTTTGTTGAAATATTTTAATAATTTTTTTATTCTCTCATTTATTCATCACATCTCATTTTATTCACACTCTCGGCAGTTGCCATTTTCAAAGATTAATTAAGTTGATAAGCATTAGTTATTGTAGTATAATCACATACACAACATACTAGTATTACAAAAAAAATAAATAAATAAATAAAAGACAAGTACACCCAGTTTAAACCAACTGGGAAAAATAAAAGTATAATATACATATCGTTATAAGAGAGAGAAAATATTTACATGATATAAAAGAAATAACTTGACTATTTAACATTAAATATATATAAATAGAGAAAGGGTTGATTGGTTGGTTTTTTTGGTTGATAGTTTTGAATTTGCACTGGTTTCGATCGACTGTCGTCTCATCTACAAGTCAATCGTATTTATCGCGTGTTTTTTGCTCGTGAGTTTTGGCTGGCTATATAACCAAATGAAATATCCAACAAACCAGCTTCAAAGTATGGCATGTATTATCAGCCCCAGTTAAAATATATATATGCAAATATAAATTGGCATATATATTGTTAATAGCTTCAACTTATTCATATATATATATTAAACTTGGCAAAGAACTAAGATTTCTGTAGGTGATAAACTGGTTGTCGATGGGGTCAACCCCTTCATGTAAATTATTATAATAATTTTATGTCGAAACAAAAAAAAAAAAATTTTTTTTTAACTCAAAATTTTTCTTTATTTTTTACAACAGTATCAATTAATTCCAATGACGTTTAACTTTTTTTTACAAATAAATTCAATATTTAAATAATTTATAAAAGACATTATTTTTTACAAAAAAAAATTGCTTAAAAATTTGACAAAATATACAAAAATCAATACAAAAAAAAATACAAAATCAATCAATATATTACACAATCAATTTCATATATTTATAGATTATATCAACAATTAAAATTACAAAATTAAAAAAAACAAGAAGATATCTTTATTGTTTATACAAGGAAAATATTTATGACCATCTGTTATCAAAAAAAATATTGAAATACTTTGATACCGACTTATGATTACATAACCACCCTTATCGATTATAAATTGTAATACCCTGTATAAATTCAGTCTCAACAACCCGTTGTATGATGTCACTACAACCGGAAACACCCCCATTTAAACGCCCTCTCTTTTTCGACTGCGCTTTGAAAAATTACTGCTAACTGTATAGTATTGATTGGCGTTGGCATAGAGTCGCGTTGCAAAGTCTAACAGACAGACGTGTCTTACTGTATGACTATAACAGACACTCTCATATCTTATCCAATAAATAAATGACAAATAAAATATTTCAATTAATAATTTATTTATTTATATAAAAAAAAAAAAAACTAAACAAGTTAATTTTAAACCAAGAAATAAAAAATAACATAAATTAAAAACAAAAAAAATATTTCAAGAAAAAAAAAAAAAAAAAAGTGACAGTGAATGTTATAATATAAAAAAAAAATTAAGTAAATTTAAGTTTGTGACAATAATAATTTCATTGTTAATTTATATATTAAATTACACATCGTTATTTATTAATTAAATAAATAAATAACAAAAAAAAAAAACACTTATTTTTAAATTAAAAAAAAAACGTTATTCCAACGACAATCACGGAGCAATACGGTGAAAAATTATATTGGTCAAACGGACTGCATGATAAAATAAATAAAGTCAGTAAATTACTGACAATAAGAGCAGTCCGTTTGCCATACAATACCAGTCAAAAAAATGGTTTCGATGGCTGGTATGGACGACCACGAAAGAAAAATTGTATTAGAATTTTCTCACTTGTTGGAAAAAAGTAAGCAGCTGTTTAATGGTTTACGTGACCTACCCCAGTATGGTCATAAGCAATGGCAAGCCTATTTTGGTAGAACATTTGATATATATACTAAATTATGGAAATTTCAACAACAACACAGGTAATTATATATTTATATTTTATAAATTTTTATCTAAAATACATTCATAAATTTTATTAGTTTTTTTTTCCTTATATTTTTTTAATCTTTATTTTCAAAAGATATATATTTAGTAATTAAAATTTTCAATGAAATAATAATTATAAAAAAATATATATTTAAATAATTATATATTGCTTGTATATCGTGTATATAATACGACCCTTATTTTTTTTTTTTTTTTTTTATATATTATTTGCGCGCCACTACGCCCTACTTCCTAGAACAACCATATCCGTGGTCACACGCACGACCCCTTAGTACCCCTCCAACAACTTTTTAACCCCTCACTTTTATTTCAACATCACCTTATCATGTTGGGCTTTTATATATATATTGTAGTTTTTTTTTTTTATTTATTTTATTTTTTTTTTTTTTGTACATAGTTTTAAACAAATACTGACGAAATATTTACGTGACTATCTTTGAATGAAATTTAAACTTCGATCGAATGACGTCGATTAACCTTTTACCTTGTTGTTTATTTTATGTATTTAATTTTTTTTTTTTTTTTTTTATTGTTATAAATTAATTGTCTTCAATTGTACATGAATTTGTCAATTTTATTTATTTTTATTTTTAATTTGTCATTGTTTAATTAATTTTTTAAATTAATTATTATTATTATTCAAGTAAATTAATAAAACAAAATTTAATTATATTTCAAGGATATATATTATAAAGTTATATGATTATTAAAATTTTGTTAATTTAAAAAATAAAAGATAAAAAAAATTATTAAAAAAATTTTGATTTGCAAAAGTAAAAAAAAAAAACAATATTCATTATTTTAGTTTTCAAGTTTTTATGTAGTAAAATTGGAAACTATCCCAGTGTCCTTGTCCCAATTTAAAAGTTATCATAAAAATAAAAAAAATAAAAACTATGTCACAATTCGAGGCTGACCAAACGTACATATTACTACTGATAATTTTTTTTTTTTTTCTCAATTTTTAATTATACTTTTATAAATTAAAAAATAAAATATACATTTGATTAATAAAAAATAAAAATAAAAAATTTAATAATTATTTATTAAATGTAAATTCATTAAGAATATTATAATTTAACTAATTTTTTGTTTTTAAAAAATATCACCCTCTTGTACGATCAAGATGCCAGAAAAAGCTCAACTTGGCATCTAAAAAAAAATTTAAACAAAAAAAAAAAAAAAAAAAAAAAACATTCGTCTCAAGTAGCATTTTACTTATCATATAGGATCGATAACCAACCAGGAGCAGAGATGATTTTTTTATTATTTTTTTTTTTATTCGCACGTGCTCGATGACTCAACCCAAAAGTCACCCTTCAAAGTATCGTCTCACATAGTATATCGTAATAGTAGTTGTTGTAGTAAAAAAAAAAAAAATTTGTTGTACATATATGATAAAAATAACAACCCCAGTATTTATTAATTTAATATATTTATATATAATTAAAAAAAACAACAATATTTATATAATATAAATAAATAAAAAGTATTGAAATTGTATTGTGTTTTTTGTTTTTATTTAGAGCAATATTGGATACAAAATATGGTTTAAAACGTTGGCAAATTGGTGAAATAGCATCAAAAATTGGCCAATTATATTATCATTATTATTTACGTACATCAGAAACAAGTTATTTACATGAAGCATATTCATTTTATGCAGCAATACGTGGACGTGCATATTATAGTAGAGCAGCAAAAGAAGATCGTAGTGATTTAATGGTAAAAAAATTACGATATTATGCACGTTTTATCGTTGTTTGTTTATTATTAAATAAAATGAAATTAGTACGTGAATTAATACAAGAATTAGATTTACAAATTGCTGATTATGCATCAACATATGAACCAGAAGATCAAGTTGAATGGAATTTAGTATTAGATGAAATAAAAAATTTTGTTAAAGCTGAATCAGCTGTTGGTGTATTACATAATGATGCAAATCCAATAATATTAACACATAGACTTGGTCCATTAACATCACCACCAATTGAACATTCACCACCAATGTGCCTAACATTACAAGAAATATTAATTGTTGGTAATTGTTCAGATCAAGTTAAATTTAGTGAATTATCAGTTGATATGTTTAGAATGTTACAAACATTAGAACGTGAACCACGTGATGATCCAACACATTTACATGATGCATCACCAGCTGGTAGATTACCATTTAGACCTGGTCCATATCCATCTGAAAATGGTATATCAAGAAGAGATAATCCACATAAATATTTATTATATAAACCAACATATAGTCAAGTACAAGTATTTCTTGCAAGTGGATTTAAAGAATTACCAGCAAATGGTGCATTATTACTATATTTATCAGCTGATGGATGTTTTTCAACAGTTAAACATCCTGAAGAGAGTAAGTTGATATCCATATATATATATATATTTATAATTCAACTCATTACAATTTTAAATATATATATATAATAATAATTTTAATAACAACAATTGTTTATATTTCTTTTTCTCTGTATTTCTTTTTTTATTTTTGTTTCATGTTTACATTTTTTTTAAATTGAAAAAAAGTGGGATATGATCTTGGTGGTGTTTCAACAAGCAGTAAAAGAGATCCAGAACATGGTAAAAGATCAAATAGTGGTAAAGAACCACATTGTCTTTATCCAGGTGATCTTTATCCATTTACAAGAAAACCATTATTTGTTGTTGTTGATTCTGATAATAGTTATGTATTTCAACAAATACCAAGATATTTTGGTCAACCACTTATGGTATTAATGTCACCACAAGAAACACCATCAATATTACGTGATTTACGTCATGGTGGTAGTCTTTTTACATTATTTCTTCATTCACCACTTGCCGCCTTTTGCCTTATATGCAATGTTGGAAGTCTTGCTGTACATCATTGGGAACGTTGCCAAGGATATGTTGAACGTTTTCTCATTGAAGCTTGTCGTTTAGTCATACGTTCAAGATGTGGTAAAATAAATATTATTTATTTATTTTTTCATTTATTTATTTTATTAATTATTCTTTTTTTTTGTTTTTTTTTTACATTTATATTTACAGAAAGCAGTATTTTACAGTTTTTTGGCGATGATTTTCTTCGATTATTATTATTACGTTATGTATTTTGTGATATTGTATTAAATTTACATCGTTCATTTCGTGGTCGTCATCAACGACCATGTTGTCATCCACAATTACCAGAAGCTGAAGTATTACAACATCCAACATTACATCATATTGTTATGGAACTTGCTTCATGTATTGATGCACGTGATAATTTTACTGATAACAATGAATTAGCCTGACCCCGGTATAATCAACATTATGAATATTATGAACGTGATTATGATAAACATAATACAATTAAAAAATACCAAAATTACGATTATGATGATTATTACAATTACAATAAAATCGTTAAATTGAGACCTCATTAAAATAACAAAAAAAAAAAATGATACAAATATATATCGTGAGTCTCGAAATTCATTATTAATATTATTATAATATATATTTTATAATATATATATAATTATTAAACTTATATATATATATATTTTTTTTTTTGTCTTTCTTTCATTAAACAATAATAATATTTTTATTAGTTTAAAAAAAAATGTTTTATTAATTCAATTTATTTGATACTTTTTTTTTTTTTTTTTAATTTTAATCAATCAAAAACTAATTATTATTTAAATTTATTTTAAATATTTTTAATATATAGATATATATATATAAAAAAATGAAGAAAAAATAATAAATATAATTATAATTTTATAAACTCAATAAACCCATTTACCTAAATATGTGATAATCAAGATATAAAATTTTAAAAAGAAATTTTATTGGGAAAATATTTTTTAACAAAAAAAGTAATATTTAAATTAATAATGATAATAATAATTACTTGATACAGTAAAAGACCAAACTGGCGTAAATATCCACCTGATATCACCCTTTGAACTTTTTTCATACGTCCATCCTAATAATTATACGAAAAAAAAAAAAAATTTTTTTTAAAATAATAAATAAATAAATAAAATACAAGGCTAAGGTTTTCTTTAGCGAAAAAAAAAAAAAAAAAAATTCAGTTTCAGCATCGTCTCTTGCTCTCATTCAATAATAAATATATAAATAAAAAAGAAGAAATATATATAAACTTTAGATCCTGGCATTGATACAAAAATTGGCCCATGGATCGATGCACAAATTAAAAAAAAAAAAAAAATAATATTCAAGTGAAATGCAGTAATGCGCTCGCGCACATATTAGACAAACTAATACAAATTAAAATATTCACACTGGTGGGATACTAAAAAATTTAAATCTAAAAATAAATATATAATGTAAAAAAAATATATTCAAGTATTGAAAATTAAGTCGTTTGAAAATCATCATCATCATCAGATTTATCAAATGTGGAAAATTCGTAAAAAAAAGAAGAAAAAAAAAAAATTGATTTATTTTATTTTTTTAAAATATAAAAAAGTAAAATAAAATTAATTTTTTTTTTTTTTTTTTATATATATTTAATTATATAAATTAATAATTAAATATGGAAAGTGAAAGAGGACGTTCAAGGGCATCATCAACATCAAGTATTGGCAGAGAAGTAAGATGTGGTTGTCAATTTTTCCAAAGTGATTTATTATTACCTGAAAGAAGCGCAATGATTATGTCAAGACCAGGATCACCAACATCTAGATATATAAATCCAGTTATTAAAAATACTTGGTAAGTTACTATATAAAAAATAAATAAATAAATAAATATATAAAAGAGTACTGAGAGTGCGCATTTTAATCGTAAGAAAACGATTATAAAATGAGTGATTTTGCTAGGTCAAGGGAGAAGTACTGTCTGGACCACTTTTGTCTGGGCTGGAGTTTAAGTGCTATTTTCAGTTGATGTAAAACGTGACGTTAAATGTGATTTCATAATGGGTAAAATATTGTTTTTTTTTTTTTTTTTTTTCTATAATGCGATAAATATAAATTTAATTTTTATAAAAAATTTATAAATCATTTAAAATAAATTTTAAATCAATTGATTAAAATTAATTTGTATTTTATTTATTTGTTTATTTTATTTTTTTTATTTTTTATCTTAAAAATATTTTAGTTTGAATTACAAGCAAACATACATCGTTAAGATATTCGTCTCTGTAAACGTATCTATTTAAGGTTTCGCCCGGGTGTCTATAGTTAGCTAAATAGCACAACAAAAACGGTCAGCTCTTTTCAACGGGTTTCCGTGTCCAGTTGTCTTCTACATAACGACATGTAAACGTACATTAAAAAATAATTAAAAATCTCGATATATCTCTAATTTTTTATAAATTTTTTTAAATTTTAATTATTTTATAATTTATTAAAATATAAATAATGTCATCAAATATTAGAAGAAGGAGAATACGATTTTGGTACGTTTAAAAAATTAATGAGGATGCATATAAATTGTGTATGAAATACAATCAAAAAAATTAATTAAAAAAAAATCAAAACAAAAACAAAACAAAAAAATGGTGTCTGTAAACAGTGATCATGAGTACGAGCCGGTTGGTGGTGGACTCTTGATGACAAGGACATTGACAACAGATACAGCACCAGTTGTAAGGATAATTGATACAGATATTGGTCCAGTTGCTGATAGCGATGATGATGGAATTAATATACGTGGACGTTTTACACCTGGTCCAACACTTGAAGGTGATGAATTTGTATTACCACTTGATGGACAAATTGAAGATAGAGCTATGGATTCAAGAGAACTTGGAAGTGGTGATACATCTGATGAAATTGAAACAGCACAACAATTACAAGATCGTATTGAAGAAAGATTTCTTAATAGTGTAACTCCATGTACCGAATCACGAACTGATGCCGAAATCAATACGAGTCAGGTTTGTTAAATTTTAATATATATATTTTTAATTATAAATTTTATTAATTATTTATTTATAATAAAATACAATTAAAAATAAAATCTTATTTTATTTTCATGTTTTTTTGTTTTTTTTTTTTTTTTAAAGATAAATTTTCTAGGCTTTTTCAATAGTTATATTTAGATTTGCAGTTGCGTGACCTCAGAATTAAGTTGAAATAAAAAAAGTATTTTATTTTCGTCAATGTTTTGGAATGTATTTTAATTGATTTGATATATAAATTATTTGGTAAAAAAATGAATACTTAATAACAAAATTTTCTCATTGTCATTTTTATATTGAGGGCATTGTTGCAAAAAAAAAAATATATAGGTTTATATAAAAACACGGTTGACCGGATTAAATATTTAATAATTTAGACTACAAAAATATTATTTTACGTCTGACATAAAACATTTTACCAACTTACACTGAGTCACTTTTTATTTTGGTCAAATGATCTAAATTTAACAAGAATAAATAAATAATTATAGTATATTTATTTATTATATTAATAACATTTTTAATATATCATTGTTTATATTTGTATTTATTAATAAATGTATTTTTTTTTAAATATTTATTTCAGGTGGATTCGTCGGTTATGGAGGAGTTACCACTTCGACGTGGTGCCCGTGGTTTACCAAATCGTTTACGTTTACAAGCTGATAAATTACGAACACGTTTAAAATCAATTCAACGACCGAATTTTAATTTTCAAATTGAACGTAATAAAACAAAAAAATCACGTTCATTAGAACGTAATAAAAAAACAACAGATAAATTACGTAATTCACAAATAAATAAAAAAATTAAAAAAAATGATAAATTAAAATCAACAGATACAACAAATATACAAAATAATAATAATAATAATAATAATAATAATAATAATAATAATAATAATGAAAAAATAAATGATAAACAAAGTAGAATACAAAAATTACGTTCATCAATACAAGAACATTCAAAATTTTCATTTCCTGATAAATCAAAATTTCATTTACCAGAACGTCCAAAAATTAATTTACCAAATTTTACAAAATTTACAAATAAAACAAATTTTCATATGCCAACATTAAAAAAAAATCATACAACAATAAAAAAATCATCATCATCACAAGCTTTACCAAATTCAAATGAAACAACAGCTGGATCAAGAAAAAATATATTTGATTTTTCAACAGTACCAAGATTTTTGAATAAAAAAACAAAAGAAAAAAAACAACAACAACAACATGATTATACAACATCATCACCAAAAGATTCATGTGCTGAATCATCTGAATCAGCAACTTTTCCACGTTCTAAAAAAACAAAATCATTTAGTGCAAGATGGACACAAAAATTTACTGATTATAAATTTACAAATAATGATGAATTAAAAATAAATAATGAAAATGAAAAACCATGGTTACATGGATCACAAGAAAAACCAAGATTATCATTACGTCCACAAGAATCATTAGATGATTCTGAACAATTACCATGGGAAGCATCTGATGGACGTAGACCAAGTCAACAACATGAAGATAATTCATATGATGATGATATTGTTGAAGTTGATAATCAAGAACGTATGATTAAACAAAAATTTAAAAAAATATTAAGACAACAATCATCAGAATCATATGACAATGATATACCACAAATTGATCCAAGAATATATGGTGATCAAGCAGTAAGACGTTTTGATTCTGAAGAAACAGATGAAAATAATGAAAATAATAATAATAATGATGATGATGATGATGATGAAGTTGATGTTGATGATAATTTTAGAGTATCATTTAAATCAGTTGATCCAAGAAGAATTAAAAAATGTATATCATCTGAAGAAGATGAAGAAATTGTTAATGTAAATTTACATGATAATTTATCAAGTGAAGTTGAAGATGAATCAATGAGATCAGATAAAGAACAACAAGCATCAAGTGGTTCATCATGTGATCGACGACGTCGTGGTGTTATTGAAACAATTGATTCAGATGAATTTTTTTTACGTGCCAAAGGTATAAGTGAAGATGAAGATATTCATACTGGTGATTATTTAAATTCAGAAATAAAAAATTCATTAAGAAAACCAGAAACAGCACAAGAAGTTATAATATTAGATGGTATACCACCAGAAAGACCAGTACGTATGAGATCATTTCGTAAACGTAAAGAATCATATGAATCATCTGAAGGTAATTCATTAAATTGTACAAAACGTTTATTAAGAAGAAGTGAAGATTCTGATTTTGGCTCAAATATTATTGAAAATGATGATAGTTATTCAGGATCAAGACATCGTATTGTTTATCATACTGAATCTGTACCATTAAATTTATCAAATGAACCATTAGATGATATTATTGTTATTAAACCAATAAGAAGAAAATCAAAATTATCACTTAGAAGTTCATCACAAGTACCAATTGAAATTATAGAAGAGATACCATCACCAATAATACAAAATTTACAACAAGAAAAAGAAAAAGAAGAAGAAAAACAGCAACAGCAACAACAACAACAACAACAACAACAACAACAACAACCACCTCCTATTATACCAAGAAGAAAAAAAAATAAAAATCAAGAAATTAATAATACACAAAAAAATAATGATGATGATGATAATAATAAAGAAAATATTGAAAAAGTAATATTTGGTAATTATACAAAAAAAGAAATACCAATAAAACCAGCAAGATGTCCAAGTCGTGAAACAATAAATTCAAAAAATAATAAAATAAATGATAATAATGAAACTGTACCAATACCACCAAGTAGAAGATCAAGATCAAGAGGTACATCAATTATTCAAGATGATGATAGAACATCACGTGGAGCTGAATCAATGTCTGATATTGCTTATGCAGATGATGATGATGATGTTAATGACGCTGATGATGATGAAGCTGATAATAAATTAAAAATTGATTATCCAGGTTATGCACTTATTGATAAAAAAGAAAAAAAACCACCACGACCACCACCACCAAAACGTCAAAGAGATAAATTTTCAACAGCACCAAGATTATCAAAACATACACCATCAAGACCAGAAAGAGGATATAGTACATTAAAAACAAGAACACCAACACCAATTGACAGAGCATTAAATACTCGTGGTATGTCAATGTCATATTTAGATAGTGATGATATGGATGATAATGAACAAAAAAATCTTTTAAGTGGTGAAGTATTATTTAAAATGTCAAAACGACCATTACCAGCACCACCACGTCCACCAAGATCAAGAAGATCAATTAATAAAATTAATGATGATGAATATACTGAATCAGTTGATGATGATGATGATGAAGATGTATTGAATGATGCATATGCACATTTATCAACTCAAACTGATCCATTACCTGATGATTTAATGATTGAAGAAGTTATACAAGCAAGATTAATTATGACTCCATCTGAAGATGGAAGTCAAATGTTTATTTCAACTGAAAGAATATCAAGTCCTGTAAGTAGTACAACATCAAGAATAGTTAATAAAAATTTAAAAAAAAAAAATAATAATAATTCAAGATTAAGTACAAATTCAGAATCTGATGTACATCAATCACGTATAAGTCTTGATAGTTATAGTACACCTCATGTACCACCATTACCATTTTATCCAGATGACAATAATAATAATAATATACCACAAAGACCACCAAGAACACGTAGTCATAGTTTATCTATACCAAAAGATATATCAAATAATTCTGCTAGTAATACTGATAATAATAATAATAGTAATCATGAAACAAGAGCAGCTATTATTGAAGCATTGGAAGAAAGATTATCATCATTATTAACAAATGAAACACTTAGAATTGGAAGTTTAGAAGTTGGTGATTTACGTTGTGATAAATTAAATGTATCACAACTTGAAGCACATAAAATTGTTGCATCAGAAATTGATGCAATTGTTGTAACAGCAACAGAATTAACAAATTCTGGTGAAACTAGTAATAATAATATATTGAATCCAACAGTTTTAAAAGAACTTATTGAAATTAAAAGTCAATTAGAACAAGTTGTTTTACAAAATCATGAAATATCAAGTCCAACTACTGAATCATCAACAAAAAAAACTGAAAAAATTGAAGAAAAAAATATATCTAAACCAGAAATAACAAAATCAGATAAATTACAATTAGATTTATTATCAAAAAGTACTGAAACACGTGCAATATATTCAACTCAAGGTATTCAATCTCATCAATCACATCATCATCAACAACAACAACATTCAGTAATAACAGAAATTACAAATACATCAAAAATAGAAAAAAATAAAACAAACAATGATATTGAAAATGAAAAATTATCAGATGAAAATCGTGATAAATCAATATCAAGATCACGATCAAATTCACCAAGTAAAAATTCAACAAATTTAAGATTAAGACAAACAGCATCACCAGTTAGATCATTACCACCAGTAATATCAGTTACACCAGATTCACCAGATAATATTTGTCAAAAATTAGAAACAAGTGAATCAAAACCACAACGTGCTAAAATATCATATACAAATGATACATCACCAAATACAACAAGACCATCATCACCACAATCACGTTCATCAACACCACAAACACGTCCATTATCAACACCACCACCACCTCCATCACCACCATCAATATTTGAATTACCAATTAATAATCAATCATCACAACAACAACAGCAACAATTTATAACATTTCAAAATTCACAAATACCACCACAATTTTATACATTAGCAACACCAAATCAATTAAATACTAATAATAATAATAATAGTATACATGAAGAACCAAGTATTATTTGTATGACACAACAATTATTACGTGCATTACAATTACTTGGTATACGTGCAATAAGACATCTTGTAAATTATGTTACAACACGTTTAAGACTTGATGAATCAGAAGCTAAAATAAGAGAAGTTGAACTTGCATTTTGTGCATTATTACTTATTATTGCTGGATTATTAATTGTTTGTTTTGCTGGTCCACGCACAATAACTCATCATCATCATTGGGATTATTTTAATCCACCAAGGATATAAAATAAAAAAAAAAAACAACGAAATTTTTGGTTGAAATCAATTCTTTTTTTTGTTGGTAATAGTTATGATTTTCTAAATTAATATTATTAAAATAAAATTATATAAAACATACAATAATCATTTGTATAATAATATATATTTCACATTTATATATGATTATTTATTAATATAGTTTTTTTTTTTTTTAAAACAACTTTAGTTTCTTGATATTTTTAAAAATGACAAAAATTAAATTCTCACAAATTTTAAATTGAGCTTAAATTGATAAGAATATAAAAAATATTTTAAATAAATAAATCTTCTTCGTATGTTGTTAATTCTCGTCTATCTCGATGTGCACTTTTTTGTGAATTATTTGCAGCAATTGTTGACCACATTGAACCTGATGTTGTATCATTAATTTGATCAATAACTGGTTGTCTTCTTGCAAGTGATACTTTTAATTGTATTGAAGAAACCATACTACCATCCATATCATTTATTGCACGATCAGCAGCTTCAGGTTTATCAAAAGTAATAAAACCTCGACTGTAAAAAAAGAAAAAAAAATATAAATTATATATTGTCATTTATATTTTTATTTGTTTGATAAACATACTTTTTTTCAGCTTCCATTGATATATTTAAAATATTTCCAAATGATGAAAAATGTTTTTTTAAATAATCTTCTGATATTTTATATCCAAAAACAAATATTGTATTTCCAGCTCTTGGTTTTGTTTCATTTTTTGATGAAGATAATGATAAAGGTGATGATAATGATTGTTTATTATTATCATTTGTAATTGCATCATCTGTTTTTTTAGCACTTACAAAATTATCATATAAACCTTTAACTCTTGGTCTTTTTTCAACTTCTAATTCTTCATCTTCTGTTTGCATTGCTGAAAATGGTTGATATGAACATACTGTTTTTTCAGTACTATTTAATTTTCTTTCAAGACCTCGTGGACGTTTAAATGATTGTTCAGAACGTTTTGACATTTTTGGTGCTGTTATAACACCAGATTTAATTAATTTTTTAGCAACTTCACGTGCATCACGAGCTTCTGTTGGACGTTTTGGTGCTTGTGGCATCCTTTCAGGTTCTGGTTTTGGTGCCTTTAAATCTTGTAATGCTTTTTTCTAATTTTAAATAATATAAATATACATAATATTATTATAATATTTTGTTTTTTATTTACTAAACAAATGATATTTTGAGTGTTTGGTTATGTTTAATATTTCATTTACCTTTCTTTTAAGTTTATTATATTTTTCATGAAGCATTTTTTCTTCCTCTGTTGAGTTTGATGGAAAATGTAGATAAACCATTATTTAATAATTATTTATTTTATTTATAATAATAAATAATATTAAATTTATTTTATTTTAAATACAATTTATTGTTACAACTTTTAACAACTTGTCACAAAAAAAAAAAAATACAAATAAATAAGGAAATAGAGTGAAACAAGCAAAACAGTACCTAATAGTTTAACACAGCCAAGTGTAGATGTCGCTACCCATGTCTGTCAATCATTTGTCAGTTCGACTTTAGATATAAAAATTATTAATTAATAATATTAATAACAAATGCCTTAATTAAATATGATGAATTTTATTAAAATAAAAATTCAAAAACAATTTTGAATATATTTAAAATTTTTAATAATATAACTTTCAATAATAAGACAAAAAAAATTTGAACAATTAAAATATATATAATTAAATAAGACTAAATATTAATCTATAATTTGTTTGTAATATTTATGGTTTAGTTATTATTATTTAATCAATTCCCATCAAAATATTATAAACGTTATGATATAATTATCATAAATCCCAGTACATTATTCACAATAATTTATATATATTTTATATTATAAATAAGTAAAGTGAATTATAGATTTTTAAATAATATATTTTATCTTTTTTTAATTTTAAATATTAAATAATTTCATTTTTATTATTATTAATTGACATGTGAAATGCCTAAATAGGCAAGACGTTTTAAACGTATATCATCAGGATCTGGTGTTGAAGGTACATTATCACATTCCAAACTCATTTTTAAAGCTTTTTTTAATTCATCATCATTATCATCAGCATCATCATAATTGTTATCATCTTGAACATCATACATCATTTGAGATTCATCAATTATATTGTTTATTGAATCAATTGTTAGAGTATCTGTTAAACTTAATTGTAATGCTTTTTTTAAATTTTCATCATCATCATCATCATCTTGAATTGTTATTGGTATTATTCGTTCACGTTTATTATTATTTATTTTCGAACTACTTGGTACTTGTATATTATCAATTTCAGATAGTTTAATATTATTTTCAGCAGCTGTACCAAGTCTATGACCAACTGAATTAAATTCTTTAATATTTTGTTTATTTGTTGTTGTTGATGATGATGATGATTGTGGTGATACTGTTACTGGATTTTTTAATAATACTTTTTCTGCCAAACATTCTGGTAATTGTCCAATAACAATAAATATTGAATAACCTTCTTGTATTAATTGTACAAAAAACATTGCTAAATATGTTTCTGATAATAATTGTGGTCCATCTAATAATGAATTTAAATTAAACCATTGTTTTGCAATTTTTCTAATTGTAAACCAATGACCTTTATAATTACAAATATATGCTTGCATTAATGATGGATCTTTTTGTGCAATAAGTGCTGTTGGTTCAGTACTACTGTATGGAATTAATTCAAGACCCAAAACTTTTAAGGCACTACTTATAACTTGTACTGAAAAATATCCACTGTCATCCATATTTTCAGATGGTTGCTAAATAAAATAAAATTAAATAAGTATATCTATTTATTATTATAATAATATTTTAATATATAAATAATAATTACCTGCATAAATTGTTTATATTCATCACTATCAAGACCAGATTCTGCCATTCTAAGTCTTTCTTCTTCATCCATCTGTTCTGCTAAATCACCAAGATCAACAGCATTGTAATATGAACTTTGTAAAAGTGCATTTAAACAATGCTGAGCACAAAGACATCCTTCTTGCTATAATATTAATTAAAATAATAAATAAATAAATAAATAATAATATAGGTATATTATTAAAATTATATTTATTTTTTATCAAAACAAATGAATCAAATTTATATCAATTTACCTTTTCATGAAAAATACTCTCCATATTTATTATATTAATTTTTTATTATTTATAATTAATTTTTATATGTTTATTAAAAATTAGACACTTTTAATGTTGTGACTTATAATAAATACACACACCAAAAATACATTTATTCTAATGAACATACGTCATCCATGAAAATATTTTTGTCAAACAACTGCGATGCACTTTTGATGCACTTTCTCTCTCTCTCTCTTTCATGACAGCTTAGTTGATAAATTAGATGTTTAAATTATCATCTGATGATAATACAGTGTCAAAAAATAATAATAATAATAAATATAAATAAATAATTAAAGAGAGAGAAAGAAAAAAGTCTGTCAACATCTGTCAAATTGTAATAATGCAAATTTATTAAAAATAATATAAAAAGATTACAATGACATCTGAAAATTTTGTCATCATTCTAAAAAAACTTGTGTGATAATTAACGAAAAAAAATATAACAACATTAACACAAAAATAAAAAACAAACATTAATTATTATTATTTATAGTTATTTAATCAATAATAAAATGTTAAAATTAACAATAATATCTGTATTAATTATTTGTTTTTACATTGGAAAATCAGAGGTTAGTTAATTATATATTTTTTTATTAACATATATGATACATAATAAATAAATTATTATAATTTTTTAGGGACAATCTTATGATGATAAACGTTGCAAATGTATTTGTCCAAGTATTGCATCAGTAATAAATGTAACAAATGAAACAAATCCTTCAAAAGAACGTTTAAATTTTATATCAAATGTTCCACCATCAGAATGGTAGTATATCTTTATTCATTTTATTTATTTCTACATAATTATATAACAATTTATTATAATAAACTAATGTATTTATTTTATTTTTTTAGTAATTGTGAAGGTGTTGTTCTTCGTAAAATAAAAGATAAACTTCATGGTCAAGAACTTGTTTTTTGTCCTCGATGTGAATGTAAATATGAAAATCGTAATACAACAATTATTAAGGTATAATTATAAATAATATACAGATATATCTATTTGTTAAATTATTTAATAAAATTATCATGAATAACTTGATATTTAATATTAC
The DNA here is from genome assembly GCA_011426435.1 of Lysiphlebus fabarum. Lineage (NCBI taxonomy): Eukaryota > Metazoa > Arthropoda > Insecta > Hymenoptera > Braconidae > Lysiphlebus > Lysiphlebus fabarum. Next base: position 118,779 of record WSYQ01001158.1, read on the forward strand.
AGATTGTTGTTATAATTGTCATATGGGTAATATCATTATTAGTTATATACATGTTATTTTTAATATGTCTTGAGCCATTATTAAATAAAAGAATAAGAAAAACAGTTGGTGGTACTGGATATTTAGAACATACCAATGAAGATGATGATGGTAATATATCAATAGCACCTGGTACTGCTAATCCAGTTGCTGTTGGACAAAATGTATTAAATCGTGTTGGTCATCAACAAGATAAATGGAAACGACAAGTTCGTGAGCAACGTCGTAATATTTATGATCGACATACAATGCTCAATTAATTTAATTAATAAAATCTATACTTATTATTATTATTATTATTATTATTATTGAAATTAATATTAAAAATTTAATAAAGAAAAGTTTGTTTGTTTGTTTGTTTGAAATGATTCAAACTTGATCTTTTTTTTTTTTCTTTTTATATATTTTTATCATAAAAATTTGTAGATACAGAGTTGAGTAATCAGTATTTCTTTGAAAATGATAAAAACTGTTTATATATATATATTTTTTTTTTTTTTTCATAAGTCAAATAAAATTTAAAAAAAAAATCATGTACAGATTGTATTTCACAGTATTTCCGGTGTTATTGTAAATTGCGTAGTTGTAAAAAAAAAAATATATGAGAGACTTTTATTTTAATTATTTCGATTTAAAAAAAAAAAATGAATATTATAATAATTTTTTGTTAATTATTTCTGTCTATTTTTATACAAACAAAATATAAAATTATTTTCTTTAATTTTCAAATAAATATATAGACTGTATTCGAGAATAACTACTACGCAATTTCGACCTTCTGTTACTCGATAAAAAATACATCAAAAATTTAAATGAAAAAAAATAAATAAATAAGATTAATAAAATGTTGAATACGACCTTAATAAAATCATACTTGGTTTATTTAATTAAAAAACAAATAAAATAAAAAATATAAAGATGATAATTTTAGGTAAATAAAAAATAAATTTGCATTATATAATTTTTTTATTTTGCATTTGTTTTTTTTTTTTTTTTATAACATCTTTTTAATTAAAAAATAATTTCCAAACACCTGTCAAGGATTGTCATTAACATCAATAAAAAATATTCAATAAATTTTTATTTTTATTTATATAATCTATCACAAATAATAAATATAAATATTTTAACATATAGTAATAATATATTTAAGATACCATGAAGTGTAATAAAAATATAAACTTCAAATAAAGATAAAATAAAAAGGTCGACATTTATCATCATCATAAGAATTTTTTTAAAATAAAAATATGAGGTTTTATTTTATCATTTTATTGATAATAAAAATTCAAATATATAATATAAATATTTGATGTTATTTTATATTTTTTTTAAATAAAGTAATTTTAAAAATTATCAATTTATTTTAATGATGATAATTTAATGAATAAAGTGTGAATTTTTTTCTTTACTCATTATTTAATTCGTTGATATTGTTTTGTACGAATTTATATTATTTTTTTTTTTCTCTGTAGATTAAATTTGTTACTGCGTAAAAAAAACTTTTGATTAAAATTATTATTAAATTATTATTTATTATTTTTTTTTTTTTTTTACGCCTATGGTCATCATAATAATAAGATAATTTTAATATTTTTTTTTATTTTTGTCAGAATAGATTGATTGCCCAAAACGAGGTCAAATAAAAACATCAGTTTAAACAAATCCCCACTTTTTATAAAAATTTACTATATATAAAAGATGATATATCGGAGAAATGGCAGTTTTTCTTGTTTAAAGCAACCAAGTTGAGTTGAATTTCAAATAAAATAATAATAATTGTAAGAATATATTTAAAAATTGAATTTAAATTTGAATAATCCTATGATATTTATTATTTTAAATAAAATTATATTTAAATATATTAATTTTATTATTTTTAATTACAGATTATTTTGAAGATTAAAAATGTCAAAATTATTAGTCACTTTATTTATGATTATGGCAATAATATGTTTGTCTGGAACAGAAGGATTTAAATATTGTAGTGAACTTGGTGAATCTGTAAGTTATAATTTAAATTAATTATATTATTAATTTTATTGTAATTTTATTAATTTTTAATTTTTAAATTTAATATTTTACAGTGCAAAGGAATTTTTGAATTTTGCTGTTCAGATCTCAAATGCACAGATTTACTGGGTATAAAAAAATGCATTCCAAAAGTAGAATAATTGATAATCATCATTTAAATACTGTATTATAATAATAACAATGTTTCAATAAATTTAATTTACAAAATTTACAATATACATATGTTTTTATAAAATATTTTATGTTGACCTTATTTTTTTTCATATTTATTATTATTATAAATTGATTTTTGTTAATTTATTATTAATTAGTTTGTTTTCAACAAGATAAAAGATCTGTTTGAATATTAATATATTTTGTGCTGATTTGGTTTTATAAGCTAGATGATAAAAAAAAGTAAAAACAAATCATAGACATATGATGAGTAAATAATTTATTGACAGTTTTTTTTTTTTTCAAATTCTTATATATTGTGATTTATTTATTTGAATTATTCATTTTACAAGGACAAATAAAAAAAAACCAATAAAAAAAATATAAAATAAAATGACTGGTAAAAAATGTTAAGTAAACAAAATAATAAAGTAATATCAATAAAACTTTTATATTTTTAAAATGACCTTCAATCGGTGACATAATCTGTTGTTTGAAACAGACAATAATGATTATTATTAATACATCAATATCGATCACATGTTTATTAATTATATCAGTAAACTAAAGATTAATAACACTTGAATATTTTAATAATTAAAAAGTAGTTTTATAAGTTTTTATATAATACATATATCGAATGATACTTCTTTATTAATCATTGTATCATTTTTATGATGTAAATTCATTGTATATCATAATTTACCATCCGAACAAAATCCTAATTCCGAAATTCATGACTAAATTTATCCTTGTATCCAACATAAAAAAGTAATAAATAATCAGGTCTATAAATTTTTATCACTACTTATTATTTATTCATTTAATATTTTTTTCGAAAAAATCTGAAATTCAGCAAGATAACAGAACAATTAAAGAGGTATTCAAATTATTAATTACTTTTTTTTTTTATTATCACCAATTTCCATAATCTTAATATAACATACGTTATCAAGTGTATTTTTTATAATAGGAATAAAAATTTATTAATAATCATAAATATATATTCAAATTATCATATTTTTTCGCGCCTCGTTTCTATTGGTGCGGCCATTTTGCATAAATTTTCTCAGTTAAAATACAGAGTGCAGCACTGTACAGACCGGTTTCTTTTTTTTTTTTTTTCTTCCTTTGGTTAATTGGTTATCTGTATGGTGGTGCCCATCAATACACACGTATGCATTATATATACTGTCAAAACGTCGTCACAAAAATTTATAGTTAATTTTTATTGTTAAATTATTCAGGCCATTTTATTTATATAATAAATATTATTACACAAATCAAAATAATATTAATATTTAATCAAACAAAGCATAAATTATCAACAATTGTTTAAATTATTTTGACATCTAAGTAATTACAATTAGTGACTCAAATAATATAATATTTATTGTAATTAATAATTAAATAAAAATGGTTTCTGGATTTGTTACTTGTGGTCCAAATGAAGCAATTGTTGTATCAGGTAAATAATTATGTAATTTTAATTATAATATTACTATTATTCAATAATACTTTTGTTACTCGTTGATCAAAACTCGTGGCTAATTGATTGTGACCTATGAGTCATAAGTATATTTTTTTTTTTTTTATTTTTATCTTATCTATTCATAGATATTTTTTAATTGTTATTTTTTATTTTTTATTTTTTTTTCAGGATGTTGTTATGGAAAACCTCTTCTTGTACCTGGTGGACGTGTTTTTGTTTGGCCAATTGTGCAACAAGTTCAAAAGTATATATATTTTTTTAAAAACATTTTATTTAATTTATTATAAAAATAAAAATAATTTATTGTATTTAATTCTTCACAGAATTTCATTAAATACCATGACTCTTCAAGTTGAAAGCCCAACTGTTTATACAATTCAGGGTGTTCCAATTTCAGTTACTGGAATTGCTCAGGTAAATTGAAAAAATATAAAAAATATAATATTTAATTTATAAAATAATATAATAATGATAATAATAATAATATATATTTTTTTTAAAAGGTTAAAATTCAAGGACAAAATGAAGAAATGTTATCAGCAGCATGTGAACAATTTTTGGGTAAAGATGAATCAGAAATTCATAATATTGCATTGGTTACACTTGAGGGTCATCAAAGAGCAATTATGGGAAGTATGACTGTTGAAGAAATTTATAAAGATCGTAAAAAATTCAGTAAACAAGTATTTGAAGTTGCAAGCAGTGATTTAGTTAATATGGGAATCACTGTTGTTTCTTATACACTCAAAGATATTCGTGATGAAGAGGTAAGATTTATTTTTATATAATTTTAATAGTTATTATTATTATTTGCTAATTAATAATATAAATAATATTAAATAACAGATAATTCACAATGCATGACTGTTTATATTATTTTATTATTTTAAAATTGTTTATTGTTTACATATTTATTAAAATTTTCATATTAATATTTGAGAATGTATTATTAGTTTTTAAATGACAATAATATTGTATAAATATTATTACTATATTATTAATACATTTTTATTTTTTTTTGCTTTTAATTATTTAAAAATATATTTTGATATTTAAAAGTAAATTTTATAAACATGTATTGTTTTTTTTTTAATTTATTTTTATAATGCATTTGCAGGCGTCAAAGGTAACTAATAATATTTCGATAAATATTGTTTTTTTTTTTTTTTTATTTATGCATATTAATTTGCAGCATGTATTTAATTGATAATTTATTTTTGTAGTTTTACTGTTACTATTTATTTTAAAATGATATTTTAAAAAAAAAAAAAGATTATATGCTTTTGATGATGCTTTTTATCAAGTTTAATTTGAATAAAAATAAATAAATTATTTCTTAATAAAAAAAATAATAAATCAATTTTTTAGGGTTATTTAAAAGCTCTTGGTATGGCAAGAACTGCTGAAGTTAAAAGAGATGCAAGAATTGGTGAAGCTGAAGCTCGTAAAGATGCACAAATACGTGAAGCAAAAGCAGAAGAACAACGTATGGCATCACGTTTTTTGAATGATGCTGATATTGCAAAAGCTCAACGTGATTTTGAACTTAAAAAAGCAGCTTATGATGTTGAAGTTCAAACAAAAGTAATTAATATTAAAATAATAATAATAATAATAATAATAATAAATAGTATATTTAATTTAAGGTATTAATAAAAAAATTAATTTAAATTATTTTAGAAAGCTGAAGCTGAAATGGCATATGAATTACAAGCAGCTAAAACAAAACAACGTATTATGGAAGAACAAATGCAAGTTAAAGTTGTTGAACGTGGACAAGAAATAGCTGTACAAGAACAAGAAATGTTACGTCGTAAATGTGAATTAGATTCAACAGTACGTCGTCCAGCTGATGCTGAAAAATATAGACTTGAAAAAATTGCTGAAGCTAATAAATTACGTCTTGTTATGGAAGCTGAAGCTGAATCTGAAGCAATTAGAATTCGTGGTGAAGCTGAAGCATTTGCAATTGATGCTAAAGCTAAAGCTGAAGCTAATCAAATGGCTAAAAAAGCAGCAGCATTTAATGAATATGGTAATGCTGCTATGGTTGAAATGATGCTTGATACACTTCCAAAGGTAATATATTTCTTAAATAATTACAACAATAATTGTTCTTTTTTTTTTTTTTTTTTATAACAATACTAAATATTATTGAATTATTTATTTTTTAGATTGCTGCTGAAGTTGCTGCACCATTGTCACAAGCTAAAAAAATAACAATGGTACAAAGTGGTAATGGTTCTATTGGAGCTGAAAAATTAACTGAAGAAGTATTCAACATTGTAACACGTGTACCAGATCTTGTTAAAACATTAACTGGTGTTGACATTGCTAAGGTAGATAAAAATTAACAAAAATAATTAAATAAATATAACAAACATATTTAAATTAAATAATCAAAATACTTGAGTTTTAAAGTATTAAAAAAAATAACATAATTTTAATGAAATAATTTACAATAAACGTATAACTTTTTTTTACATATTTTTTTTTTATTTTTTAATATTTCAGTCTGTTCATGCAGCATAAATTGAAGAAAAAAATATAATCAATAAATGATTAACAACACTCATGATATATTTATCAATTAACGAAATTCTACAAAGTATTTTTCAACTATAATTAAATTAATATTCTATTATAGAAAATAAAAATGATTAATAATAAACAAATAAGGATGCGCCGGGTAAATTGTAGAGGGTTTTTTTTTAATTTTTGTTTGAAAGTGTCAGAGAGCACTTGATGATGAAATACTCATCAATTTAAGTACAATTATTTTCTAAATATCTCTAGTATTTACAGTTTTTCATTTTCTTTATGAATAATTATTCCATTTTAATCAATATTTACTGTCTAGTCGCACTTAATATCTGTTTTTATGATATCTATTTTACTTCTCAATTTATTCCAAAACAGATATTGATATAAATATCAATAAAAACATAGTTACCAAATCAATGAATCCATTCTTTTTTACATACCAATTTATTGAGTGTTTAGCAAAAAAAAAAAATTTAATTAAATGAGAAAATAATTAATAATAAACTAACAATTATGAACAATTAATTTTAAGATAAAATTAATAATGATTAAAGACTACAGATCTGAAAAATATTTTCGTTAAAAATGTGAGTAAAATAATAATTTTTAATAATTATATGTAACAAAAAAAAAATAAATAAATTACGTCTCATATGAAAAAAATTTGAAAATGTGTAATGAAGTTTTTATTTGTTTTGGTATTCTTCTTCCTATTATAAAAAGTATACTTGACCGCGTTTTATTCTAATAATTTGATTAGTCTAAATTTCTCGGCATTTGTTTATTAATTAAAAATTATGCTACGTGTTGTTGTGTGATTACTACGTTGGATTATTTGATCAATACAATTAACTTTCAATATATTTTTAATTTTGATCCGGCGAATATGATGACCGAAGAAGTATGCGAATTTTTTTTTATTTCAAGAAAATTTTGAATTTTTATTAGGCGAACATAACAACCGAAGAGCTATTTGAATAGATTTTTTTTCGAAAAAATTTTGAATTTGTATCAGGAGAATATAATGACCGAGGAGGTATTCGAATATTTTTTTTCCAAAAATTCACCGAAATTTTTTTCGAAAAAATATCAAGTTGTAACAGGATTATAGAACTCAAAAAGAGGTATTCGATGAATTTCTACTTTTTTTCTAACATCGATACTTTTAAAAAAAAAATACCTGGTGCAATTTAAAAAGTCGAAAAAACATCGGGTTTTAACAGGGTTATAGAACTCGACAAGAGGTATTCGATGCTGCTTCCCGTTTTTTTCCAGGATCAGGACTTTTTTTTTTTAATGACCTGCTGCTTTTAAAAAAAATCGGAAAAATATGAGGTTTTAACAGGGTTATAGAACTCGACAAGAGGTATTCGATGCTGCTTCCCGTTTTTTTCCAGGATCAGGACTTTTTAAATGACCTGCTGCTTTTAAAAAAAATCGGAAAAATATGAGGTTTTAACAGGGTTATAGAACTCGACAAGAGGTATTCGATGCTGCTTCCCGTTTTTTTCCAGGATCAGGACTTTTTATTTTTTAATGACCTGCTGCTTTTAAAAAAAATCGGAAAAATATGGGTTTTAACAGGGTTATAGAACTCGACAAGAGGTATTCGATGCCGCTTCCCGTTTTTTTCCAGGATCAGGACTTTTTATTTTTTAATGACCTGCTGCTTTTAAAAAAAATCGGAAAAATATGGGGTTTTAACAGGGTTATAGAACTCGACAAGAGGTATTCGATGCCGCTTCCCGTTTTTTTCCAGGATCAGGACTTTTTGAAAAAAATGACCTGCTGCATTTAAAAAAAATCGGAAAAATATGGGGTTTTAACAGGGTTATAGAACTCGACAAGAGGTATTCGATGCCGCTTCCCGTTTTTTTCCAGGATCAGGACTTTTTATTTTTTAATGACCTGCTGCTTTTAAAAAAAATCGGAAAAATATGAGGTTTTAACAGGGTTATAGAACTCGACAAGAGGTATTCGATGCTGCTTCCCGTTTTTTTCCAGGATCAGGACTTTTTATTTTTTAATGACCTGCTGCTTTTAAAAAAAATCGGAAAAATATGAGGTTTTAACAGGGTTATAGAACTCGACAAGAGGTATTCGATGCCGCTTCCCGTTTTTTTCCAGGATCAGGACTTTTTATTTTTTAATGACCTGCTGCTTTTAAAAAAAATCGGAAAAATATGAGGTTTTAACAGGGTTATAGAACTCGACAAGAGGTATTCGATGCCGCTTCCCGTTTTTTTCCAGGATCAGGACTTTTTATTTTTTAATGACCTGCTGCTTTTAAAAAAAATCGGAAAAATATGGGGTTTTAACAGGGTTATAGAACTCGACAAGAGGTATTCGATGCTGCTTCCCGTTTTTTTCCAGGATCAGGACTTTTTATTTTTTAATGACCTGCTGCTTTTAAAAAAAATCGGAAAAATATGGGGTTTTAACAGGGTTATAGAACTCGACAAGAGGTATTCGATGCTGCTTCCCGTTTTTTTCCAGGATCAGGACTTTTTGAAAAAAATGATCTGCTGCATTTAAAAAAAATCGAAAAAATATGGGGTTTTAACAGGGTTATAGAACTCGACAAGAGGTATTCGATGCCGTTTCCCGTTTTTTTCCAGGATCAGGACTTTTTATTTTTTAATGACCTGCTGCTTTTAAAAAAAATCGGAAAAATATGGGGTTTTAACAGGGTTATAGAACACGACAAGAGGTATTCGATGCTGCTTCCCGTTTTTTTCCAGGATCAGGACTTTTTATTTTTTAATGACCTGCTGCTTTTAAAAAAAATCGGAAAAATATGGGGTTTTAACAGGGTTATAGAACTCGACAAGAGGTATTCGATGCTGCTTCCCGTTTTTTTCCAGGATCAGGACTTTTTATTTTTTAATGACCTGCTGCTTTTAAAAAAAATCGGAAAAATATGAGGTTTTAACAGGGTTATAGAACTCGACAAGAGGTATTCGATGCTGCTTCCCGTTTTTTTCCAGGATCAGGACTTTTTATTTTTTAATGACCTGCTGCTTTTAAAAAAAATCGGAAAAATATGAGGTTTTAACAGGGTTATAGAACTCGACAAGAGGTATTCGATGCTGCTTCCCGTTTTTTTCCAGGATCAGGACTTTTTATTTTTTAATGACCTGCTGCTTTTAAAAAAAATCGGAAAAATATGAGGTTTTAACAGGGTTATAGAACTCGACAAGAGGTATTCGATGCTGCTTCCCGTTTTTTTCCAGGATCAGGACTTTTTATTTTTTAATGACCTGCTGCTTTTAAAAAAAATCGGAAAAATATGAGGTTTTAACAGGGTTATAGAACTCGACAAGAGGTATTCGATGCTGCTTCCCGTTTTTTTCCAGGATCAGGACTTTTTATTTTTTAATGACCTGCTGCTTTTAAAAAAAATCGGAAAAATATGGGGTTTTAACAGGGTTATAGAACTCGACAAGAGGTATTCGATGCCGCTTCCCGTTTTTTTCCAGGATCAGGACTTTTTATTTTTTAATGACCTGCTGCTTTTAAAAAAAATCGGAAAAATATGGGGTTTTAACAGGGTTATAGAACTCGACAAGAGGTATTCGATGCTGCTTCCCGTTTTTTTCCAGGATCAGGACTTTTTATTTTTTAATGACCTGCTGCTTTTAAAAAAAATCGGAAAAATATGGGTTTTAACAGGGTTATAGAACTCGACAAGAGGTATTCGATGCCGCTTCCCGTTTTTTTCCAGGATCAGGACTTTTTATTTTTTAATGACCTGCTGCTTTTAAAAAAAATCGGAAAAATATGGGTTTTAACAGGGTTATAGAACTCGACAAGAGGTATTCGATGCTGCTTCCCGTTTTTTTCCAGGATCAGGACTTTTTATTTTTTAATGACCTGCTGCTTTTAAAAAAAATCGGAAAAATATGGGGTTTTAACAGGGTTATAGAACTCGACAAGAGGTATTCGATGCTGCTTCCCGTTTTTTTCCAGGATCAGGACTTTTTGAAAAAAATGATCTGCTGCATTTAAAAAAAATCGAAAAAATATGGGGTTTTAACAGGGTTATAGAACTCGACAAGAGGTATTCGATGCCGTTTCCCGTTTTTTTCCAGGATCAGGACTTTTTATTTTTTAATGACCTGCTGCTTTTAAAAAAAATCGGAAAAATATGGGGTTTTAACAGGGTTATAGAACACGACAAGAGGTATTCGATGCTGCTTCCCGTTTTTTTCCAGGATCAGGACTTTTTATTTTTTAATGACCTGCTGCTTTTAAAAAAAATCGGAAAAATATGGGGTTTTAACAGGGTTATAGAACACGACAAGAGGTATTCGATGCCGCTTCCCGTTTTTTTCCAGGATCAGGACTTTTTATTTTTTAATGACCTGCTGCTTTTAAAAAAAATCGGAAAAATATGGGGTTTTAACAGGGTTATAGAACTCGACAAGAGGTATTCGATGCTGCTTCCCGTTTTTTTCCAGGATCAGGACTTTTTCTTTTTTAATGACCTGCTGCTTTTAAAAAAAATCGGAAAAATATGAGGTTTTAACAGGGTTATAGAACTCGACAAGAGGTATTCGATGCTGCTTCCCGTTTTTTTCCAGGATCAGGACTTTTTATTTTTTAATGACCTGCTGCTTTTAAAAAAAATCGGAAAAATATGAGGTTTTAACAGGGTTATAGAACTCGACAAGAGGTATTCGATGCTGCTTCCCGTTTTTTTCCAGGATCAGGACTTTTTTTTTAATGACCTGCTGCTTTTAAAAAAAATCGGAAAAATATGAGGTTTTAACAGGGTTATAGAACTTGACAAGAGGTATTCGATGCTGCTTCCCGTTTTTTTCCAGGATCAGGACTTTTTGAAAAAAATGACCTGCTGCATTTAAAAAAAATCGGAAAAATATGGGGTTTTAACAGGGTTATAGAACTCGACAAGAGGTATTCGATGCCGTTTCCCGTTTTTTTCCAGGATCAGGACTTTTTGAAAAAAATGATCTGCTGCATTTAAAAAAAATCGGAAAAATATGGGGTTTTAACAGGGTTATAGAACTCGACAAGAGGTATTCGATGCCGCTTCCCGTTTTTTTCCAGGATCAGGACTTTTTATTTTTTAATGACCTGCTGCTTTTAAAAAAAATCGGAAAAATATGGGGTTTTAACAGGGTTATAGAACTCGACAAGAGGTATTCGATGCTGCTTCCCGTTTTTTTCCAGGATCAGGACTTTTTATTTTTTAATGACCTGCTGCTTTTAAAAAAAATCGGAAAAATATGGGGTTTTAACAGGGTTATAGAACTCGACAAGAGGTATTCGATGCCGTTTCCCGTTTTTTTCCAGGATCAGGACTTTTTGAAAAAAATGATCTGCTGCATTTAAAAAAAATCGAAAAAATATGGGGTTTTAACAGGGTTATAGAACTCGACAAGAGGTATTCGATGCCGTTTCCCGTTTTTTTCCAGGATCAGGACTTTTTATTTTTTAATGACCTGCTGCTTTTAAAAAAAATCGGAAAAATATGGGGTTTTAACAGGGTTATAGAACTCGACAAGAGGTATTCGATGCTGCTTCCCGTTTTTTTCCAGGATCAGGACTTTTTATTTTTTAATGACCTGCTGCTTTTAAAAAAAATCGGAAAAATATGGGTTTTAACAGGGTTATAGAACTCGACAAGAGGTATTCGATGCTGCTTCCCGTTTTTTTCCAGGATCAGGACTTTTTATTTTTTAATGACCTGCTGCTTTTAAAAAAAATCGGAAAAATATGGGGTTTTAACAGGGTTATAGAACTCGACAAGAGGTATTCGATGCCGTTTCCCGTTTTTTTCCAGGATCAGGACTTTTTGAAAAAAATGATCTGCTGCATTTAAAAAAAATCGAAAAAATATGGGGTTTTAACAGGGTTATAGAACACGACAAGAGGTATTCGATGCCGTTTCCCGTTTTTTTCCAGGATCAGGACTTTTTATTTTTTAATGACCTGCTGCTTTTAAAAAAAATCGGAAAAATATGGGGTTTTAACAGGGTTATAGAACTCGACAAGAGGTATTCGATGCTGCTTCCCGTTTTTTTCCAGGATCAGGACTTTTTATTTTTTAATGACCTGCTGCTTTTAAAAAAAATCGGAAAAATATGGGGTTTTAACAGGGTTATAGAACACGACAAGAGGTATTCGATGCCGTTTCCCGTTTTTTTCCAGGATCAGGACTTTTTGAAAAAAATGATCTGCTGCATTTAAAAAAAATCGAAAAAATATGGGGTTTTAACAGGGTTATAGAACACGACAAGAGGTATTCGATGCCGTTTCCCGTTTTTTTCCAGGATCAGGACTTTTTATTTTTTAATGACCTGCTGCTTTTAAAAAAAATCGAAAAAATATGGGGTTTTAACAGGGTTATAGAACTTGACAAGAGGTATTCGATGCCGTTTCCCGTTTTTTTCCAGGATCAGGACTTTTTGAAAAAAATGATCTGCTGCATTTAAAAAAAATCGGAAAAATATGGGGTTTTAACAGGGTTATAGAACTCGACAAGAGGTATTCGATGCTGCTTCCCGTTTTTTTCCAGGATCAGGACTTTTTATTTTTTAATGACCTTCTGCTTTTCAAAAAAATCGGAAAAATATGGGGTTTTAACAGGGTTATAGAACTCGACAAGAGGTATTTTACGCATTCTATACTTTTTTTTTTAGAATTGATATTTTTTATATATTGATAGTTACATATTTTAAAGTCTATTAAAAAAAATTATTTTATTTTGTTATTATTTTTGAATTTGTATCAGGCGAATAGAACTATCAAAGAGGTATTCGTTTTTTTTTTTTTTTTGAATAATTTTTAAATTCTTATCAGGCAAATATAATAACTGAAGAGGTATTCGATTTTTTTTTTCCCGAAAAAATTTTGATCTTTTATCAGGCAAATATAATGATTGGAGAGATATTCGACCTATAGAAAATTATCGAAACATTTCTACGAAAAATTAAGTATTGAAATTCAATAATGATAAACAAAGTTTATTTAATGGTTGGTATACCTTTTCACCTGTTCTATGATTATGTAGTTTCTATTTAAACTGTTTTAAAAAAATATCTCATTATTTTTTTCATTTATTATAATTTTATTCTTCTCATTTCATTTATAAAAAAATTTTCAGTGTAATTTTTTTTTTCAATAATAATAATAAAAGTCATTTTGTGTGTGTAATGTTATTTTAATCTGAAGACCTTTTTTCCGCCCCGTTTATTTACAATATTCATTTACATTCATTATATTTAACGTTTTTTTAAATTTTAGATTTATATTCAATTAATGATAATAAGTACAAGTAATTTTAATTATTATTTAAAAAAAAATAAAATACATACTTATTTAAAATTTCGCGCTTTTAGCGCTGCTTGTTTATTTTGTTTTAAAAAATGGTAGATATTTTCTCTCTTTGATTGGTGCAGCCATTTTTATTAGAAAAAAAATTGTGAGAAAAAAAAAAATCTGATTCAATCTTATTTCACAAAAACATCATACAAATACAGTCGTTGTTATTGAGCTATTCATCACATCAATATTATATATTGTTTAAACAATTAATATTAACAGTTTAACTTATTGTTTAAAAATAAAAAATAAATAAAAACAATGAGTGCATTTCTCAGAAGAGGATCACATTTTTTTGTCAAAACAAAATGTTTAAATAATGTAATTAATTCTCAATGTTCACGATCCATGTGCCACATGGGAAAACGTTTCAATAACGTAAATGAAAATTCAATGAAATTGGTTAAATCATCTAATTTTTGTAATTTTCAATGTTCAAGATTACAACATACTTTTGGTAATTATCAATACTTTTTTTTTTTTTTCAATATTTTAATTTATTAATTTATAAAATTTATTTTTTATTCTTGACTCAAAAACATTTCACTTGTATTATTTTTATGTTTTTTATTTTTGTTTTATTTATAATGATTGAATATTAATTTGATTTTTTTTAAATTTATTTATTATTGATTAATTTAGTTGATAATAAATCAGCTGAAGTCGCACAAAAAAAGGCAGATATTGAAAAAAAAAAAAAAGAACAAAAAGATGAAGTTAAAAAAGTAGATAGTGTAGCAGAAGCTAAAAAAGAAGGTGGTATAGGATCAGCAGTAGCAGAAAGTGCAGCAGCATCAATAGTAGAACAACTTCTGGGCTTGTAAGTTGAAATTTAATTAATACATTAAAACAGATTTACCTATTATGAATGTTAATTATTTATTTATATCTTTGATAAAATGTTCATAAAAATTATAGGTATATTAGTAATAATATTGATACTATTTTACAGCTTTTTCAATCCTAACGACCACACTGAAGATCAAGATAATGGTTTTGATGAAGAAGATCAAGATGATGGCTCTGATGAAGAAGATCAAGATGATGGCTCTGATGAAGAAGACCAAGATGATGGCTCTGATGAAGAAGATCAAGATGATGGCTCTGATGAAGAAGACCAAGATGATGGCTCTGATGAAGAAGATCAAGATGATGGCTCTGATGAAGATGATGATTATAGTGATTCTAATTAATAAAAGCTGATAATTATGATGATTTTTTTGAAGGTGTGTTATTGTTAAATTGATAAATACAAATTCATTTTCTTAATGTGAAGATACAGGTTAATTTGAGAAAATATATAAATAAGACTTAAAAAAAAGATCAAGTCTTGATTTTATTTATCTCAAAATTTAAAAATTATCAATATATTTATAAGAACTTTATTTACTTTCAATACTTTTATAATAAAATAATAAATACGTTATAAAATTTAAAATCTTCTAAATTGTTTTTTAAATCTTTCATAATGATAATCATCAGTTGCTTTTTCACCATCTTTACGTTTATTTCCTTTTTCTTGTTCTCTAGCATCAAAACGTTTTTTAGCATCAGATTCTTGTTTTGCTTTTCTAACATCACTTTCATCAATATTAACTAAAGAAAAATAAATAAATAATAAATATTAATAATTATTTATATATTTATTTAAATATTAATAAAATAAATTTACTTACATCTATTATGTTGTACAAAATTAACAGCCATATTTGTTGGTACAAAATGTGATGGACCATCTTTTTTTCTGTGTCTTTCCCATAATAATTTTAATTTTGCTTCTTCAGTTGCTTCAATATTTTTAATTTTAGCTCTAAATAATAAAAATTAATTAAAATTTATATTATAAAATTATAAGAGGTATTCGATGCCGTTTCCCGTTTTTTTCCAGGATCAGGACTTTTTGAAAAAAATGATCTGCTGCATTTAAAAAAAATCGAAAAAATATGGGGTTTTAACAGGGTTATAGAACTCGACAAGAGGTATTCGATGCTGCTTCCCGTTTTTTTCCAGGATCAGGACTTTTTATTTTTTAATGACCTGCTGCTTTTAAAAAAAATCGGAAAAATATGGGGTTTTAACAGGGTTATAGAACTCGACAAGAGGTATTCGATGCTGCTTCCCGTTTTTTTCCAGGATCAGGACTTTTTATTTTTTAATGACCTGCTGCTTTTAAAAAAAATCGGAAAAATATGGGTTTTAACAGGGTTATAGAACTCGACAAGAGGTATTCGATGCTGCTTCCCGTTTTTTTCCAGGATCAGGACTTTTTATTTTTTAATGACCTGCTGCTTTTAAAAAAAATCGGAAAAATATGAGGTTTTAACAGGGTTATAGAACTCGACAAGAGGTATTCGATGCTGCTTCCCGTTTTTTTCCAGGATCAGGACTTTTTATTTTTTAATGACCTGCTGCTTTTAAAAAAAATCGGAAAAATATGAGGTTTTAACAGGGTTATAGAACTCGACAAGAGGTATTCGATGCTGCTTCCCGTTTTTTTCCAGGATCAGGACTTTTTATTTTTTAATGACCTGCTGCTTTTAAAAAAAATCGGAAAAATATGAGGTTTTAACAGGGTTATAGAACTCGACAAGAGGTATTCGATGCTGCTTCCCGTTTTTTTCCAGGATCAGGACTTTTTATTTTTTAATGACCTGCTGCTTTTAAAAAAAATCGGAAAAATATGGGTTTTAACAGGGTTATAGAACTCGACAAGAGGTATTCGATGCCGCTTCCCGTTTTTTTCCAGGATCAGGACTTTTTGAAAAAAATGACCTGCTGCATTTAAAAAAAATCGGAAAAATATGGGGTTTTAACAGGGTTATAGAACTCGACAAGAGGTATTCGATGCCGTTTCCCGTTTTTTTCCAGGATCAGGACTTTTTGAAAAAAATGACCTGCTGCATTTAAAAAAAATCGGAAAAATATGGGGTTTTAACAGGGTTATAGAACTCGACAAGAGGTATTCGATGCCGCTTCCCGTTTTTTTCCAGGATCAGGACTTTTTATTTTTTAATGACCTGCTGCTTTTAAAAAAAATCGGAAAAATATGGGGTTTTAACAGGGTTATAGAACTCGACAAGAGGTATTCGATGCTGCTTCCCGTTTTTTTCCAGGATCAGGACTTTTTATTTTTTAATGACCTGCTGCTTTTAAAAAAAATCGGAAAAATATGGGGTTTTAACAGGGTTATAGAACTCGACAAGAGGTATTCGATGCCGTTTCCCGTTTTTTTCCAGGATCAGGACTTTTTGAAAAAAATGATCTGCTGCATTTAAAAAAAATCGAAAAAATATGGGGTTTTAACAGGGTTATAGAACTCGACAAGAGGTATTCGATGCCGTTTCCCGTTTTTTTCCAGGATCAGGACTTTTTATTTTTTAATGACCTGCTGCTTTTAAAAAAAATCGGAAAAATATGGGGTTTTAACAGGGTTATAGAACTCGACAAGAGGTATTCGATGCTGCTTCCCGTTTTTTTCCAGGATCAGGACTTTTTATTTTTTAATGACCTGCTGCTTTTAAAAAAAATCGGAAAAATATGAGGTTTTAACAGGGTTATAGAACTCGACAAGAGGTATTCGATGCTGCTTCCCGTTTTTTTCCAGGATCAGGACTTTTTATTTTTTAATGACCTGCTGCTTTTAAAAAAAATCGGAAAAATATGGGGTTTTAACAGGGTTATAGAACTCGACAAGAGGTATTCGATGCCGTTTCCCGTTTTTTTCCAGGATCAGGACTTTTTGAAAAAAATGATCTGCTGCATTTAAAAAAAATCGAAAAAATATGGGGTTTTAACAGGGTTATAGAACTCGACAAGAGGTATTCGATGCCGTTTCCCGTTTTTTTCCAGGATCAGGACTTTTTATTTTTTAATGACCTGCTGCTTTTAAAAAAAATCGGAAAAATATGGGGTTTTAACAGGGTTATAGAACTCGACAAGAGGTATTCGATGCTGCTTCCCGTTTTTTTCCAGGATCAGGACTTTTTATTTTTTAATGACCTGCTGCTTTTAAAAAAAATCGGAAAAATATGGGGTTTTAACAGGGTTATAGAACTCGACAAGAGGTATTCGATGCCGTTTCCCGTTTTTTTCCAGGATCAGGACTTTTTGAAAAAAATGATCTGCTGCATTTAAAAAAAATCGGAAAAATATGGGGTTTTAACAGGGTTATAGAACTCGACAAGAGGTATTCGATGCCGTTTCCCGTTTTTTTCCAGGATCAGGACTTTTTATTTTTTAATGACCTGCTGCTTTTAAAAAAAATCGGAAAAATATGGGGTTTTAACAGGGTTATAGAACTTGACAAGAGGTATTCGATGCCGTTCCCGTTTTTTTCCAGGATCAGGACTTTTTGAAAAAAATGACCTGCTGCATTTAAAAAAAATCGGAAAAATATGGGGTTTTAACAGGGTTATAGAACTCGACAAGAGGTATTCGATGCTGCTTCCCGTTTTTTTCCAGGATCAGGACTTTTTATTTTTTAATGACCTTCTGCTTTTCAAAAAAATCGGAAAAATATGGGGTTTTAACAGGGTTATAGAACTCGACAAGAGGTATTTTACGCATTCTATACTTTTTTTTTTAGAATTGATATTTTTTATATATTGATAGTTACATATTTTAAAGTCTATTAAAAAAAATTATTTTATTTTGTTATTATTTTTGAATTTGTATCAGGCGAATAGAACTATCAAAGAGGTATTCGTTTTTTTTTTTTTTTTGAATAATTTTTAAATTCTTATCAGGCAAATATAATAACTGAAGAGGTATTCGATTTTTTTTTTCCCGAAAAAATTTTGATCTTTTATCAGGCAAATATAATGATTGGAGAGATATTCGACCTATAGAAAATTATCGAAACATTTCTACGAAAAATTAAGTATTGAAATTCAATAATGATAAACAAAGTTTATTTAATGGTTGGTATACCTTTTCACCTGTTCTATGATTATGTAGTTTCTATTTAAACTGTTTTAAAAAAATATCTCATTATTTTTTTCATTTATTATAATTTTATTCTTCTCATTTCATTTATAAAAAAATTTTCAGTGTAATTTTTTTTTTCAATAATAATAATAAAAGTCATTTTGTGTGTGTAATGTTATTTTAATCTGAAGACCTTTTTTCCGCCCCGTTTATTTACAATATTCATTTACATTCATTATATTTAACGTTTTTTTAAATTTTAGATTTATATTCAATTAATGATAATAAGTACAAGTAATTTTAATTATTATTTAAAAAAAAATAAAATACATACTTATTTAAAATTTCGCGCTTTTAGCGCTGCTTGTTTATTTTGTTTTAAAAAATGGTAGATATTTTCTCTCTTTGATTGGTGCAGCCATTTTTATTAGAAAAAAAATTGTGAGAAAAAAAAAAATCTGATTCAATCTTATTTCACAAAAACATCATACAAATACAGTCGTTGTTATTGAGCTATTCATCACATCAATATTATATATTGTTTAAACAATTAATATTAACAGTTTAACTTATTGTTTAAAAATAAAAAATAAATAAAAACAATGAGTGCATTTCTCAGAAGAGGATCACATTTTTTTGTCAAAACAAAATGTTTAAATAATGTAATTAATTCTCAATGTTCACGATCCATGTGCCACATGGGAAAACGTTTCAATAACGTAAATGAAAATTCAATGAAATTGGTTAAATCATCTAATTTTTGTAATTTTCAATGTTCAAGATTACAACATACTTTTGGTAATTATCAATACTTTTTTTTTTTTTTCAATATTTTAATTTATTAATTTATAAAATTTATTTTTTATTCTTGACTCAAAAACATTTCACTTGTATTATTTTTATGTTTTTTATTTTTGTTTTATTTATAATGATTGAATATTAATTTGATTTTTTTTAAATTTATTTATTATTGATTAATTTAGTTGATAATAAATCAGCTGAAGTCGCACAAAAAAAGGCAGATATTGAAAAAAAAAAAAAAGAACAAAAAGATGAAGTTAAAAAAGTAGATAGTGTAGCAGAAGCTAAAAAAGAAGGTGGTATAGGATCAGCAGTAGCAGAAAGTGCAGCAGCATCAATAGTAGAACAACTTCTGGGCTTGTAAGTTGAAATTTAATTAATACATTAAAACAGATTTACCTATTATGAATGTTAATTATTTATTTATATCTTTGATAAAATGTTCATAAAAATTATAGGTATATTAGTAATAATATTGATACTATTTTACAGCTTTTTCAATCCTAACGACCACACTGAAGATCAAGATAATGGTTTTGATGAAGAAGATCAAGATGATGGCTCTGATGAAGAAGATCAAGATGATGGCTCTGATGAAGAAGACCAAGATGATGGCTCTGATGAAGAAGATCAAGATGATGGCTCTGATGAAGAAGACCAAGATGATGGCTCTGATGAAGAAGATCAAGATGATGGCTCTGATGAAGATGATGATTATAGTGATTCTAATTAATAAAAGCTGATAATTATGATGATTTTTTTGAAGGTGTGTTATTGTTAAATTGATAAATACAAATTCATTTTCTTAATGTGAAGATACAGGTTAATTTGAGAAAATATATAAATAAGACTTAAAAAAAAGATCAAGTCTTGATTTTATTTATCTCAAAATTTAAAAATTATCAATATATTTATAAGAACTTTATTTACTTTCAATACTTTTATAATAAAATAATAAATACGTTATAAAATTTAAAATCTTCTAAATTGTTTTTTAAATCTTTCATAATGATAATCATCAGTTGCTTTTTCACCATCTTTACGTTTATTTCCTTTTTCTTGTTCTCTAGCATCAAAACGTTTTTTAGCATCAGATTCTTGTTTTGCTTTTCTAACATCACTTTCATCAATATTAACTAAAGAAAAATAAATAAATAATAAATATTAATAATTATTTATATATTTATTTAAATATTAATAAAATAAATTTACTTACATCTATTATGTTGTACAAAATTAACAGCCATATTTGTTGGTACAAAATGTGATGGACCATCTTTTTTTCTGTGTCTTTCCCATAATAATTTTAATTTTGCTTCTTCAGTTGCTTCAATATTTTTAATTTTAGCTCTAAATAATAAAAATTAATTAAAATTTATATTATAAAATTATTAAATTAATATAATATATTTAAAATATAATATTATTTATCTTACTCAATACCAAGATCAACTTCTGGTATACCAGATAACATTTGATTTGATAACATTTCTTCACTTCTATGTGTTGAACTTTGTCTAAGATGTTCTGGTACAGCTTGTAATGCAGCTTCTTCAGGTGAACAATAATTACTTTTATTATCAGATGATTGACTATCTGAATTATTTAAATTTTGTTGTTTTTTACGTTTTGATAATTCTTCTTCAATATATTTTACCCTGTTGATAATTATAAATTAATTATATACATTTATTCATTATATACCTATTAATTAATTTATTTATTATATAAATACTAACATTTCTTCATCTTCATCACGTTTATTTGTTTCAGCATTAAATTGTGTACCAATACCAGTATCATGTATATCATCTTGTTTAAATTTTGAACTTTTAAGTGCTTTCATATTAACCATACCACCACTTTTAACATTAAATAAATCTGATGACTGAAAATAAATACATATATTAATTTAAATATTTATACTATTAACATATCTTAATAAATAATTAATTAATTGTTTTTTAAATAATTACTGAAGTTCCTTCTGATGAAACTTTTTCACCAAGTGCGAGACCAATTATATTAACTCCATTTGGACGTTCACGTAATTTTTGTATTATTTTCATGTCTTCAACTTTACTTCTGTAAATAAAATTAATAAATAAACAATTATTAATTATTAATATATAAAATTTTAATATTTTTATTTTCAGTTTTTACCTTATGTCAGTGTCTTTGTTATCATTATCATTATCACTCTCATCAGAATCAACAATTCTTTTTCTTAATTGTTTATTTTTAACTTTTTTTTTAAATTCAATTTTTTCAATTATTTTTTCATCACTCATATTGTTATTTGTTATATTATTTAAATAAAAACAAACTATTTTATTTTTATTTATCTCCAAAATGCAAAATGCTGTAAAATTTAGGTTATGTTTACAAAAATATATTGAACAACAATTATTGGTCAGTTTAAAGAAAATGGCCGCACCAATAGCAGCTGTTTTTGATTAGGCGCGTAAATTCAAACTCACTATATTTTTTTTTAAAACATTTTTTCAACTTAAATAAATTTATAAATAATATTTAGATAATTATTTTGATTATTTTATTATTTATATGATAAATAAATATATTTATAAAATAGATATTTATAAATTATACAAATTAAAACTAACAAAACAATTAATTTAAAAGTTTTTTAATTTCTAGAAATTATTTTTTTAATATTTTATTGGATTTGTGTACAGTTTGAGTCCCATCACCCCTTCTCCATATTTATTTAAAATGCCCCGCCCGATAAACATATACAATTTATTTTTCTGTATTTTTCTATAAAAAAATTCCTTTCGTTCACGAAACAGAGAAAACACTCACACTTGTCTATCTTTTTTATTGTAGCATCAACAATTATTATTTACCAATATTAATCTCTCTATTTCTCCCTCTCTATTTTTTTCTAATTTTAGTTTATAAAATTATTAAATATTTATTTATATTTACAAGCTGAATTAAATAACAACAAGGAGCAATAATATTATCATCATAATATTTTAAAACGTGAGTAATACAATTTTATTAATTAAAAAATTTAACTCCACGCCTTTATTCATTTATGACATAAGGCGTTGTTATTGTTATTGTTAGTTTAATAATTATTTTTATATTTTTGTTTTGTTTTTTATTTTTTTCAGAAGTAAGTGAATTTAATTAATAATAAATAAATAATGTCGGTACTTGATGAAAGAGAAGCATATAAACATAATATTTATTGGGATAAACCAATTTATGAAGATTATACAACATTTTATACTGTGATGATTGTATGTTCTATGTTAGGTATTTTTTTGATTATACTCAACGTTATTTGTTGCTGGTGTTCAAAACACCGTGACTATTGGAGAGATAGACATACTGGTAAGATTAATTTATAAAAAAAAAAAAAAAAAAAACAAAGGGTGTTAATAAACATATTTAATTTAGCTCAATTAAAATGTAATATTAATTTTCAATTTATTTAAGTTGCAATAATAATTATTTTATTTTTAATAAGGTAATCGTTGGATACAATCAATTTGGGTATCAACACCACATAAAAGTCCACCACTTGATTTATCAGAATTTGAATCAAGAATTGTTGAAACAAGATATCCTGGTGAATATTATCCAACATCTGAAGCTGGTGACGTTGAATCAGCATATTTTGATTCAAGAGTTGGTACACCACAACCACAAGAATACATGGAACTTCACAAACGTGAAAGTGAAATATAAATATTGATTTTGATTCCAAATATTATAATTAATAGTATTTCATATAGTTTATACTTATAAGAAAATATAAGATAAACAATTGTTGATAAAAACAAAAAACAAATAATTAAATTTATTAATAATGGGTTTACATATTTTTTGGCCAGCTTCAGCTGCACTTGCATTATTTGTCATTGGTGTCATAATGATACTAATTAAATATGGACCAGATATATGTGGTAAATATCAAAATCGTTTGACACAAAGATTAAATAATACTGAAGAGCAAGGCTATGCTCGTGAAGTATCAGTATCAACTGCATAGTATTATTAATTTATTATTTGTTTTTTAAACGTTAAAATACGTTGAAACAAAAAAATAACAACATAATGATCAACAATTGTAATCCGTCCATTTTTTTTTTTTCTAAAATTTAAAATATCTTTTTTATAAACAATTAATTTTTATATCAAATTTATACATTAATTTTTAATCTAAATAAGCAGTTACTAGCTTTTTTATAACAACAACTAGTGCCTTTAAATTTAAATAAACTTAAATTTAGTAAAAAAGAAAAATATATTTTATTTAAAAGTAAAATATATATTGGAGCTTGAATCTCACAGTAAAGAGCTGAAAAATCTTCTAAATTTCGATTCATTTATATTTATGGAATTTAATAAAAATAAAAATCCGTTCAATTGATATTAAATTTATCCTGTCGTACTCTACATTTTTTAAATGTAATTAAAAAATCAATAAATAATCTTTTATATTTTAATAATTGTATAACATGAATTTTGAAAAAAATTTATTTTTTAAATTATGTTTTTGATTAAGAATAAATTGAATAAAAAAAAAATCTAAATATTGTAATTAATTTAAATGGGTTTAGTAATTTTAATCAATATTATTATTAATAATTTTATTTTTTATTGACAACATTTCTTTTTTTATTTCATTATTTTCATTATTTTGGTTTTTCAATTTTCATTTTGGTTACACTTTAATTTGTATTTTAAAAATTTTTTTTTTCATGTAGTTACACAACGTATAATTGATTACATTATACAAGATTTATTAATTAATAAGATATATTGAATTTTAATAATATTAATATATAATTAATGTTTTTTTTATTGTATTTTTGTATGTTTTTTTTTTTAAATTAAAAAATTAAAAAATATATTTTCTTATTATAATATAAACCAAATTTTAATAATTATTATTAATAATAATAGTAATTATTAAGATTAATGAAATTTTATTAAAATTGTGAGTAAAAAAAAAATTATAATATTTATAATCTCATTTGGTATTAATTTAGTAATTTAATTTTTTTTAATTCACTGATATACTTATTATTTTTTTCAAACAAATTTTATTTCCTTTTTTTATTAAATTTATTTTTTGTTACTTAGCCTTGATATCTTTATACCACATGAGATTATTTTTAAACTCAAGATAATTAAGAAAAAAATTTATATAATTATATTAAAAAAAAAAATGGTCAATTGTGTGATAAAAACTTTTTATCAACATTAAATTTTAACTTTTTTTTTTCCCACACATTTTACATATTTTTTTTTTGTTTTCAACATTTCAAGTAGATTATAAAAGTTTATGTGATTAATTGTTCAAATTTTTACTACATAATACAGAAATATTTTATCAGGTGGGGACGGCAATAAGGGGTGGAAGAGGTGCACTCTAATCATTCTACTAAATTTTTTTAAATATAATTTAAAACAGAGAAACTATGGGGCTTCCCTGCAATTTAATTAACCAGTTTATTATTATGATTAATATTATTTTCTACATAATATTATTATTATTAATTATTATTAATTATTTATCCTCCAAAAAAGTTTATATTTTTTTTTATTTTTGTATTAAAATGAACGACTATTTAATATGTTTTAATTTTAATCTTTTATTGTTATCTATTATGCTATTTTACATTTTTAATTTTTTAATTTTTCACATCAAGAATTTATTTTTTAAATCAATTTTTAAATACTTGTGTATTATATAAATTTAAATGTTAATTAATAAGTTTTTTTTTTTTTGTATTTTTATGCTACATTTTTGATTTTTTTTTAAAGTTTTTTATAAATTTTGTATTTTTTTTTTTTTTTGTAGTTTTTATTTTTTGATTCTAGTTGGTATATTTATGCGTGGGAATTTTTTATTTAAATTGTGATACGTATTTTTTTTTTTCAGATCTCTGTTGTGATAGTAGAGAAACAAATCAATATTGAAATTTACTTTTTTATTATTTATTTAAGAGAAAAAAAAATACACTTAATGTTATCTTGTGTTATTTTTTTTTTTTTTAAATAATAATTTTTGTAAAGATAGCATTGGGTCTTAATCTTATGATGATATGGTGTACATGATCCTGGAATACCAATGAGTATTTCCAGAATATATATATAAATTTTAATTTATTTTTAAGTCAAGCACAATTATTCATTATCATTTTTTTTTTTAAATTCACAGTTTATTCATTCAATTATAATTCATCATTAATATTAAATTAAATATTTAATTATTTATTTTTTTTTTTTGATTTTTAAATAAACTAAATGTTGAATAAATCAAAAAATAAAATGATAATTTTATTTTAATATTCAAGGAAAATACAAAATTATATTTGTTATTTTCCTTAAATTTTTATTTAAAACTTTATATTAATATTTTGTTTTTTTTTTTTTTAATTTTATGACATCAATATTATCTGCAAGTTTTTATTTATTAATTATTTAAAAAATTTTGTTTATCAGTTTGATTCTTATGCTCATTGGTGATGCATCGAGGGAAACTTTCAAATGAAAGTTCAATGTTCACGGACCATTTATAAATAATGAAAATTTTATCAATTTTAAAAGCAACAATTTACCAGTTTTATTAATTTTTTTTTTTTAGCATGCATTTATTTTATTTATTTTTTAGTTAATACAGATGCTTGCTTGTTATTTTAATTTTTTATGCCTGGTTTTCTAATGCCTCTAATTAAACAACGAACAATTACGATACAATAATATCATTGATATTTGTAATGTTTATTATTTTTTTTATAATTTATATAATTCATTACCTGTAATAATCAACAACAATTGAACTTGAAAAAAAAATAAAATAAAATAGAAAAACTGCAGTAGACATTATTATCAATTTTTATTTATTAATTTATAAATTAATTAAAATTTTTTGTGGAAGCAATAGTTTATCAGACTTTTTGAAAAAATTTAATATATATTTTGAATTTAATTTGAATTTATTAATTTGATCAAGATAATTAAACAATTTTAATGACAACAGACGAATTATTGTACAATCACACGGACGCTGATGTTTTTTTATTTATTTTTATTTATTGTTATTATATTTTAATTAATAGTATATTTTCATTTTTAATGTTAATATTTTAATTTTTTTTTTTTATATTGAGATTAAATTAACGATTGTAACATTACGTTTGTTACGTGGTATTAAAGTATTCGTAAAATAAAACTGCTTCTCCTAATGATTTTAAAAAAATTCTTTTTTTTTTTTTTTATTATTAATTATTATAATTTCATCTTGATTTTTTTTTTTTTTTTTTTGTTTTCGACAATTCTTCTTTTTAAACTTCATCAATTCGTCTAATTTTTAATATTTTTTTATTTTAGTTCTAGACGAATTAGTTATAACCATTTTACTGCTTATTTTTTTTTTTATCTCCTGAAATTAAATTTATTAAAAAAAATTTATATATTATCATGTTTATATTTATAATTGTTAAATTATATATTATTTTTTTTTTTTGTATACCTTTTTTTGAACTTTTAGTAGCATTTGGATCTGATTTGCATTTTTTTTCCATTTTACGAGTTGGCTCACAAGTTGGATCACTGTTTGGTTTTAAATTATCAATTCTTACCATTTGATTGTTAACACAATTGCCAAATGTTCCTTTTGTATAACGACAAGCTGCTGGAATAAATTAATAAATAAATAAACAAATAACATTATCAAAAAAAAAAAAAAAAGAAAAAAAAAATGAAAACTTCTACAAGAAATTATCAAATTTAAATATTTAATTTTAATTTAATCTATAAAAAATTATTTATTACCTTTTTTGCATTTTTTCTGAATAGTTTTAACAGGTTCACATGAACTACTTGCACTTTTTGTTTTTAAATTCAATTTACGACTACGAGTATTTGTCTTTGGATCACATTCAGACCAATCTTCTTTATCATATTTACAGAGTGACTTTTTGCCTCCAGATGCTGTCAACATAATAATAGACAAAAAAAATAATTTTTTTTTACTTTATTTTTATCTTTTTTTCTGTATTATCTATATTTTTCTTTTATTTACATATATATACTCTCAATTTTAAATAAAACATAAAGAAAACAAAAAAACAAAAAAACAAAAATGACTAATATTTCTAGAGCCAAACACATAACAGTGAAATTTTTCTATTGTTAAATATTTTTATAAAAAAATATAAACTATAGTTATAAATAAATATATATGTAATTTAATGTTTTTATATTATTTATTAATAATTATTTACCTTGTTCTTTTATTCCACGAGTAATACGAACTGCTTGTTTGTTATCATCATCATCCCAAAGACTTGAATCAGCTTTTGCTGTTATTGCCATCAATGAGAAAACAATTCCCAAGACAAATATTAAATTACACCAAAGTTTCATTTCTGTAATCATAAAAAATAAAATATATTTAATTATTGAATGAATGTACTGTTCCAAATTTAAAATTTTTTTATTGATAAATTAAATGAAATTAAATACTGAAGATATCAAAGAGAAGAACAAAAAAAAAAAACAGATAATAATAACAACATATAACTTGATCTTGTTGAAAGATTAAATTCAACTAACGATCTTGTTTCTCTGGTTTTTTTTTTATATCAGATAGTAATGCTTCCAGCTATACAGATTCCAGGAACTTGATTAATTATTAATTCAATAGTTTTTACCTTCTTTATAACAGGTATATACAATGAAAATAAAATAACATTTAAAAAAATATTTCTACAGATACAATTGAAATTAAATTTAATATATATTTCGATTTCTAAATAAATAATTCATTCAATAAACAATCGAAATAAAAAACTATTAAATCGAAATAACAGTGAAAATAATATATTTACTTGTTGATATTTAAAATATTTTTAATATTTAATTTCAATGAGTAGATGTATTGTTAAAACAAACAAAAAAAAATTAAAAAATATTTATATACGTTGGCAACGACCTATGAACATTGAATGTAGACGAACCGAATGAATAATTTCTGGATGCTTTTCAATGGTCTCATATAAAATAAATAAAAAAAAACTCATCTTTTATCTGACATAATATAAATAAAAAAAAAACTCTATAAATATAATTAAATTGAATATTTCATAAGTAATATTTATTACAAAATTTTTATATAAAAAAAACAAAAAAATATACTTTGTTGAATAAAATAAATTTTTGAGTAATTACATAGGATTAAAAAAGAAAAAAAATAATAGTGTCTCAAGTTTTTTTTTTTATTTTCTTTTAAAATAAATTTTTTTTCTTTCTTTTTTGTAATAAAAAAAAGGGGCCACGTGTTTTCAATGTCTCCGGGTTAAATTATGAATCTAAATGGAGATTGAAATTACTCTAAAAAGAAAAGAATAAATAAAAAAAAAAAAAAAATGAATAAGTTCGAGTGTCAGGAAGGGTCTTATCAATGAAACGATAATCATGAGTTGAGATAGATTCTCTTTCCTAAACTCTGTTTATAAATATATATATAAATTTTTATAAATTTTATCAATTGCTCTACTTGTTTAAAAAGTTGAATGTACTTTTAAAAATTTTATTATAAAATTAATTATTAAATATATTAAATAGGTCATATATATATTTTAAATAATTTTATAATTGTTAAAAAAATTGTATTTAAAATATTTTATAATTTATTTTGATCTTTGGTACGTGCTGATATAAATATATATATATATACTGTCATAATTTATATAATTAATTAAAGTTAACGAAGAGTGAGCACAAAGAGGTCATTAACTCTTTAGACCAATGAAAACATTGAGTTCTTTGTGCTATAAATTAAAAAAAAAAATAAAATAATAATATACAAATTAATATTAAACATATGTTACATAAAATATATCAATAATATTTCTATGAATATATTTTTTGCAATATTATTTATTTTTAATTTAGTAGCTGAGAAAATTTATTGATAATTATTTAGATAATTTATTTTAAATATTGTGAAAAGTTTATTTATTTATTTGTCTTTTTATCCTTCAAATATTATTTTAGTATTTTATTTTATTTAAATAAACAACTGACAAAATAAATTATCAGATAATTTTAAAATTTTTTTTATAATGTATGTTTTCGTTTTTTATATATATATTTTTAACAAGACATATCCCAACGCGTTGCTTTAGATTTATTTATATATGTATTTTTCATTTTTTTTTTTTTATTTTTTAATTTGACACCCGAAAATACCATGTAATGTAATGTCATCCATGTCCAATTTATCTTGTTTAGTTAAGACAGAGAGATGAAAAAATAAATAAAAAAAAAAAAAGTTTATCTGTTGCCCACGTGTTTAGTTAAAATATTTTTTTCTCAGGGGGTTGAATAAAACTTTTTCAACCACCATAAATATAACATATGAAATATGTTCTTTAGAAATTTTTAAAACTCTAAATCTTGCATATAACATGGGTCATTTTTTATATTTTTTTGCAATTTTAAAACTAAGCTTTTTATTCTTTTTTTTTTTTTTTTTTTTTAGTTTATGTTTCAGAGATTGTTCAATGAATAATAACATGACAAGTAAAATAATAAAACAATAAATTTTCATGCTATTGTATAACTTTCAAGGTAATAAAATTTAGTAATTGTATATTAAATAAAAAAAGCAATCTGTTTAAATTTAAAATAATTTTTCTAGTTTAAAAATAAATTACATAAAATAAATATAATAGTTTTTAGTTATAAGTCAAGTGCCAAGTTCACTGAACTAGATAAAAATTTAAAAAAAAATATATATATTCATAAATATATCAATCATCATTAAAGTATTTTAAAAAAATTTCTATAAAAAAAATAAATATAAAAAATTGATTTATTTATTTATTGATTTACTTATTTATAAATTTAATTATTTATTTATTAACAACCAAAGTTATTCGTGCATTTATATTTAAAAAAAAAAAAAAATATATATAATTTTAAAATAAAAAATAAAAGAAATTTATCTGGCTTTCGATTGACCGATTACACCTCATTCAAATAACAAATTTACATATACAATTGAGTATCTAAATATATAACATTATTATAAATATAAACTATCGTGAGAGGGACTTTAATACTCTACTCTCTTGGTCTCTTCAATCTCAATATTATCACACACAAATTCATCTCTTTCTTCTCTCATGTCATTTTTTTTTTTAGATTATAATGACTACATGATGACGATGACAATGATGGGAGTAAAATATTCATGGACTTGACATTGACTATTGTTTTATAAATTAATAAATTATTTAAATGTATCAATCTAATAATAATATAAAATTATAAACCAATCGAAATATAAATTTGTTATTTCGATTAATTATTTCTCATAGAAATTTATTTATTATTTCTTATAAAAAAAAAAATTTCGAAATAAAATTAAAAAGAAAAAAAACCAATTAATTCTTAGAGATTCTGATAATATATATAAAGTAACTATAAATGGAAAAGACAGATTGGAAAATAATGCTGGTAAATTGAGAAAAATAGAAAAAAAAAAAAAAATAGATAAAAAAAAAATTGGCTGATTCGATTAAATACGAGTCGATGGCGCGAACTCGGCAACACGGGAAATTCGCGAAATTGCGTCGTTTTAGTTTGCGCAATTCCCTCCCAACCCTTTTTTGTCCGCCCAAACCTCTTTTACCCCCTCGTGCATCAACGAGCCCCCTCGAGTAATATTCTCATCTTGCATCTACCATTGTTCACTGACCCGAATAGTGAAAAAATAAATTTAAATTAAAAAAAAAATAAAAAAAAAAATGTTTATAATAGTAAAAATATTAATAAATAATTTTGTTTTAATTAATATAATAAATTAAATTACAAATTTAATTTTATATATTTTTAAATTTTATTTAAATTTATTTAAAAATTTTATATTAAATTTTTTTTTTGTTGTATTTTTTTTAAATCAAAATTTATTATTTTAAATTTATCTTAAAAATAAAAAATAATATCAAATGAAACAACGTCATTTTTTATTTTTAGATAAGTAAAATTTAATAATACACTGGAAAATATTTTATCCAAGATAAATATAAATATACTTGTGTATTTTAAAATAATAATAAATTTATATATTTCATTTTTAAATATTTAAAAATAATAATAATATTTACATTATAATAATTAAAATGTAAATTTTAAAATAATAATTTTTTGTTTGTAGTAAAAGAGCGTGTGTGGGTTGTGGTTCAGGGTGGAAAATCAATGAAAATGTTGGGGGCGAAAATTTCAACAGGGGGTTAACCAAGAAAAATAGAAAAAATAAATAAATAAATTTAAAAATATTTAATTTAAAATGAAATAAAAAATTAAATAAATATTACTCCAAAATTTAATAAAAAAAAATTTAAAAAAAAATTGGAGTAAAATTTTAAAATTTTAAAAATAATAATAAAGAGTTAATTTATTTATTATAATAAATATTTTTTTTATGTACTCACTGTGTGTTTATTGTTTTTATCAATATATTATAATTGACAATTAAAAAAAAAATAATAGAATTATTTTTTTTGTTGTAGATTTTATGGATGCACGTTCCTCTTTTCTTCCAGATACCTTGAAAAAAAAAAAAAAAATGGTTTTCTATTTAATTTGTTTCATTTTATTTTACCTCGTTGAATGTTAAATTTTTATTTTAAAAAATTTTCTATTATTTTATTTAATATAAACACATTAAATAATCACCTTTTATTAATACTTGCCTTGTTATAACAATATAAAATTTTGTATTTTAATTTATAAAAAAAAAAAAAAACAATAATTTTATATATTTAAATAAGTTATTGATAAATATATTATTGTTAAATTTATGATTGAATAAACGAATGGTACCACTGGAAGAGACAACACTTAACTGACAAACTCGAAACTCTGGACCCTCGCCGGGATCACTTGTTTTTATCTCACTTTAATACATTAATTTGTTGTCTCTTTTGCACTTTTACTTCCCCTGCGCACTTTGCTTGGTTTGCTTGCTTTATTTCTTCATCATCATCATCATCATCATCATCACCACTACCACCATCAACATCACCATCACCATCACCACCCTATCTTCTTTTTACTCTCTGTATTTTTGTGTGTTACTTTACTATGCTTTTGCTATTGAAAAAATATATTCACAGCATCATTTTTCTCCTCAATCTCTCTTTCTGCAACCCCCCATCCTTACTCTCTCTTTATTTCTCTCATTTTCTTTTCTTTTTTTTTTTATTTCATTGCATTTTCATCTCTCTAAATTGCTCCAAACCTGCCATCATCATTCAGTCACAAAATAGAAATCCTTTAAAATAAAAAATTATTTCGATTTTTTAAAAACAAGTTAAAATTAATTTTATTAAATTAAATAACAATTATTATTATTTTTAATAATTTTTTAGATAAAATTGACTAATAAAAAAATAATATTATCTTATGTTATCGTTGTTTTTTGAATGTTGCATATTTATAGAAAAATAAATTTATATTTTAATACTCAAAAATATATTATTATCTAATTATTAATTTGTTTCGTTTTTTTTTTCATTAAATAAAACATTCATTTGGAATGAAAAAAAAAAAAAAAAAAAGTTAATAATAAATTTCTACTTACTTAATGTTTTTAAAATTGATAAATAAGTATGAAAAATTCATGTCATCCGGTTTATAATAATGCAGTGTTGTCTGTATGTTGGTTGTTATTGGATAACATATTTTAAAAAATACATTGTTCTGAAAATAAAAAAATATATATATATTAATATAAAAAAATAAAAGATAAGAAATAAACATGATAGAAACACACAGGAAGGAACTCACAGAGTATTAACACAATTAATTAAATTAAATGATTGTTCGTCAAGTTGGCGTTGACATCTCTTGAGTTGACTCTTGTATTTTTTTTTTTAAACATTTTCCCCTCACAAAATGTTTGATTACTTAAAATTTTGTTGTCTAATATGTGCTCTTCATCATATCTTCTTGATTTTGTTATTTTAAATTTTTTAAACCACTATAATAGTGGGTGGGTAAAATCAAAATAATGGAACAATTGCTGAGGAAATGAAATCAAGTTTGAATCATTCAAATGACAGTATCAATTCATTCACTTTTTTAACAGTGATAACTATTTACATTTTTTTTATAAAATTCAAGTAAATATATCTTATCTTTTTTTGTCAATTGTTACTTCTTTTATAACTGAAAAAAATAATTTAATTAAAAATTAGTGAGAAATAATACATAATTGTTACATATAGTTAAAAAATGAAAATATATAAAATAAAATTTAAATATTGACAAATGATTATTGTAATATCATTTAAAATACTTAAATTAACATTTTTTGGTTCTTTTGTTTTTTTTTTTATGTAGAATATATACATTTGTTAAGATTTTTATGTTTTTTATTTTTTTTTTTTTTCATAATTTTTTCAGCACATTTACAACAATAAATTTATATCAATGTTTTTTTTTAAAAAAAATGTATTTTTTTTTTTTCATTATTTCATGCATTAGATAATTATACACAAGAAAAAAAAATTCCAGACTCCTAACTCTTATTTTTTATGATAATTTTAATTTTTTATTATTTTTTTTTTTCCAGACAATTAAATAT
Organism: Lysiphlebus fabarum; assembly: GCA_011426435.1. Lineage (NCBI taxonomy): Eukaryota > Metazoa > Arthropoda > Insecta > Hymenoptera > Braconidae > Lysiphlebus > Lysiphlebus fabarum. Next base: position 152,759 of record WSYQ01001158.1, read on the forward strand.
TTTTTTTTTGTTTTTTTTTTTTTTTTTTTTTTATTATTTTTTTTTTTTTATTTTTTAAGTTTTTTAATGAAATAGTACCGCTAAAATGTTCATATCACATTGGTAGATGTTTTCATCATTCACTTGGATTTAAAAAAAAAAAAACAAATCTTTATTGATTCTGTTTTTTTTTTTTTTTTTTTAAATTAAATTATCTGTTGGATATTTTGTTTTTCTTTTTGTATTTTTGGACATTAAACAGCTTCTTTTGCTGATTGCACGAGTTCATCGAATGAATTTTCCAAACACTGTCGTAATTCAGCATAACTCACTACCAAAACACTTTGTTCATCTCTTGACATCAGGCAAACCTGTTGAAAAAAAAAAAAAAAAACCCAAAATAAATTACTCTTTAATAAAAACATTACCTTTTAAATTAATATAATTATTAATAATATTTTTACCTTATCTGGTGAACCACAATCAAGTTTATTAAGACAAGATACAACATGTGCCATATCAAGCCATGGTTTATCATCAGCAGTAACTTGATGAAAAACATAATCTCTGAATAATTTAAGCATATAACGATCACCAGTTTCAGCCCATGTTACATCCAAATTAAGTTCTGGACGTTCATTTATTGTTGCTAATTTAACAAGTAATCTAAATAATCTTCCATTTTCAAGTTCTTTTGATAATTCATTTTCCAATACATCTGAACGTGATTGTATTGAATCAAGTTGTGTATAAAAACGTGCACCAATCATTGGCATTAAATCTGTTACACTTTTACGTGCTTGATCAGACAACAAGTACCTTAAATTATTTTAAAACAAAATTTTAATTAGTAACTTGTTTATAATAGTATATAAGTATATAGTATAAATAATTTTAAATTACATACAGAATAAAATTACGAAGATCAGCAGAATATGAACGTGCAACAAGTTCAAGAGATGCTTGTATATTATCACGATGAACAGCGAGTAAACTACGACAAGCTAATGCAAGTACAAGTTTACCAAGAGATATTAAATCTTCTTGTTGATAATGTAATATTAATGACAATGGATTTGCTGCATTACCATCAAATGTAACAACATCAGGAACAGCAGCACAACTTAAACGTAAACGTGCACGTGATGTTAACAATACTTTTGTTGGATCTAAACAACGATATGCAACACCTATAATTTAAAAACAAATAAAACAATTTAATTAATTCCATTTTAATTATAAATGATTAATAATTTAATTAAATAAGATAATTCTTACCACCAGCATGTATAACACGTAATGCAGCTGTTAATTGTATAATATAACTCCATATAACATTTTCTGGTAGCATACTATTATGTTGTTGTCTGAGTATTGTATTTTTTGTATGACTGTATGGACGTGGTGCATTTGGATCTGAACAAAATGGATCAGCATAACCATTTAATTCAGATACTGAAAAATGTTTACTCAATAATGTTTCAGCACCAGGATGATAATCATAAACAAATACCATTGCTAAAATAATTTTAAATAAATATATTATAAAAATTATTTAAATAAATAAATAAATAATAAAACAAACAAATTAATACTAACAATGATCACCAAATGCTTTGGTTGTAAAAACTTCAAGAAGATGAACAAGATTTGTATGTGATATTCTTTTCCACATATCAACCAAAACCATACATTTTGTATTACCAAGACGAAAATCTATAATAAATTTTATTTATTAATAATTAATATATATATATATATATATGATATAATATAGTATAATAATTAATAATTAATATTACCATGTACACGACGTAAACAATAACGTAAACCATTTTTTAAACTTGTTGCTTTATATGTTGATGTTTGATAACCCAATACAGATGATGCTGGTTTATGAAGTTGTTCAAGTGGACAAAGTTCATGATAATTATCAACTTCAGTTGGTAAATCTGGAAATTGTGATGGATCTGGTTGACTCATTGTTAATGTATTTTTATGTAATATATCAACACGTAAATTTCCACTGATAAAATAACTTTGATTTCCATGTTGTGGTGGTGGTGTTGATGGTGCAGATGAATTATTTGATGTTGGTGTTTTTATTGGTTTAACTGTTTGTAAATGTGCTGGTGTACTTGAATAAGGATATCCAACTTGTCCAGTTACAATATTACCAATCTAAATTAAATTATTAATTTTATATTTTAAATAATAATAATATAAATATATAGGATGTAAGTGTATAATTTTATATTTTTTTTTTTTGTTTTCATTTTTATTTCTTACTTCATTTGTTTCATCATTTTGTACATTATCAGTACTTGTATTTCCAAGATAAAAATACGTTGTACCGCCAACATTTTCTTGTGAATGATAAGAATTACCAAATAAATTTGGTGAACTACTATTACTTAAACCACGTCCAGGTACGAATTCAGGACTTGATACAACTTTTTTATTTGTATCAAGTGATAAATTACCCAAATGTTTTGTTACTGTTGTTGCATTTAATGTTGTTGTTGCTGGACTTTGTCGATTCTAAAAAAAAAAAGTATATAATTATTATTATTATTTTAATAGTAAATTAATATCAATTAAATATTTACCATATAAGTTGCAAGTTTTGATTCCATTGGTACAACATTTGTTTGTGGAGAATAAGAAACGAACATTGATGGATCCATTTCGCTCTTAATTTCTGCATTTACTAATCTCAATTATTCCAAATATAATAAATAAATAAATAAATAAATATTTCAACAAAAAAAAAAAAAGATTAAATATTCAAATAAAATTTTGTTTTTCTTTCTTTTTTTTTTTATATTTATAATTTATACGTATATAGGTATAGGTATATTTTTTTTTTTATATTTCAATATATTTCACTTTAAAAATATCAGCCTGCAACAAAAAATAAATATCTATTTAAATAATATATCAATTAATACTATAAACAAAAACAAAAATAAATAAAATTATAATGAAAATAAAAAAAATAAATAAAACAATGAAAAAAAAATACTTTAAAACAATAAATTATTTAAATAATTAAAACACTTGATAAATTTACAATATTGTAATAAAAAAAAACAAAAAAAAAAAAAGTTATGGCAGCTGATTTTGACAATCCTTGAATCTTAAAAAAGAAACCTTCACACAAGATAATAACCTTGACAACAAAACGAGGGAAAAAAAATATATATATAAAAATAAATATTAATAAAAAAATTAAATATTTAAATAAACACAGTACACATTAATGTTATAATATAAATTATAAAATAAATATTAATACTCAATATTAATATTGTAAATAATATTATTGAACAATAGATGAAACACAAATGCTAACATAACCCATGATGTATGACACTTTCAGTGACGTCGCGTCAATTTGAGGCGCGAAAATATATATATAATTTATATTTATTTATTATTTTAATATATACTTATTTTATCAATTTTTTTAAAAATAATATTATGAAAATTATATAAATTAATATGAAATAATTATAATCCTATAACAATATTATTGTTATTAATAATAAAACTCTATTGTTTGCTGACCGTTTTTTTTTTTTTTTTTTTTTTTTTATTTGTTGTTGAGAGAAGTTTTAGAAGGCAGACAAAGGCAAAGTGCTCTCGACCAATCACATATCAGATGTTTATGGTATTATTTATACTTTTTGTTGTGTATACAGTTGAACATACACATACACATATACATAAGTATAATTTTTTTTTTTTATTATTATTATTTTTATTACTCTCCAAAGTTGCTTTCTCTTTTTTTATCTGGAATTTTTTGGAGCACTTTTGGAGAAAGGATTACGCATGAGCTACTTGCTAGAACATGCGCAAGAAATAAAAATAGAATTTCGATCGATTTACTATTGTTGTTATTATTATTTATTTTTTTTTTTGACATTTAATGGCGGGTTTAAAAATTCCTAGAATTAAATAATTAAATTTTTCAAAGTTGGTAGTGGGTAAAACACACACACCAACAAAGAGAGAAAAAAAAAAAATTTACAAAAAAAAAAAAAACATTCAAAACGTGTGTATGCATTGTGCAAAATAAAAACAGTCATTAATATTATATATTATTGTTTAAAAAAAAAACTATTTATTATTAACAATGATTATTCCAGTACGTTGTTTTACTTGTGGAAAAGTTATTGGCAACAAATGGGAGTCATATTTGGGACTTTTACAAGCTGAATATACTGAAGGGTAAATTTATTTAATTAACAAAACTGTATAACCTTAAAATTAGTTTGATTTAATTTTTATATATTTATTTATAAATAAATATATTAATTGTTTAATAAATTTTAAGTTAATTTAATTATTATTAATTATTTTTATTTTTGTTATTTTTAGAGATGCTCTTGATGCATTGGGTCTTAAACGTTATTGTTGTCGTAGAATGCTTCTTGGACATGTGGATTTGATTGAAAAATTATTGAATTATGCACCATTAGAAAAATAAAATAAAAATTTAAATATCATTCCTTGATTGTAAAAAAAAAAAAATAAATTTAAGCTTATTATGGAATAATATTTAATTTCAAAGATTATGTTAAAATAAAAATAAATAATTATACTTCAATTAATGTAAGTTATTCTAATTTTTTCATTAAAATAACTAAAAAAAATAAAATAAGAAAAATAATGTTTGATATTAAATAAATAAACAATTAATAAATTAATATTTGTTTTGTTATTTTTTTTATTTTATTAAAATTATTGAGATGCAAATTAATATTTTATTTTGTCTTAATTATAAAATCTATTGAATTTTTTATTTAAATAATTGAATCATTTGATTCAATTTGTTGAGGTATATTAGTTGTTTTACTTTTTAAAATCTATTGACTTTTGTTTTAATGATATATTTATTTAATTTTGTCTTTTTTAATGAATTATATTTAATTTAATTCATATCGTTATATTAATTGTTTTACTTATTAATATTTATTAACTTTTGTTGTTATTATATTTAATCAGTTGTTTTATTAGCCACTGAATCCTTTGCATGCTTCAAGAGCACCAAAGATCAAAATAAGTATTGATACAACTCCAATGATGACATTTTTAATAGTTCTTAAAATTTTATATTGTGAACTGTCATCTTCCCAATAAGTAATTGATTCAATTATAACAGGAACTAACAATCCCAATATTGAAAAACAAACTGCACCAATGAAACCAACAAGAGGACCTAATTTTGGTACGACCATTGCAATAATTACTGAAAAAATAATATAAAAAAAATATTAATAAATAAAAAAACAATAGTATAATGTTTAATTGAAAAAAAAAAAAAAAAAAAAAAACAATAACAATAACTTACCACTTATTAAAACAAGTACAGCTCTTAAAACATAATTTGCTTTTGTTCCAGCAGTTGGTGAAAAATATTTTAAACATCTCCATATAGTCTCCAAACAAACGAAAAATTGTAATGTAAATGTAAAAAATACAGCAAGTGCAACAGAAGTTTTTACAATATAACCAATACTATAACAAAATAATAATTATTATTATCAATTAAACATTATTATATATAATAATTTATACTTACATTGTAATTGGATCATAGCTTGATACTTTAATCTGAATATCTTCAGTAACAAGATCTGTTGTTGTTGTTGAATTCCATATATATCCAAGTGCACCAAGAGCAATATAAATAAATGTAACAACAGTCATACCTTTACTCAATACTCCAAATGGACCAACAAAATTTTTTGGTGTTGCCATTTTATTTTCTAAAGGCATGATAACACCAATTGCTTCAATTGCGAAAATAGTTATATATAAAAATTTTGGTAATTGCTCATACCATGATGAATAAACTGGTGATCCTGTTGCATTTAAAGATACATTTCCAATAAATTGCCAATGAGGAGATACTCCAGTTTGAGTAATTTGATAAGTAAGCCAACCAAAAATTAAAAATAATGCTATTCCCATCAAAAAATTAGCAAACATTGAAAATGGTGCAAGATATTTCAAGTCAGGAATAAAAGAAAATATTATAACTGGTACTAAAAGTACTGCCATTATTGTTCTAATGTGGACATCAACACTCAAGCCTTGAAAAATTTCGAGAATATTTTTGGAAATAATATATACGTAAGCACTGCATGTTACAAAATATGCCAAAAACAAACATACATCAATAACCAATCTGTAAAATAATCATTAAAAATTGTTTTTTTATTTTTTTTTTAAATTAAAAAATTATATTTTATTTATTCTTATCAATATTTAAATTGATAAAAATATTTTTTAAATATTTTTTTGTAAAAGTAAAATTAATGGATTTAAAATCTATTATTTTTTTATCTATTTTTTTTTTTTTTTTCTTTATTTATTTTTTATATATACTTATTTAAAAAAAAAAATTATTAATTATTTTTTTATTTTTAAAACTTTATCAATATATTAGTTGATAAAAAAATAAAAATTTATTTATCAAATATTAAAAATATTAAATATTTTTTATTATTTAAAAATTTTATCTATATTTTAGTTGATAAAATATTTTTTATTTTATTTATATATGACCTTAATTAGTTTTTAAAAAATATATATTTTTTTTTTATCTAAACAAAGTTATTATTTTTTCTTTTTTAATATATAAATAACTATTTTTTTGACGTCGTAAAATTGATATTATTATTTTTTTTTTTATTGTTTAAATAATAAAATATTAAATAAAATTAAAAAATTCAATTTACCTCAATGATTTACCAAATTTGCGAAATGATGCTGGACCTTTTTCAAGTGCTGATTGAGCAACCTCACCATAAGACATGGATGTCTTTTTTGTTTTGTAATAAAGTTTGTGTGCACTTTTTACCTGCAAATTAATTAAAAATATACATTTAATTAAATTTATAAATAAAATAAAAATAATTTTTAATAAAAATATATGAAAATTAATTACCAATATATAAGCACAATAAGTACAGACAAATCCAACCAACATAGTCATAAATATTCCCATTCCAAGACCAAGACAACGAAAAGCAGAAGGCATTTGCAAAATTCCACTGCCCAATGATGCCTTGAGCAAGTGAATCAATGTTTCATTGTCACTATTTATAAATTAAAATAAAATAAAAAAATATTTAATTACGTATACATATTTATGACAATATATTTTTAAATTAAAAATTAAATAAAATTATATTAAACTTACGTTGTTGGATTTTCAACTGAGCGTTCCTCAAATGGATTAAAAGTATCATTGCATTCAACATCCTTTCTTTTTGAACGAGTATTGAATCTAAATAAATAATTTAAAAAATTAATTAATTTATTAAAATATTAAATGATTTAAAACAATCAGTAAATACCAGAAAAAATAAAAAAATAATTAAATTTATTTAAATAACTTACTGATGATTTTTTGTTGGTTTCAATGGCATATCTGGACCCATTTTAATATAAAATAACTTTTATTCACTAAAGTGAATATTAAAATATTTTATTTCAATACTTAAAATATATCACACAAATCAAAAAATAAAAATAAGCTGATTATAAGACAACTTTACAGCTCAGTGGCTCATTCAAAAGTGACCACTGTTACTTTGCTTGATAGACTGTGAGGATTCAAAACTACACATGAATTTTTCAGAAAAACCAACACCTATTAACAAATATCATTAGTAAACTGATATCAGTATATCAGTAGAATCATTAGTCACTAACAACGACAAAAAAAAAAAAAAACCTAAACACCAACACACTGATTCTTTCTTTTAAATATAAAAAGAAAAAAAAAAAAATATTATTTTATTATTTTAAATATACAAAACAATAATAATGATAATTTAAAATAATATTTTTATTTTTATATATGTATAAAAATGATTAAATAAAATCAAACGTTAACAAATTTTTGAAGCTTTCATAATTTATATAAAATAAATTTAATTCAAAATTCACATTCCATTTAAGAACGGTATATATGTATAAAAAAAAAAACCTTTTTTATAAAAAAATATTTAAATTATGTAAAATTTGAATAAATTTTAAATTTTATTAGATAAAATTTTTATGTTTTTTATTTTTCAAAAGATTGCATCATTAATAGAAATAAAATTTTATTTTTTTTTTTTTTATTTCTCATCTCATAATATATTTTTTAAAGATATTTTATGATATGAAAAAAAAAAAAAAAACATGTACTGTTTTATTAAATTGTTCTGATAACAAGTAAATAATAATAATAAAAAATTTAATAAATTGGATGAAGAACAAATAGACTATTATTTAATAATATATATTTTTTTTTATTTTTAAATTTATGGTTTATGGGAATTGTAGAATTTATTCATCAATTTTATCATCCTGAAAGATTGTCAATCTAATCTTTCTCAAAAGAAAAAAAGGAATAATAAAAGTATCTTGATTTATTTAACAAGATAATAAATAAATATAACAAAACAATTAATTAAATTTTAATCATAATAATCATTCATATAAAATAATCATTATAAAGTTTTATTAATTCAACTCTTATCATTTTTAATATTAGGATACTTGTTAATTTTGACAGATCATTTATATTCAAAATTTTAAAACAAATTTATTTATTTTTTTATCAATTTTATTATGTATTATAAATGGCGGTTTTTGTTAAAATAAAAAAAAATTAATTATTACAATTATTATTCAAAAATATTAATAAAATTACATGAAACTATTGAAAAAATAAAAAATATAAATCATAATTTATTACACTCAGTAACTGTGCAATATTTTTTATTTTTTTTTTTATTTTTTTTTATCAATCATCATTTATTTTTTTATATGTTTATATATTTAAAAAAATATGATTGAAGTCTTTTTTTTTTTTTAATCGTATACGAAACAGTGTATATAAACATTGCGCGATTATTTTATTTAAAACGTTTTTTTTTTTTTTATTTTTTAATTGTTTTATATGAAAAAAAATGTAATTTTTTTAAAATTAAATTAATATTATTTGAAATAACAAATTTTGAATTAGCTATTTGTGGTTTTTTTTTTTTTTTTTTTTTTCTTCCTCATTAAATTCATCTAATACGCATTCATCAAAATTTTTCTTATCGAAAAAAAAAAAAAAAAAAACATTTTATAAAATAAAAAAAAAAAAAAAACCAATTAGTAATAGAAATGAAATATTAACTATTATTTTTTTTTTAATCACTGGGTTCAAGGCTATCTTATTGTTAATACCATATTGATGAGCGAAAATTATTTACTTTAATTATCATTATTTTTTTTTTTCTAATGAATAATCAACTTTCATTATTATTTTTTTTTTTTACTTTCATATTTAAATCAGTCGATGTTTTAAAAAAAAATAAAATAAAATAATTAACAATTTTCAATCAACTAGCATATTTTAATTTGAAAAAAAAAAAGCTGATTGTTATTATTAATTAATTTATGTATTTAGTGAATAATTAATTATTTGCTTTGCCAGAAAATAATTTATTATTGATGTCAATAAGAGCTGATTCTGATCCATAATAAAGAGCAAGAAGAGCAACAATTGAAATGATAACATTTTTAATTGTTCTAAATATTCTATGTTTATCATTTTCCCAATAAGTTATTGATTCCAAAAATACTGGTACCAATAATCCCAATATTGAAAAACAAAATGCACCAAGAAGAGCAATAAGAGGTGCTATTTGAGGTACACCAATTGCCAAAAGTACTGTAAATAAATAATAAATAATATTTATTAAATATAATTATATTATAACATAATATAAATAACAACATAAAAAATTATATATTAATTTTTCAACATCAACTTACCACTTAATACAACAAGAACAGTTCTTGTAATGTAATTTGCAAGTTTTTCATTTTTAGAATAACGATCTTTGATAAAACTCCATCCAATATCCAAACAAACAAAGAATTGTAAACAAAATGTACAAAATACTGCAAGTCCAACAAATACTCTAACTCCACGAGCCATTCTAATAATAAAAAAAAAATAATAAATTAATTAATAAATAAAAATTATTTCAAGTTGATTTAAAAAAAAATAGGTACTTATATATTTTTTTTTACTTACAAACTGATTGTAAAATTTGGGCTGTCCATTGGTAATTCCAAAGTAATCATATCACTTACATTGTCAGATGGATTATATAAATATCCCAATACACCAAGTATAATATAAATAACAGTTACAAATGACATTCCTTTACTCAATACACCAAATGGACCAACAAAATTTTGTGGTGTTTTCATTTTATTTTCAAGTGGCATTATAACACCAATAGCTTCCATAGCAAATATTGTTATACTGAAAAATTGTGGATATTTAGCATACCATGGTGATGCAAAATCTGGACTAACACCAATCCAATTAAAACCAGTACGTTTTAAACCAGTATCATTAGAATATAAATCACTTCCTAACCAGCAAAAAATAGCAATAAGACTTGATCCCATAAATACATTAGCAAGTGATGATACTGGTGCAAGATATTTTAAATCTGGTATCCATGTTAATAATACAAATGGTACTAATAATATTGCCATAAATAATTCAATACTAACATTTGTTCCAAATTGATAATCATAAACTTCTTTAAAATTTTTAGCAACAATAACAGCATAAACACTGCAAGTACCAAAATATGTTATAAATAATCCAATATCAATAATCCATCTTGATGCTTTTGAAAATTTTCTAAATGGTTTTGGTCCTAATTCTAAAGCAGCTTCAGCAACATCAGAAAAACTCATTTGTGTTTTTTGAGTTTTATGATATAATACATGAGCACATTTAACCAATATATAGGCACAATAAGTACAAATAAATGCAACAAATATTGTTGATGCAATACCAAGACCAAGACCAGAACTTCTAAATGCACATGGCATTGCAAGTATTCCAGTACCAAGTGAAGCTTTAAGTAAATGAGTTAATGTATCATTATCAGTTGTAGGATTTTCTACATTACGTTCAGCAAATGGATCAAATGTTTTTTGATTTAAAAGACCATTTTCAGGATCTTTTGATGTTATTTGGATTTTATTTTTTGTTGCTACTGAACCATCTTGAGGTAAAAAAGTCTCCAGCTCTGTTGCTGGTTTTCCATTGAGAACCTTAAAAATAATTATTAATATTTTAATTGATTATGATAAATTAATTTAACAAAAGAATATATTATATATTTACCATTTTTGATTCTTATTATTTTATTTTCAACAAGTAATAATCTGCAACAAATAATAATAAAAATCATTAAGAAAAAAAAAAAAAAAATGATAAAAATTATTATAAAAATAAAAATGAATAATTTATTCTCAATATTTTATTATCTTTATATTTTTTATTTCCGTTATTTTCTTGATTATATTGTTTAATTATTTACAATAACTATTTATTTTTCATCATGTCACTATGTAATATTAAATTATTAGCAATAAATCCAAGTCCATAAAAATAAATAAAAATAAAAATAAAATAAATAAATTTATATAAGAAACTTGATATCACTGAGAATAAATTAACACAATTTATATATATATTTCTCTCATTGTTAATTTTAAAAACAACAAGATCATTTATTATTACCAATTAAATATAATTAAATTAAAAAAAATATCCTAAATATATCTTAAAATAAAAATAATATTTACTCAATTTATATTTAAATTTTATTTTAATATATTATTACTATGAAATAAAAATAAAAATAAATTATATTTAATCTATCTACTTTATCTAATCTAAATATATTCAACATATCCGATTACTATTTATTGTCAATAAAAAAAAATATATAAATCATTTTATCGAAATCAATTGATTGACAAAAGAATTTTTAAAATTGACAAATTGTCTTTGATTTATACCGCCTAAAATTTTATTATAACAATAATATAATTATTATTATTTATAATTAAATTATCACAACTTATTTATGAGATATTTATTTACAACATATTAGCAAGTGTAATACTCAGAATTTCCGGGGTCATAGTTAAAAACCTCGTCTCTTATCATCTTGGAAATTTTCAACAGGATAAATACATATTATATAAATATAACTACTGTATCCGGTACTAAAATAAATTTAGTCTGCTTTTGTATAAAAAATAATATACGTACAGTACAAATAAAAAAAAATTATAAAAAAATTAAATGATGAAAAATTTTTTCTAAAAAAACTAGTTAAACAGTTTTTTATTTTTTGATGATTATTTATAAATTTATGATGATAAAATTTAGAGATGATTATTTTATTTAAAATTAATTTTTCTAGTTTTATTATAAAATTTATATTTAATTTTTATTTTTCAATTTAACCAGGTGTTTCGATATTTGTCATATATATTAGTCATGATCAAAGGTCAGGTTTATTTACAATATATATTCAAAATAATATTAAATAATTTTTAAAAATGAATTTTTAGTTTTTATTTAATTATAATTTTGTTTTTTATATATATATATTTATTTGTATCATTTTTTTTTTATTTTCAATGTCATTTATCATTTGTAAATTTATTATAAACCATTATAATATTTGTTCGTGGAATAATTAAAATGAATGGCAAAGTGATGTTCAATGTGAATGACTTATGAATTTGTGACCGACTAACGGAGTGTTTTTTTTTTTTTTTTTACTATTTGTTTTTTATTTCTCAATACGTTGTAATTCAAACGATTTAATATTTAAATTAGAATAAAAAAATTTTTTTTTAATTAAAAAATAATAATAATAATAGTTAAATAAAATTATAAATTTGAATATTTAAAAACTGAAAGTTGTAAATTATTTGTTTCTATTTTATAAAAATTAACATCTTTTTTTTCTATTTTATTTTTTAAATAATATTGTTGTTGATATAATTAATTTACACGAATTTTATTTAAATATATATAAGTATATTTTTCTTTTCTCAATAATTTATAACGCAATTTTTTTTCTATTTTTCTAATTTTTATATATAATTATGAAAATTATTTAACATGTATCAATTTATTATGTAAATTTAAATTACCATATTGTGTAAATCGAATGGTAGTTAATGTAGGTAGTTAATTTTAATATTTAATAATTTTTTTTTATTTATCAAATTGAGTCAGTAATGCGCAATATTAAGTGCAAAAAAAATTGCAGTGTAGCCCCATATATGAAATTAAATTGATTGTGAAGCCCAGCAACCTTATCAATTGATTATTCTTCCTCTAATTTTAATTTTATTTTTTTATATTGTGTTAGATATACTAAATATACCCGACCTATATAATAACTTGAATAAAAAAAAAAAAAAAATTGACTATAATTTTCTAATTTATTGAAACAATAAAAAAAGTTTATCCAATTTTTTTTCTTTTTATTTAAAAAATTATTTAAATTAAATAATTATCTAAAAATAGTTAATGCGACTGTAAAAATTAAAAGAGCAAGAAGAAATATAATCTAAATATAAATAAAATAAAAAAAAAAAATTAAAATACCCAAATGTTAGTTGATGAGTCTGGATCGTATTTTTAAGAATCAAACTTGAATAAACTAGTTTTTTTTGTTGTACAATAATCAAGTAAAGTATCTATAAAAATTAATAAAATTTATTTGTTTCGATTTTATATAATAAATTAATTTATACATTATTAAAATAAAATTAACAATAACAATTCATCATTTTTAAAAGTATAAATAAAAAAAAAATTTATTAAAATGATTTAAAATATATATCTTTAGAGATTAATTAAATTATAATAATATCAAATATAATTTCGTATTATTACAAGTGAATTATTAATTAAAAAAACTTATTTTTTTTTTTACAAATTATATTTTTTCAATCATAAATAATAAATCGATAAGTGAGCCAAGGACGACCACTGCTCCTATCTTATCATTATAAATTATGTTGATATATAATTGTTTATTTTATTTGAAAAAAAAAAAAATAATAAATACTTAAAATATATATTTGACTTTGTATTATAATTTGATTTACAATCATTTTTATATTTTATTATTTTTTGTTTCTTTTATGTTTTTAATAATCTACCTTTAACGTCATCAAAATCAGTGATATTTAAAATGACCTAGCAATTTTAATAATGCATCTAAAATAATTTTTAAAACAGTTGATTATTTATTAAATTATTTTAAATATATTTTTTTTCATTTTAATTTATTTTTTCTATGTAATATTAATGTAGGTGACTTTGATAATAATTATTATCTAATTTTTAAATTACTAATAAAATTGTTTTTTTTTTTCAAATAGTGATAAAGATAAATGTGGTATAATTTTATAGAATATTAAAATTTATTTAAATGATTGTAAAAATAATATAAAAAATAGTTTTAAATAAATAAAAAATTTTTTTTTGTATTTATTTATAACAATGACAAGTACAAAAATAATAATAATAAAATCGATTATAAATTAACTGAAGAAGGAAAAAAATAAAATAAAATAAACCATTAAATAAATATTTTATATTTACTTGATGATTTTGATAATTTTTTTTTTTTTGTCATTGTTTTGACATTTTTAAATAAATAAACAATTTATAAATAAATAAAAATATAAAGGTATATTTTTATTATCTTTTAATTTGTTTTGAATAAAAAAAAAAATAATTTATAGTATTTCACCGCCGAAATATATGACGAGATTACATCATACCTGCTATAGGTTTCTAGTATAGTAAGAGGACGCCTCTAACCCGCCATAAAAGTCGCGAATAAATTCATTGCATTTCAACGCACGTGGTCACCGGTCGATTCCACGCCGGGGTAAAAAAAAAAAAAAAAAAAAAAAAAAAAAATCGAAACTCACCCTTAAATATAATATACTTTATAATTTAATTTACTCACAACAAATAATTATATTTAAAAAAACCCTAAAAATAATATTACATTTGCAAAATTAAATTCACAAAAAAATTATGCAAAAAATCTTACCTGCTGTTTTTTTTTTTTTTGATGCACTTTTAGTTAATTTTTTTTTAATAAAAAAAAAAAATAAACGTAAAGTTGTTAAACTTCACGACAACTATAAAAAATAAATAATAATCACTTATTAATAATTATTAATAAATAAAATTATAATTACAAAATCATATTAATATTAAAGAAAAAATTTATATAAATATTTATAATAATTAAACACGTGACGTTTAATTAAATAATTTAATAAATATTTATATATTAACAATTATATATGTAATTAAATAATAATAAATTAAAAAATAAATAACACACCACAGAATGGCTTGATGGCCCCAAAGCAAATGAGAGAAAATTATATTTCGGAGTAATGCTCTGGTATGTCTTCTTGTCTCTTTTATTTTCTCTGTCTTTTTAATGTAATCCCCCAATGACGCTTCTACTTTTTATAAATTTACTATACATATACATGCATACACAAATACAAAGGGAGGATTTATTTTAACTCTCTCTCTTTTACTCTCTTTACCTCTCAGCGCGCCGGATTCTCTCTCTCTTTTTTTTTTTTTTTGTTAATTTTTTGCACAGTTAGTTCTTAATGATACCACCAGAGGCGTTCGCAATTTTGCCCGCGAAATTAGCAATAAAATTTGAATAATTAAATTATGACTTTTTATTAAAAATGTATTTATTAATTTTTTTTAATTAAATTAATTTTTTTATTAAACATATTAGCTTATGTTTTTTGTTTAAAATGATAAAAATGGGTTTAAATTAATTATTATTATCATTTTTATTATTTAAAATTTGTTTTTTATATAAAAAAAAAATATTTTATTCATTATTTTATTCAGATATGATAAATTTTAATGAGACAAATAAACTTTTATTTATTTTTAATTAAATAATAATTGAATTAAAAAAATGTAAATTTAAATTATTTTATATGAATTTATATATATTTATTATTTTAATAAATAAAAATGGTGAATGATAAAATTAGTTATACATATTTTAATAAATGTAAAATATTTATTTATATTTTTTTTGTTTGTAAATTTACTAGCTTTATTTTCTAAATAGTTAAACCGTGTATGTTTTATATATTTATCTTATGAAATATACCTGAATCGATACACAAGTGCGTCAAACTGACGCCAACAATTTTTTTTTCTTATTTCTTTCTTTTTTTTTTTTTATCAAATTATATAGCTTCAGACTAATCTACTCTTATATATCCAAAAATAAAAATAATTTAGTAAATAAATAAATAAATAAATAAATTTGTTAGTAAAAATTTTGACAATTTATTAATTTAATTAATTAATTAAATTATTTATTTATTTATAAATAAATAACTTATTGATGTAATATTATAAATAATATTATGATTTTTATAAATTTTTTAAAATTCACAAAAATATTTCTTTGAGAGAGATAAATCAAGTAAACGACGGGATTTCGAAAAGGGATTTTTATTATTATTATAATAAATACCTTTGATTATATACCTGTTACAATAGAAACAGGTTCAAGAATAAAGAAAAAAAGAAAAAGTGTTTGAGGAAATTGTCTTGAGGTTTATTTGTCTTGTTTTTTTTTGATAATTTATAAAGAAAAAAAAAAAAAAAAAAAAATTCTAAAAAATATAAAATACAGATTTTGAAAGTATATTTCGTTTGTATCATTTAAATCAAATTATTTTTTATTCAACCATGATAAGTTGTGGATTAAATTTTTTTGCACTTTTTTTTAAACATGAAGAGATAAATAATATTAAAAAAATTTTAATCTAAAATATATTTTAAATCCAGTTCATTAGATTACTATTGAAATAAAAAATTGGATATATTTGATTTAAAAATATATATTTAAATATTTTTGTTAAATTTTTTTTATCATTATTAATATAATAATTTAAAAAAAATTATTGATTACTACTTTGTTAAATTATTAAATTAAATAAAATAAAAAAAAATTGATTGATTTTATTGTTTGAAATTCACTGGTGGCCTCGAATCAATTATTATTTTTGATATTAATAAAAATTGTCAAACTAAATTCTTATTTCAATTAATTAATTAAAAAGGTTAAATAGTTTATAATAAAAAAAATATATATATTTCTATTAAAATAATTATGTTCCGCATTCATAAAGAAATAATAAATACATTAATAGTCTGAGAAATTTTTATAAAATTTAATTTAAATATAAAATGAATATAATTTATAAATAAAATAATAATAAAAAAGATATTATAATAATTAACAGACAAAAAATAAAGACAAAAATAATAAAATTAAAATATTATAATATTTATTTTTTTTTTTTCTTTTTATTATTTATTTTTTTAGATTTTTTTTCATTAATTGGTATTATATCTTCATCAGTTTGCATTTCTCTTGTTTCATATCTAATTGGTGGTCTTCTTTCTGGTCCTTTTGGTGTTTTCATTTCAAGTTGTATATCTGATTTTTCATCTGGTCCAACAAGACCTTTTTTACCAATTCTTAAAACAAAAATATCATAATCTGGATCAGGTTCTGATAATCTTGAATCAACAGTAACAGTTGGTTTTTTATTTCCATCATCATCAATTAAACCAGATACTTTTAATACAACTGCTTTACCACATGGTAATGGTGTTTGATTATTACCACGACTTGTTTGTATTATTTTTTTTTCATTAATATTATTATTAATATTTGTATAATTATTAATGTTATTATTTATTATATTTTTTTTAACAATAGCACCACCATTTATTTCACCACATGGATAACAATTATTTTTTTGATTTTCAGTTGTACAAATATTACATATAGATTTTGTTAATTTATCATTTGAATCACTATAAATATTAATTTCATTTTCATCAATTTTTTTAAATTTATATGATAAATTTTTATCATAAATTTTATCACTTTTAAATATTTGTGATGTTTTATTATTTATTGGTGTTTCAATTTCAGTTACAATTGATGGTCCAAAAATTGACATTCTAGTAAATACTTCAACAATACCTGCTGGTTTATTATCATAATTAATATCAATAATACCTTCATATATTTTAGGTATTAAATTATTATTATTCCAACATTGAAGATTTTCTTCACGTAATTTATTAAATTCATTTGTTAAATCAAGTGTACCATTTCCAACAATTATATCTGGACGTATATCATCTGGCATTTTTTTTTTAACACATATATTTATTTTTAATTTTGTATTTTTATCATCAAAAATACGTTGTGGTATTGCAAATATTATTGATTTACCAGTATTAAATGTTTCATAATCACCAGGTATACCAGCAAGTGGTTTAAACATTGAATCAACTGGTGTTATATCAATTGAATCATCAATATTAATATCTAATAAATTTAATGTTACTGTTGTTGGTACAAAAAACATTTCATTTAATTTACTTAAACGTTTACCAGTTATTTTATATATATAAAATTCAAGTAAAAATATATATTGTTCTCTGTGTAATTGTAAAATATTATCATCTTGATTTTTTAATTTTGTTAATTGTTCAATATTTGACATTTTTTTAAAATTTATTTTCTCTTTTTTTTAATTTTTAATGATTTTTTTAGCTTTTATAAAAACTTGATAATTTTGATATTATAAATATAACCAAAAATTTTATTTAATTACTTTATTGACATTTTTTTAATTTAAAAAATTAATTTCATTTATTTTATGTTATTTTTTTTATTCTTTTATTATTTAGATATATTTTTTTTTAATTTTTAAAATTAATTTCAAGGATAAATTAACACAAAATTCTAAAGTTGTTGGTGGTTGATAATTTGGTGATGATGATACAGATGATGATTAAAATATTGTTAATGAATTTGTGAATATATTTAATAAAAATTTAATAATTTAATTATAAAAATTTAATTTAATTTGATGTCAATTGAAATAATAATAAATTTTTTAACGCCAAAATAACTATGTAAATATTATAATTATTCTTTTTTTTAATAAACTTCAATTTTTTTTATTTTTTTTTTTACATTATTATTATTTTTATTATTATCATCATGTGAATTATTAATTGAGGTTTTGTTTGATAAAATAAATTTTAAATTTAAGTTTATATTTTGATAGAAAAATAGAGTAAAATAGTAATAAAAAAAATAGTAAAATAAATAATATTTAAAATAAACAAAAAAATGGCAAAAAATAAAGAAGAACAGCAACTTTTTTTGATAGAATTTTTAGTTGATCATGTTAATGTACCAGCTGTCAGAGCAATGCATGATGAAATTATGCCAGCATTAACTTGTGTTTCATTTCAAGTAATTAATTTAATTAAAATATATATATTTATATTAAATTATTTTTTATATAAATGAGTATTAGTATTATATATTTTTTTGTTGAAAGATTTTAAGTCTTCCAATAATAACAATTCATCAAGATGAACCATCAACAACAGATTGTTATTGTACTGAAGAAAAACAATTATTTAAAAAAGGAAAATCGTGTTTATTTGCATTACCAACAATTGTACTTGAAAAACCATTACACTCATTTCCAATAACAATGTCAATATATAAAAAATTACCACCAGGTATATTACCAGATGTTATGTTAATTGGAAGTTGTCAAATTGAAACAAAAGATCTTATCAATTATTTATTAAATAAACATATTTTTAAAAGTGGTCATCCATGTAAATCATTACGTGATACATTCAAGTAATTAAAATTATAAATTTATTATCTTTACATCAATCTTTTTATTAATATTTATTTTATTTTATACTGTTTTTTCAAGAATAAGTACTGCAACTGGACAACATGTTGGTGAAGCAACAATATTTTTACGTGCATCATGTTTTGGTTCAAAAATAGTAACACAATTTCAAATACCAAAAAATAAAAAACCTTATCTATTTAAAGGAACATCAGAGAGTCCAGCATTTCAATGTCAAAAAGTACCATCTGTACTTGATATAACATCATCATTAAATTCACCACAATGTATTTGTGATAAAAAAAAATATAATGAAAGTCATCAAAATATAAAATCAAATCATATAAAAAATTGTTGTTCATCTGGACCACCACCACCACCACCAACAACTCCAAATAAAGGATATGAAAATATCAATCAATATCCTCGATCATGTTGTCCAGGATCATATAACAAAAACAATAATTACAATAATTAAATAGCCAAAATTAATTAAACAACATTTCAACAACAAAATTCAACAACATTTATACTGATATATTATTTAGTTTATGAAACAAATAAATTAATTTCATTACTCAATAATAATTAATGACGTTTTATAATGTTATTTGTATAAACAATATATTTCTCAACTTTTAATCATTAAATTTTTTATCATCAATTAAAATGTAGTAGATTAAAATGTTGAAAATTACAAACAAAAAAAAAAAAATGCAAGATAATAATTTTAAGGTCATATAAGTATATTTTATTATTTTAAATAATATTCTATATTTTATTTAAAATATTAACAATAACAATAATAATAATTTTATACTATTTATAGAACGAGGCCGATTACGCGCCTTCAGCACTGAATAACATTAAAAAAGCAATGATTTTTATTATCATATTATTGCAAAATCGACGTCGATAACGTGTAACAATAAACTTAAATTTTTTTAGTAAACTAAAATTAAACAACAAAAAAAATTTGAATACCTCTTCGGTCTTTATATTTGCCTAATAAAATTTCAAAATTTTTTCAAAAAAAAAAAATATTCGAATACCTCTTCAGTCATTATATTCGCCTAATACAAATTCAATATTTTTTCGAAAAAAAGAATATTCGAATACCTCCTCGGTCATTATATTGGCCTGATACAAATTCAAAATTTTTTTTGAAAAAAAAAAATATTCGAATACCTCTTCAGTCATTATATTCGCCTGATACAAATTCATATTTTTTCGAAAAAAAAAAATATTCGAATACCTCTTTGGTCATTATATTCGCCTAATACAAATTCAATATTTTTTCGACAAAAAAAAAATAAATTCGAATACCTTTTTAGAAATGTGTTACTATCGATATATCGAAAAATATCGATGTTAAAAAAAAAGTATAAACGGATCTGAATAGCTCTTTTCAAGCCCTAAAACTTCGATATAACTCGAAATTTTTTCGATAAATTTATCGATATGTCACTATCGATATATCGAAAAATATCGATGTTAAAAAAAAAGTATAAACGGATCTGAATAGCTCTTTTCAAGCCCTAAAACTTCGATATAACTCGAAATTTTTTCGATAAATTTATCGATATGTCACTATCGATATATCGAAAAATATCGATGTTAAAAAAAAAGTATAAACGGATCTGAATAGCTCTTTTCAAGCCCTAAAACTTCGATATAACTCGAAATTTTTTCGATAAATTTATCGATATGTCACTATCGATATATCGAAAAATATCGATGTTACAAAAAAAAAAAAATCGGGTTTAAATAGCTCTTTTCAAGCCCTAAAACCCTGGTATAACTAAAAATTTTTTAAAAAAAAATTTCAATGAATTTTTTTAGTTTCTAAAAAATTCGAATATCTCCTCGGTCATTATATTTGCCTGATACAAATTTAAAATTTTTTCGAAAAAAAAAATATTCGAATACCTCTTCAGTCATTATATTCGCCTGATACAAATTCAAAATTTTTTTTGAAAAAAAAAAATATTCGAATACCTCTTCAGTCATTATATTCGCCTGATACAAATTCAAAATTTTTTCGAAAAAAAAAATATTCGAATACCTCTTCAGTCATTATATTCGCCTGATACAAATTCAAAATTTTTTCGAAAAAAAAAATATTCGAATACCTCCTCAGTCATTATATTCGCCTGATACAAATTCAAAATTTTTTTTAAAAAAAAAAATATTCGAATACCTCTTCAGTCATTATATTCGCCTGATACAAATTCAAGTATTTGAAATATTTTTTTTTTTTCGAAAAATTTTTGAATTTGTATCAGGCAAATATAATGACGAAGAGGTATTCGAATTTTTTTTTTTCGAAAAAAAAAATTTTGAAATTTTATTAGGCAACTATAAAGACCAAAGAGGTATTCGAATATTTTTTTTCGAAAAATTTTTGAATTTGTATTAGGCAAATATAATGGCCAAGGAGGTATTCGAATATTTTTTTTTTTTGAAATAATTTTGAAATTTTATTAGGCAACTATAAAGACCGAAGAGGTATTTGAATATTTTTTTTTTGAAAATTAAACTTTCAAATTATATCAGGAACTTAAAATAAATGCTTATTCGAAAGAGATATATAAATAATCTAGATAATTACCCACATACTCATTAAAATCTTTGTATTTTTTTCTTTCATATTAAACTCAGTAATACTATATATGTATATATATTTTTACCACCCTTTTACATTCACCTCATCTGGGGTTGTAGACCGATATAAAAGCGCCTGCGTAAATGACATCGTCTAGACAACCCTCATCACCCTCTCAAGTACATATATTCCATTTTACTTGACGCACAAAAAAATATATATTATTGTTGAAATATTTTACAAATAAATCACTAAACATGTATCAAAATATGGCCTAATTAAAATTTCATTTAAATATAAAATGTTTATTATTGTCAGAGGGATGATTATTATGTGCCAAAGTGATAAAAATATCGAAATAATAGAAAGTAAATAGTGATAAAATAAAAATCTTTTGATTATAAAAACGAAAAAAAAAATAATCAATATGGAAAAATTAATTTAACAAATATATCAATATATTTATTTAATATTGGTATATTATTTTTTAAGTATATTTTTACAACAAAGTTCAAGGATGAATGAATCATCACAAAATTCTGAGATTGTTGGTGGTCGACGATCTGGTGGTGATACAGATGATGAAGATTGGAGTATTGTTGTTGAATGTGTAAATATATTTTATAAAAATCTAATAATTTATAATTTTAATTTAAAAAAAATGTTTAATGATTTTTTCCTTAATATGTAAATTAAAATCATAATTAAATATTATTTAAAGAATTTTTTTTAATGATGATACTGAGTGAAAGAAAGAAAGAGTAATAAATAGAGTGTGATTCTAAAAATATAATAAATTCTTTGAGAGAATTTACAGTGCATCTTGAAATTAATACTTCTTAAATTTCATCAGCTAAATTATATATTTTTTTTATTTTTATATATATTATTATTTCATTTAAAACATTAGCCTTGAAAAATAAAATTAAATAATATTGATAAAATTATTTTTAATCTTAAAAATAATATTTTTGTTTTTTAAATATCTTAATTATTTTATTTTATTTTTTTATCAGTTATATGATAACAACTAAACGATAAAATAAAAAAATATTTATTAATTTAAATTTTAATTTACGTTTTAATATTTTAAAATTAAAAAAAATAATATGAAAAATATAATCTTTTATTTTATCAAGGCCGCATTGGAAAGAACAAAATCAGAACGTAGTACACGTGGTGAAAATGATCGTCGACGTCGTACAATTATTGTTGAAAAAAAAAATGGAACTTATGGTTTTACACTACAGGTATGATATTAATAATAATAATAAATAATAATTTTATAATTTAATATAAAAACTAATACATATTATAATTTACAGAGTTATGGAATTCATTATAAAAGAGAACAAGAAATTGAAATGGTAACATATGTTGATTATGTTGATTATGATGGACCAGCATATTTAAGTGGTATGCGTGAAGGTGATGTTATATTATCAATAAATGGTCATGAAATGGATAGAGCTGATCATAAAACACTTGTTAATTTTATTAAAAATTGTGATTCAAGAATGCGAATGGTTGTATCATTTGAAGATTGTGTAAGAAAAGTTGAATTACATATGCGTTATATTGAATTACAAAGAGCATTACAATCACGTTTATCAGAATATGATAAATTATGTGAACGTGAAAAATCAATAATAATGGGTAGATGGAAAACTCATTCATTACCAGCAAGAAAAAGAGTACCAAATTGTACAAATGATGATCATACACAAGATCAAGCATCAGCATTAACTAATTTTAAATCATCAACAAATCAATGTTGTAGACCAGCAACATCAACTGAACATTTATTATTATACAGTGTTGTATGTTTATAATATTATAATATTATAATAATTTTTATATTATTTACATTCAAATTTATTTATATTTATTTATTTATATTAATTTTTATTTTTATAGTATCCAGATGGACGACCGTGCCTTATACCACAAAGTACAGCATGTTTAGTAGCTGTTGGTCCACCACGTTCACGTAGTGATCATCATCATTTATTAAATAAATTATCAAATGATTTATCAACATCATCACGATATTCATATCATCAAACAAATGGCTCTATATCAACACCAATTAAAACAAAATTAAATCAAAATAAAAATTTATTATCATCATCATCACAAATTAATTTTATAACAAATAAAGAACAAAGTAATAATAATAATATACAACAAGTTACAAAAAATAATTTTTGTGGTGCTTGTATATCATCAGCAAATAGAAGAAGAGGTGATCCAAATGATTCAAATGATCCAAATGATAGTGGAAGTTTAGATGTTTATGATTTAGCTAGTCCATGTTGTGATCCAAATTGTGTACCAAGTCGTAGAAGAAGAGAAAAACAAAGAAAAGCTAGAATTGAACAACAACAACAACAACAACAACAACAACAGCAGCAACAGCAGCAGCAGCAACAACAATCACATCATCAAAATCCAAAAGAACATGGTAAATAATTTTTTTTTATTTATAAAAATATTTAATATGTATTATTGATATTTAATTTTATTTATAGGATATGGTAGTCATAGTTGTCCAAGAACATCAGGACACAGTTTACATTCAGTTGAATCAAGTGAAATATCAACAACAATTGAAAGTGGTGTATCATGTGCAACATCATTAAGTACTGATACATTATATTGGGATCCAAATGTACAACATCGTCCACCAGTTTGTATACAATATTTAAAACCAAAATCATGGGATAATTTAACAACAAAAGCATTTGGTGGATATGGTTTTGGATATGGTTATCTTGATACAGCATCATCAAAAACTCATAGTGCTGAAAGACCAAATAAAAATAATTCACATAATAATCGTTCTAAAACACCAACATCTACAAATCAACGTAATAGATCAACAAGTAGTGGTGGTACTAATAGTTCAATGTATTCATCAGTACAAACATCAACAACAACATCTAGAAATTTTCAACCAACAAAATCAACAGAAAGTTTATTAACTTCATATCAAAGTGATATTGATACATCAAGTTTAAGTTGTGAATGTCTTGATGTTAATTCAAGATTTAATGGATTAAATATTAATGATAAACATAAAAATAAAAGACAAGATGATAATGGATCTGGTTATTCTAGTAGTCATAATCAAACAAATAGACTTAGAAGAAGTAGTCATGGTGATGGTAAAATTAAATCTAATAATACCACTGAAATAACACGTTTATAAATAATTATTAAAAAAAAAAAAAATTTATAATCATAATATCATTGTAACTTTTTATCAATAAATATATTCATTAAATACATTAATTTTATTGATTTTTTATATTTAAAATATTTTTAAATTAATGGCGGGAACTTAAGTTATTATCTGTCGGTAAATTAGCAAACAATAATATCATGTTGAACAAAAAATTTCCAGAATGTTCTAAAATAATTATCCATCAATAGAAAATCTCAAAGTTTTTACATTGTCATAGCCTCACGCTGAAAAAAAAAAAAAAAAAAAAAAAAAAAAGAAAATATAAAAGTAATACGTACCTAAAAAAAAAAAATAATTATAAATTCATTTATTTGCCATACAATTTGTGAATAAATTTTAATTAAATTTCACAAAAATATATATTTGAATTAATAATTTTTTTATTGTAAAAATTATATTTCATCATTAAAAATGTCAGACTGGGATACTGTACCAATTACTTTGAGAAAAAAAGTACCAAAAGGTTCAGCCATGAAATCAGAAAAGGTAATAATTTTTTATTTAATAAATATCTAAAAATATTTTAACAAATAAGATATACCTAAATTAATATTAATTTTTAATTATTTAATTTTATAATAGGCCATCAATACAGCTAGACGACAAGGCGTTCCTGTTGATACCCAAGCTAAATGTAAGAATAATAAATAATTTAATTTGTTTATAAAAAAATTAACAAAAAAATAATAAATGTCAAAAAAATTTATTGATATTTATTATGATTGTTAATAATATGTTAATTTGTTTATAAAAATAATAAATTTGTTGTTTTTTTTATTAAAAAAGGGGGTGGTGGTGGTAACAAGCAACATGTTACAACAAAAAATACAGCAAAATTGGATCGTGAAACTGAAGAATTAAAACACGACACATTACCACTTGATGTTGGTAAATTAATTCAACAAGGAAGATCAAATAAAGCAATGTCTCAAAAAGATCTTGCTACGGTAATAATAATATTATAATTATTTATAAATTTTATAAAATATCTGTGTTAAATACATATTTAATTTAATTCATTATTAATTTTATTTTAATACAGAAAGTCAATGAAAAAGTACAAGTTATAAATGACTATGAAGCAGGAAGAGGTATTCCAAATCAACTTGTACTTGGAAAGATTGAAAAAGTTCTCGGTGTTAAATTGCGTGGTAAAGATCGTGGACAACCACTTGAAAAAGTACCAGCAAAGAAATAAATATAAAATTTTTTTTTTTTAATTATTTTTGTTTATTATGGTTCTGGTAGATGAAAATGAGAAAATTAAAAAAAAAATTGAAAAAAAAAATAATAAAAATAAGAAAAAATGTAAAAAAAAAAATTAAAAATTATCAAAGTATAAGTTATATTGTGAATATTAGAACTTTCAGTCATATTATCCAGCACTATTTTTTTCTTCATTAATATAAAAAATTAAATTTTTTTTTTTTATACTGAATTTATTGTATAGTTTATTATAAATATTTACTTGTTTAAAACAACAATTTCTATTATTACAAATAAAAAAATTAATTAATGTTTTATAAGAATATAATAATAAACATTAGATTAATTCAAAAATTATTGTAATTTAGCTGTTTATTATTATTATTTTCAAGATGTACTGATATTCTAAATAAACTTATATTTATCACTGTAATAATAATATTTATTTACTTTATAAAATAAATCTGCAAAATAATAATTAATTTTTCAAGTTTTTTTATTTTTGAATATTTATGAAATGTTTAATAGTATGTATGTATTATTTCACATTTTTAATTGAAAAAAAAAAAAAGTAATTTAAGGTAAAAAAAAGAAAAAAAAAAATGTATTTTTTTAATCTTTTCTTAGCTCGAATTTTTCACTTTGAATACCATCCTTTGTGATGATTCTGATACTGACACTGTCACCAGTATAAATATCTCTTTCAGTTGCTGATATAAACATATCTTTAATAATAGTCAATGCTTTTTCTTTAGTTAATGGTGTTTCATCTGGATTTTCCATATTCATTTTACCAACAATATTATCAAGTAATGGTTGAAGTAAAGCATTTGATGATCCACCAGATCTATACATTGTTCTTTCCATATGACCAATTGGATCATAACTAAATACACAACCTTTACCATTTTCATCAAGACCAGCCATAATATTACTAACATAATATGGAAAGAATCTCTTGTAATACATCATTGTTGATAACATTTGTGCTGCTGCTGGAGTTGACATTTGTTTTTGATGCTCATGAGTGTACATCTTTAAAAAATAAAAATAATATTATTTATTGAAATTACAATACATAATGAATTATTGTAAATTAAATTACCTGCATACGAGCAGCAAGAATACGTGTAAGTGTTAAAGTATCACACCAACAACCAGATGAACCCAATATAGTTGTATCAGATAATTTAAAAAGTTTTTCTTGATTACGTGTATAAATTGAAAAACCAGCACTTAAACGTGTTTCAGCAGCAATTATAGCAAAATCATCACCAGCAATTGCAACAACAGTACTGAAAATAAAAATTATAAATAATTAATATATATTCTAATAAACAATTTTTTTATTTAAGGTTATTATTATTATTTTGTTTTATTTACCCTCCATTGTCAGCATATGGACTAAAGTGTACTTTTTTTGAACCAGCAGCTTGATAATCTGGTAAATTACGTCCCATGTATTCATTAATCATTGCCATTATGATAAATAATTAATTATTAACAACTTTATTAATGTTAAAAATATCGAATGACAACACACTTTTTAAACAGCGGCTGTCTAAATTTTTTTTTTTTTTTGTCATCAACAAGGTGAATTTTCATGACAACGACAATTTTAAATAACGCATGCGCACATCATATTTGAAAAACAGCGCTATTAATTCGAAATATTACCACATTGTTTTTTTTTTTTTTTTTTATTTATTGTTTGGTTTTTTTTTTTTTTATGTATATTGTTAATTGTGGGTCAAAAAATATATGTAGGTATATATTTTTTAATACACAGCTGATTGAAACACATACTAAACAATAAAGTGCAAAACAAAAAAATTAAATAAGTAAATTTTTTTAATTTATTTAATTGTTATTTTTAAAAAAAAAACAACAAAAAATATTTATTAAAACAAAGAAAAATATATTTTCATAATAATTAAATAATAAGGTAATAAATTTATGTTAAAATATTTATTTTAATTAAAGAAACCATATATATCAATTGTCAATTTTATGTATCTATAGATACATTATTAATTCAATTTTTATTTTATCAAGGACAAAAAATTTTTATTATTAGCTTTTTATATTTGCTTGTTTTTTTTTTTTTATAAGTCTTTATAATTTAATTATTTTATTTATACTAATTATTATTGTTTAACAACAAATACAAATATTTATTTATTAATCTTATATTGTTATTATTATTTACAGTTTAATTGAACAAAAAAAAGTGTAACGGAAAAATAATATTTAAAAAAAAAAAAATAAAAGAGAAAATATTACAAGTAAAAGTCCTTGAATTCTTAAAAATAATAAAATAAATAATAATCTAATAATAAAAGTATTATTAGAATAATAAAAAAAAAAAAATGCAATGGAAGCAAGATACAGTGATCCATATGAACAACAGCTGCTAGCTGTATTTGAAAGTTGTTTAGAAAATAATAAAAAAAAATTAAATGAAAATGGATTAAAATTATTATGTGAAAAACTTGAACTTGATGATAAATTAGATGAATTAAAATTAAATTTATTAAATAATAATTCATTAATAACATTTACTGATTTTCGTAATTGTTTATTAAGTATATTAAATAAATCACAAATATTACAACAACAACAACAACAATATGATAATAATTGGTCAATGAATAATGATGATAAAAATAATTTAAGCAATATGAATAATCAAGATTTAAATATAGTTACAAATTTATTTAATAAAACAACATCACCATCAACAACAACAACAGCAGCTACAACAAAAATAACAACATCATCATTATCACCATCTTCATTATTATCATCAACATCAAAAACAACAATAATGACAAAACAAATGATTGAAGAATTATTTGAAAAATTAGATATTGATTCTGATGGTTTTATAAATTTTGATGAATTTTTAAAATTATTTGATGTTAATAATAAAACTATAAATGAACAATTATTATCACCATCATCATCATCATTATTATTATCAACAACAGCAGCAACAAATGATTGGTATGATAAAACAAGTTTAAATAATGATAAAAATATAGTAACAATAATGGGACCTGAACAAAATGGATTAATGAGAAATAATAGTATTATTAATTTATGGAAATTAGCTGGTGTCAATAAACCATCAGAATTATTAAATGATTTAGGTTTTACAAATACAATAATAAATCTTGATGATTTAATATCTGTATTAAATGATGAATTAAAATTATTAAAAAATGAACCAATTAATGATATTGTACAAACACATGTTAATCTTCTTAAAAGTGCCTTAATACTTTATCAAGAAGAATTACGTACAATAACAATTATAATTGAACAATTAACATGTGAAAGAGATAAATTACGTATTGATATTATTGAAGCAAATGATAGAGCAAATATACTTGCACATGAAATTGATGATAATCATATTAAAATTGAATTAACAAAACAAGAACAAATTAAACAACTAGAAATTAAACATAATGAATTAATTAAAAATATTGAAAAACAATATATTAATGAACGTGAACAATATAATAATCATATTAAAAATTTAACTGAACAAATTAAAAATTTACAAAATGATGAACAATTAATACGTAATAAATTATCTGAAAAAATTATTGATAATCATAAAATTGAAATTGATAATCAATCATATATTGAACAAATATCAAAATTAAAAAATTCAAATAATCAATTATTATTACAAGTACAAGTATTAACTGCTGAACATGATGAAGCTATTAAAAATGATAATAATGATAATGAAGAAATGATTGAATTAGTTAATCGTATTAAATTATTACAAGATGAAATAACATTATTAAGAGATCAAAATGATGAATTAACATCTGAATTAGAATTAACTAGAAATAAATTAAATAATAATAATAATAATAATATAACAAAAATAACAGCAACAACAACAACAATTGACATTGATGATTATATTAAATCACAATCATTTGATAATATTGACAAACAAATAATATTATCAACAAATAATAATGATGAAAATATTATAAAAATAATAATAAATAATTTAAATGATTTATTAATTAATTATGAATCATTAATAAATGATTGTAATTATAATTTAAAAATAAATAATATTATTGATAAATTAAATAATTTTATAAAAATTAATAATATTAATAATAATAATAAAAAAATTAAAAATAATGATAATGATTATGAAGAAAGAACAAATGAATCATTAAGAGATTTAGTATTAAAATCTAAAACAGATAAAACAAAATTAATAAATAATAAAAGAATATCAACAAGTGATGATATGATTTATAATTTTAATAATATTGATAATAAAAATAATAATAAATGTAAAGGTTTACGTGATTATCCACCAAAAAAAGATAATGGTAATTCATCAAATTTAAAAAAAAAATTAACAGATGATAATAATATTAATTTTAATGAATCATTAAATAATGATATTAATAATGATGATATTATTAAAGATAGAGATCGTTTAAAATTATTATTAAAAGAACAAGAAAATAAATATATAATTGAAAAAAAATTATTACAAGAACATTGTCAAGAATTAGAAACAAGTTTAGATTCATTAAAAAATGAATATTATCGTCTTGAAGATTATTGGACAGATAAATTAGATGAAGAACGTAAATTATTTGATAAAGAACAAAAATTAAGTGATGATAATTTTGCTAGTTTATTAACAAAAATTGCTGAATATGAAGAACAATTTAGTGCATGTGATAAAACTAAAAATGATGATAGATTATCACCAATTGATGAAAATATATATCTTGAACAACAATATAATGATTTACAAATTGAATATGATTCATATAAAAATAATAATGAATTATTATTAATTGAAAAAAATAATATTATTAAAAAATATGAAGATAAATTTAATATTGAAATGAAAAATATATCAATACAAGTTAATGATAATGATATTAATAAAAAAATTAATAAAAAATTAACAACAAATTTACAAAATACAAATGATATTATTGAAAATAATCAACAAACAATAACAACCAATAAAATTAATTATTGTTTAAATGATAAATCATATACAACAAATACTAATAAATTATTTCAATTAAATAATAATTCACAACAACAACAACAACGTATGACTATTGTTGATAATAATAATTGTTACTGTCATAAAATTGATAAATATAAAACAATTGATAATGATTTACAAAAAATTATAAAAAAAAAATATGACACAGATAATGATTATTGTTTATTATTAAAAAAAAAAGATAAATTAATAAATGATATTATTGAATTAAAAAAAAATTATAATGATAATAATAATATTGAATTATTAAAATTAAAAATATATAATTTAGAAAAAAAGAAAAAAAATTTACAAACATGTTTAAAACAACATAAACAACATTCAAATAATATTTTTGATAAAATATGTAAACAACACAATGATGAAGTTAATGATTTACAATTATCATTAAATAATATACAATTAAATTTACAAAAACAATTAATATTAAATACAAATCAATTGGATAAATTAACAAAATCCGATATGTTAATTAAAGAATTATTTATTGAAAATTCATATTTAAAATCAAAAATTGATAAACTTGATAAAAAATTACATTTATTAACTAATTTTAATGATGAATCAACGTCTGTATGACCAATTGTGTCTTATTTTATGATATTTAATTATTTTTTTTGAATAATCTTCCTTGTAATTGTTTTAATTTTTTTTTCATAATAATTGATAATCAACAGATATTTAAAAAAAGAAACAACATATTTTTATATACTCAAAAAAAAAATCTCCATAAATATTTATTTATCCAAGTATTTTTTTTTCTTTTGATACTATTTTTCATTTATTTAGATAATTTATTTTTTGAATATTAAATTATTTTTTCTCCATTTCTATATAAGTATATTATTTTTTTCTTTCTGAAATTGCAGCTTTTTTACTGTTAATCATTTAACAATTATATTTATATATTTCACATATTTAAAATCGTTGTTATTTATAATAATTAATAATACAAATTAAGGTGCTGATTGATGATAATTATTGTTTATTTTTCACAACAGGAATTGATGACTAATTTAATCATTTAAAAAATAATGTTCAATATTTTTTTATTATAATAAAAAAAAAAAATGTTAATAATATTTGTAATTTTCATGTTGATTATTATTTTAAATAAACCATGGCCATTTCAATTTGTTTTGCATACATTTTAGTTAATAGTTAAAATAATTTAATACGTTGATTATGTCGTTTTTTTTATACCAAGTTGGATTTATAATTTAAAAATTCATTTGAAATAAATTTAGCAAGCAATAATTAGATGAAAAAAAAAAAATTGCACACCGTTAATTCTTTTTGAAAATTATAAAAAAAAAATTATTAATAGACTGATAATTGTTTTATTTCAATTGTGGAAAAATATTAGAGTTAAAAAAAATTCTATAAAAGTTATGCATCAAAACTTAGCTGACACAAATTAAAAAAAAAAAAAAATTCACAAATTGTAAAAAAAAAATTATGATAAAGGTAAAAATAAAAATATTGAAAAAACAATTAAATGAGGTTTTTTTTTTTTATTTAGTTAATAAATCATTAAACATATGTTTCTGGGAATTCAAATGTTACATCACGTCCAGTAAGCTTCTTGTAAACAGATGCAAATGTGTCGACCTGAATAATAAAAAATAAAATTAATTTAAGTTTATAAAAACAACAACAATAAAAAAACAACAATTGATTATTTAATTTACCTTATGTTCAATGTTTGTTTGTTCATTTTTGTCAAGATGAACTTTGGTAAGCTGTGAACCATCAAGCTTAACACGAATACGTTTACCAACAATTTCAACTGGATAAACTAAATCCTCAAGAAGTGCATCATAAACAGATGTCAATGTACGACTTCTTGGACGCTTTTGCTTGTTTTGTGTACGTGTTTTACGTGTTGGTTTTGGTAAAATTTTTCTATCACCAACAAACATAACGTGTTTACCTGAGAATTTTTTTTCAAGTTCACGTACCAATCTTGTTTGTATTTTTTGGAAAGCCTTCAATTTTGGCATTGGTACATAGATGATGATGCTCTATAAAATAAATTAATTATATTAATATACAGTTACAAGCATTATATTATAATAAAATTAATAAGAATAAGTATAAAGTTAAATGATTAATTACCTTCTTGTTGTTGCTTTCTAATTCACGAGCTTTAGTGATGTGAAGCTCTCTAAGTTGTGACTTGAGATCACTGTTCATCTCAAGCTCAAGAAGAGCTTGGGAAATGCTTGATTCAAAGCTATCGGGTTCAGAACCCCCGGATTTGACAATTTTAGCACTTGCTGAGAACATCTAGAATATAATAAAAATTTAATTAATAAAATATGAATTTAAAAAAGTTTTATTTTAATTGTTAACATGTTAAATTATTTTAAATTGCTATTATTTCACTTTTAAAAAAATTGTTGGATATTTCATTGACAGTATATAACATGCTTCTAGAGGTTAAGGTGAATAAGCTAATTGAGCACAAAAAAAAAAAAAATTAACTATCATCAACACAAAATTTATCCAATTAATTATTAAACTTTTAAACTTGTTTGAAAATAAAATTACTCCATTTTTTTTTTTTTTTAATATATATAATGCACAATTTAATTAATCGGTATTCATTTCTTTAGTAAAAAAAATCATGTCG
Organism: Lysiphlebus fabarum; assembly: GCA_011426435.1. Classification (NCBI taxonomy): domain Eukaryota; kingdom Metazoa; phylum Arthropoda; class Insecta; order Hymenoptera; family Braconidae; genus Lysiphlebus; species Lysiphlebus fabarum. Next base: position 187,179 of record WSYQ01001158.1, read on the forward strand.
AATTTATCACTATTTTAATCCATTCTAATCAATGTACTATAAAAACATCCGACAATTGAAAATAATTATTTATTAAATATATTATAACAATTGTTAATTTTTTAATAGCGTTTAATTAATTTACCTTGTTAACAATTTTAATAAACTATTTAATTTATATTATTTAAGAGAAAGACGAACCTTCATCAACATGCGAGGAACGGCATAAAAGAGGGAGAATCTGAAGAACGTTGAATAACCTGAAACACAAAATCACACAAACTTAAAGCTGAGTTTATATCTGCGTGAGCGACACTTTTTTTGAGAAAATGGCGGATCGGTAAGGAAGAAATTTCTAATAAAAACTTACCTTTTATTAAATTGGCAGTGTAAAAACACCTTAATTTATTTATTAATTGATAAAAATTAATTAATAACATATTATTATTTTTAAAAACTCACTTTAAGTTGATTCCTTTATCGTTTTTCAATGTAAATATTAATTTTGTATTTATATTTATTTTTAAATAAATCATCACGTTGATAAATAAGAAAAATAAAAACCATAAAAAAAATATAAAAAAAAAGATAAATCAAAGTAAAGTCAAGTGAAATAAATTAATTATTAACAAATATATAAATAAATAAATACAAAAAACTCTCTTTTTTTTTATATAATTATTAAAAATATCAAAAATAAACTAAAATTTATGGTATTTTTTGAAGTTTCCCACTCATAATTTACAAGTAGTGCCATCTATAAATAGCTTGCTTAAACTCTTTTAAACAAATAAATAAAATATTAATTGTTTATAAAATTAATAAAACAAATAAAAATAATTTATAACAATTAATTTATTAAATTATAATCAACAAATATAATGTTAAAATTTGGATTAATAAAAAATTAATAAATTATAAAATTTAAAAATTAGTTTACCATCTAAGTATAATTAACTTTTCATTGCTTAAACGTCAATGTACTGAAAAATATTTTTTTTTCTCCATCGCGGCCATCTTTCCAAGTGTTTTCGGATAATAAAAAAAAACTATATCAAAGACGGTAATTATTGTTATAAATAATTAATTATAAAAAATTAAATAATAATAATTTAGACATATTATTAACAAATATTTAAATCATATAATATAATAATCACTTATTGAATTATTTAAAATTAAAATACATAAAAAATCCTAAAATTATAACATTGATTAGGTAATCATTTTTCAGCCCCTCAAAAATTCTCAAAATATAATTGTTTAATAAACAACTCAATAACAATAAATGACATAACTAAACAATAAAAAATTGATTGAAAATTATTATAAATCATAAATGATTTGTTGTCATTGTTTGGTTATTTATTTTATTAATAAAAATTGATTTATTTTTTTATTTTTTTTATTTATTAGAAAACATGGCAGGAAGAGGTTTACTCACGTCCTTGATGAGAAGAAATGTCTTACAAAGTGTAAGATTATATTCATCAGATGTACCACCAATAAATTATAAATATGGTAATCGTGAAGTTGTTGGTTTTGGTCTTAATGGTGAAGCATCATATTTAGATCTTGAAGATTTTCCATATCCAGCAATTCGTTATAAGGAAATAACACCTGATATTCAAGCAATTAAAGAAAAAGAAAAAGGTGATTGGAAAAAATTAAGTATCAATGAAAAAAAAGAACTTTATCGTGCAAGTTTTTGTCAAACATTTGCTGAAATCAATGCACCAACTGGTGAATGGAAATCAATAGTTGGTCTTACAGCTATTGGTATCAGTATTGCATTGTGGATGTTCATTTTACTCAAAACATTTGGTATGTATTATTTATTTTTTTTTTTATATAAATTTATATTATCAATTAAATTAATTGATACTTGTTTTTACAACATATCTAAATCAAATAATAATTTTTAATTTTAGTTTATCCACCACTTCCACATACTTTCTCAAGAGAATGGCAATTGGCAACTTATGATCGTATGGTTAAACTTGATGCAAATCCAATCTGGGGTGACTGGAAACGCAAAGAAAAAAAGTAAATCAATGATTATCATTAATTTTTTCTTTTTTATTTAATTTAGTTTGAAATATAACTAGTAGAAAAGAAGAAAATAAAAAAAAAAAACAAACAAAAAAAAAGTTGTATAATTATTACAAGATAAATAAACATAAAAATAAAAAGTAATAATAATGTAATAACTTAATTATAGTCATCATAATTTAAAGTATTGTACAATGTGAAAAATAAAAAGTAAAATACTTATTGATTATTTAAAAAAGAAAAATAATTTCAATGCAATTTTTCAATAAGTACGTGTAATATTAATATTTATTTTTTTAAGATAACTTTATAGGTAAAATTAATAATTAAATATTCAACAATTAATTGTTTTTTGTATTTAATATTAATTTTAAATTCATGTGATAGTCACAAAAAAATAACACCAAGAACATTAATTTTACAATCTATTATTTAAAAAAAATAATAATTTTAATGCAATTTTCTAATTACTTAATTAATTATTAATTTTATAACAATTGCAATATAATTATTTTTCTTATAATAAATTTATAGACAAAAAAATATTACTATTACAAATTTTATTGTCAATTTTTACAACTAATTGTTGTTTATTATTATCATCATTATTTTGCTTGAACAGGTTGCAAAAAAAAGCAATAGTACCAATGCACCTGTTATATGCATTTTACTAGTGTTACTATCATAGACTATAAATCAAGAAGATCCTAGTTTCTATAGAAGAAAAAAAAAAAAAAAAAAAAAAACCATACTATAACACGTGGATTAACAAGTCAAACATAAATTATTTTCCAACAATATTTATATAATTTAAAAAATAATTACAAAATAAATTATATATTCTCATACACAAAATATTGTGATTGAATAAAAAATAATTAGAAATAATTTTATATAATTATATATATTCAATTTTTAGTTTTAATTTGTGTACAAGAACAAGCATATTATTGCACAAAGCTATCCATTGTTGAAGGGCAGTTGGTCAGGTGTGAAAACTTTGAGGTAAAAAAAAAAGAATAACTCACTGCAACAGATACCATACATAAAAAAAAAATTATCATGTCTTCTTCAAATAAGTAAGTAATTTATTTATTAGTATTAATTAATATATAAATATTAATTATAAATTTTTATTTTATTGTACTTTTATTATTATCAATTGTTATATATTCATAAGAAAATAATTACATGTGTTTCATGTTCACACGTGTTTTAATTAATTTCAAATACAATAACTACATGTAAAATTTGACATATTATAATAATAATTTAATTATTAAATCAAAAATATTTAAATAGCATTTCAGAAGAACCTTCAACATCTACTGAAAATGAAGAATTTGAACGTCTTCAAAAAAAATTTCAAGAATCTGTAAATAATAGAATGAAACGGATGAAACAAATGAGAGCTCAGTAAGAATTATATAAACTTAAATTTTTTTATAATAAATATAATGTTAAATTAACAAGATTTTATTAGAGTTGCAGAAGAACAAAATAAAATTTTGGAAGAAAGATTATTACAAAGTTTGACTGAAGAAGAAATTGAATGGTTAAAAAAAGCTAGAGAAGAAGCTAAAGCCAAGGAAGAATTAAAGTATAATAATTATATTATTTTTAATTATAAATATTCATTCATAAATTTGTAACAGATTTTTTTATAATTTTAATCTTTTTTTTTTTTTTATTTTCTACAAAGAAATAAAGGTCACTGTGGTGTTGTCAGTCCAGATGATAAAAAACCAAGTGAATTTGAAGAAGAATATTTTGCTAAACATGAAGGTAGTGATCCTGGTTTAAGAAAAAGATACGAGTTATGGAAAGAAAATAAAGCCAATGAAGCAACAAAGAAAATAAATTCAGATGAAGAAAAAAAATGTTAACAATTTTGCTACATAAATAAAACCCTTTTCAACAAATAAAAAAAAAACAATATCATTAAAAACAAGCAAATAATAAATTGATATTATAATTTTAACATAAATAATTAATTTAATAGAAAAAAAAATAAAAATCATTCAAATTTTGTGGTACTTTTTATAAACATGATTTACCAACAACATCAACAAGTCATCTTTGTATATTGTGATTCTGTTATTCTTATTGTTAATTCACTTGTTAATAATAAATTTAAACAAAACTTTTTTAATATTTCCAATTGCTACTATTTTTAATAAACATGTTTATAATAAAAGTATCAAATTATGTATGATAATGACATTATTCACTAAAATCACTTGTAAAAACACAAAATAAAATAATATAAAAAAATAAAAAACAATAAATGTTTTATAATATATTAAATAATAAATATTATATAAAACAATTGTTTATTATATTTAATAATTAAATATTTAACAATTAATTTTTGTTCTTTTTACGTTTTTCTTTATTTGTATTTTTTTGTTTTTTTTTTTTTTCGTTTTTTTTTATTATGAAAACGTAATGAACTATATGTTTGTACTCAAGATTATGATACAATTATTGTATATAAATAAAGTTGTATCTTACAAAGACCGATTATTAGTTTTTATTATTTTTTTTTTTTTATCAATGGCAGTCTCGTAAGTTTGTACATATTGAATTAAGTTACAATAGCAGCATAAACTAGAATTTTAATTATTTTTTTTTTAGGCATCAATCGTGCAAAAGAATAATCATATAAACAATTCAGACAATTTTTTTATCATTTTTACATGGCATTATGTTGTTTTATATTAAAAATGTGTTACATGAATTTAAAAAAACAAAAAAAGCTTTTATGAATTTCTACAATATAAGATAATAATAATAATTAATAAAAAAAAACAATAATTAGTTTTTTTTTTATTTTACAATTTGTTTTTTTTTTTTTAAAGGAAGAAATGATTATATTTATTTTTATATTGGCTTTATGCTTTTTTTATAAAGTTTTTTTTCTCGATATTTTATTATTTTACATGTTTTTCATGTTATTTTTAAATTATCATGATTTTTATTTGTTTTTTTTACTTTTTTTTTTCATTTAAATATTTGTTTTTTGTTATAATATTAAAGATATTTTTTTAATTTTTTGTGACGCAATTTTTTTTATACATTTAGATACTAAACAACTGTTAATTAATTAAATCGATTTATATAACTTATTTTACAATATGTACATTAGGCAAGTCCCAAAAAAAAAGAAAAAAAAAAAAATTATTAATATTATTGTTAACTTTTTCATTATTTTTCTGCGCTTTTTTTAATATCATTATCGTAAAAATTATACTAATATTTAATAATATAATTATTAGTAAATAAATAAATATAAAAAAAATAATTATCATTTATAGTTTTTTTTTTTTTTTAAATCTTCTCATAAATATAATAAATTTATGATAAGAATAAATAAAAATTTATAACAGAAAATTACAAATAAAGTCAAGTATAAACTATTTGTAATATAACAAGAGAGTTTAACTATTTTTTTTTTCTTATTATTATTATTATTATTTTAAAAATTTCTATTAATGGCAATTAGTATTAATTAATACATGACAAAGAAAACTCATTTATAAAAAAAAAAAAAAAGTTATTGCTTTAAATATATATAATTCATGAAAATGTAATTTTTAATTTAAAAAAAAACAAAAAAAAATATTGTATTATTAATTTTAATTACTAAATTTTTCTTTCTAATACTATCGATGAATTCGATGAATAAAATGTCGATAAAATATTATATAAATTTACATAAAATAGTGTGAAAAATAAACACCTGATGATCGCAGTCACGCTTTTATTATTTTATTATATAAAATGAAAAATAATAATAATAATAATATATATATGTATATATATATTTATTATATATATAGTCAATGTATTGGCAACTCGAAAAATTGGGAAAAATCACAGTAAAAAAAAAAAAACAAAAAAAAAAAAGTTATAAACAAAAATACAGTATTCTTTTTTTTTTATCGTACGAGATCAAAGATCATAAAATTAATGTTGAAAAAAATAATCTTTGGTTCATTCGCTAAGATTAGGGTGAACCAATAATATACATTGATATTGACAAAAACATTTTACTTTTTTTTTTTTTTTTTATATTATTCAATTCAGGACATTTTTGTATTATTATTATTTTATCTTTTTTACAATATTTTTTTATTTCTTTCTTTTTTTTCTATATAAAAATAAAACAAAACAAAAAAAAAAATTATAGTTTAATTGTCTATCGTCAAAATGCTCATGTTACCAACAATATTTATTATATTTTTTCTTTTTTTTTTTCACCATTTTTTAATATCACTTGTTTATCCAACATATATTCAAAAATTTTATTTCTCAATTTTTATAATTATTTCAGTCGAATTAATCAAATGAAATGCAAATTTAAAATTATTATTTAATGAAGACTTATAGTTTTTTATGTTTAATATTTATATATTTAAGATTTTACCTGGTGTATTTTTTTATTTATTGCTAAGATATACTCAGAAGACTGAAAAAAAAAAAAATAAAAAGGTAAAATCTTCTCAACTTGAGAAAAAGGGAACTGTTTTTTTTTTATTATTATTATTATTATTTAAATTATTTTTCTTCTCTTTTATCAAGACTTTTTGTTTTTTGTTTTTTTTTTTGTATTTTTATGATATATTTTTTTTTCTTCTTTTTTTTTATTTTTGTTTATTATGTTTTTTTTTTTTTTGTTTGATTATTTATAATTATTTTATTCTATTTTTTTATTTTCATGATTAATTATGTATTTTATCACCGTACACAATCACTAGTTACTCGATGATTAACACTTTTTTTTCTTTTTTGTGCTTGACTTCGTGTACCTGGACTTTGATTGTTAGTATTATTATTACTTGGACTATTAATATTATTTTGTTGTGAATTTTTAATTTTATTTTGTCCAATTGAATTATTATTTACTCCTCGTAAATAACTATTACGAGAATTATGATGATGATGATGATGTTGTTGATGACCTGTAAATTTTTTTGAATATTAATTTTATTATAATTTATAGGAAAAAAAAAAAAAAAAAGAAAAAACAAATAAGAATTTTTCCTACTTGAAATATATATTTTAAATATTCAAACCTTGTCTGAATATTTTATCTCATGTTTCAAACAAAATAATTTCTATTTATTTATTTATATATATTTATATTAAAATAATATAATAATATGTATTATTAAACTTACCATTACCACTTGGTTTATATGGTTTTTTTGATTGATAATGTTGATTTGATTGTTGATTATTATATGAATTTCTATCTTTATTTCTATCTTCAACTTTACCACCAGTATTTGGTGAATTCCCACGACTACATTCAGAATCCTGAAAATAATAATAATTATTTTTAAATGTTATTTAAAAAAAAAAAAATAGATATAGGTATATTTAAATAATTTAAAATAATTACTGTATCACTAGCAGGTGCTGATAATGTAGAAGCATCAGATCCAGTTGAACTTGAAAATGAATCAATTTCAAGTGGTAATTGAAATGTATCTTTAATCCATTTACGATATTCAATAACTTCATCAGTAACACGAATAATTCTTCCAAGTATACTAGTTTTAGTAGCATCATTTGCTAAATGATTTAATGGATTAACAGCACGTGATAAAGCAAAATATGCCCAATCAAATGCATCTTTAACATAAAGTGCACCATAACTACTTCTTCCAATATCATTACCAGGTATTAATGGATCTTCAATACATAATAATGATGGTCTATAACCATCAACCATACATCTTAACATTTCATCTTTTGATATATATGTACCACCATCTTTTATTCTAATACCAGTTTTAACATAATTAAATTTTCTACCATAAAGTTCAAGAAATTCAATTAATAATACACCCAAATTTGTATTTGAACAATATGCATCTTGTCTTGGATGTAATTGTAAAAAACTAATTGTCATAAGAATTAAACTGTATGATGATATACCACCAGTAAATACTTCATTTAAATCACGTTGTAATAAAAATTGTTTAAGAACCATAACAAGTTTATCCAATACTGGAAATTTACGTTTATATGATTTTATTAATTCAGCTGATTTAACACCATTATTCATATTAAAACTAATATCAACTTTTATTTCAGTTTCTTTATCTGTTAATTTAACAATTGGTACACTTGCTTTATCCAATACTTTTATTGATGATGGTTCAGCAATATTTTGATCAAGTAATGCACTTTCTAATGTACGTAATGGTAAATTTGACCATCTACCAATAACCACCAAGTCAATATCACTGAAAAGAAAAGAAAAAAAAAAAAAAACAAAACAATAATACATTAATTGTGTCAAATAAAATATATAGGTATTTATCTATAATATATATATGTATTTACCTTGTTGGTAAATAAAGACCAGTACGAAAACTTCCAAAAACTTCGACCTTTGAATCAGGCCAGAGGTCATTAATAACTTGTTCTATTCTTTTAACAACACGAACTCTCATATTATGTTCTTCTCTTGATGGACACATGTATGCATAAAAATCCAATATTTCTTCGTGTAATCTATTTTAAAAATAATACAATTATATTATTATTATTATTATTATAACAACAATATTATTAAAAATAATTATATCAACATATTGGCAAACAATTCTTATCAAATCAGCTTGTTTCACGTGTATTATCAAACAAGATAAAAAATAAAATGACATGAAATTTAATAAAATCTAACCTAAAACATTAATAAACATTTATATTTTAAAATAATTAAAAATATAATAATTAAATTATTATTATAAATAAATAAAAAAAATCAAAATAAAATTATATTTGTCAAAAAAATTAAATCATTTTTCTATCTCGAGCTGACAACTTAAAAAAAAATTTAAAAAAAAAAAAAAAAAAATCTCAAACTTAACCTTAAATTAAGTAAAAATTAAATAAATATTAATAAATGAAATTATAAATAATTATAATTATAAAATAGTCATACCCAACAATTCCTTTAGTATAAATACGATTTGGTGGACGCCAAGGACATCCACCATATTCACCAATGAGAACATCATAATTATAATTCATGCCGTATGTACTTGCACGATTATCTGGTTTCCTTTTTGATGGATTATAATAAACATTATTACATATACTATTTTGTTGTTGAAAATGACGATTTATAAATTGTCTTTGTTGTTGTTGTTCATCAATAATACGATAATTATTATTATCAATTGGTATATAATCTTGATTTTGTTGTATTTTATTACTCATTGTATTTATTGATGAAGTTGATGTTGTTATTGTTGATAATGATGTTGTTGTTGTTGCTGATGATGATGATGATGATGCTGGTGCTGTTGTTGTTATTAATTTTGTTGTATTATTATTTGTATTTATATTTATATTATTATTATTACAACCAATACTAAATAAACCACTATTATTATTATCGTTTTTAAGTGTTAATATATCAATACCCTTTTCAGCTTCCCAAATATTAAGCCACAATTTATGTGCAGGACCTGATTGCTCGGGTTGATACCAACCGATTGTAGGATCCATTAAACGCACACCTACAATCGTGTGGTATTATTTATAATATTTATTATTTTTTTTTTTTAACTTTTTTGACTTTCTTTTTACTGTGTATGTGTAATTTTCCACTTGATTTAATATTTATTTATTTTTATTTATTTATTTATTTATTGCTTTTAGTTATTAATTATTGTTTTTTTACTTTTATATCTTTTTTCTCTTTCTTGATCTTGCTATCGCTTCTATCTTTGTCTATCTTTTTTCCAGTATATTTATCTTACTCTCTCTTTTTCTAAGTCACTCTTGGCTTAAAAAAATTTTTTTTTATTAAATTTTTTTATTATTATTATCACATACTATGCACGACAATATAATAATAATGGAAAAAAAAATTGTGACCACTTATATATATTTTTTTTTAATTTTTTTTTTTTTTCCACGCAAAATTTTTACTCGATTTATACTCTCTCCTTTACCAACTGAAAAATATAAATTTTTTTTTTTTCAATTTTTTTCTCTTTGTCACTCTTGTTATTTCTGTCTTTTTTTTCAAGGAAACTATTTTATATACCACCCTTCTCTTTTTATCAACACACTTTATTCACTTTTATATATTGCTAAAAAAAAAAAATTTAAAAAAAAAAAAAATTAAAATTGAAAAAAAAAAAATAAATTATATCAAAAAATATATATGACACTAAAACATATACACACAAATAAATATATATATTTTTTTAATTTATTAATCTACTGGTTTTTTTTTTTCGTTTTTTCCTTCTTCTTTTTGATGTATAATTATCACTGAATTATATTAAATGACACGTTTATTATGACCGTTGTATAATGATAAAATGTATTATTAAATAAATATTATATTAATGAATATTATTGTTTGATAAATAAATATTAATAAATATGTTTAATAATTAATTGTTGATATAAAATAAAAAAAATCACCATATGAAAAAAATGGTTATAAACTAGGCACACAGGTTGCAAGCCTCGCGATATTCGATTCGCGAATAGATGTCGTGTTTTTTTCTTTTTTTCTTTATTTTATATAAAATTTATATTTAAGGGTGGGAGATTTTTTACACATGTACACTTACGTATTGGGGAAAATATATAGATAAATCTAGAATGTAATTTTTATTTTTATTATTTTATTTTTTTGATTATAATTTAATCCATGAAATAAAAAGTTTAATTGAGATAAGAAAAATATATTATTTTTTTTCTCTCTCTCTCCATTCAAAAATGACCATTGGTTGGCTGATGAGATTTCTGTCTTACCAACCGCCGATAGATTTTGAATGTTTTTTTTTTTTTTTTTTTTTGTATTTTGTTCTTCTATGTTGTTTCGATTGGTTTCTGGTATAAGCTCTATTTCTCGAACGAAGTCGGCACGAAGAGTCACTTCGGAGAGAGTCATCAAAAAAAAAAAAGATAAAATAAAGAAAAAAAATTTGTCCATAATTATTAATAAAATGGCTTCATTGTACGGACGTACAATTCTTCAATTATCACGTCGTGGATTAACGACATCATCAATTAAATACGGAAAATGTAAGTTGTTTATAATAATATTTATAATAAATTTATTGATAGTTTATTGATTGTCACTTGTGTATATTTCTGTTATAAATTTTGGTATTATGTAATTCAAAGTCAAGACGACCGACCTGGGTGTACAACTGTGTGTGAAAAAAAAAAAAAAAAATGAAAAAAACGAACAAAAAAAACATCAATATTCTTATAATAAACAATATTATATTATTCATTATAAATAAATATTGATAAATTAATTTTTATTATTATTTTTTTTTTTGTTTAATAGCATTCCCGGAACCTCTGGATCTTGCTACTGGTTTGGAGAAGAAGGAATTACTTGCTCGTATTGCTGGCAATGATGTGAGTTGTAATGATAAATAATAACCAATTTATTATTTTTTTTATTTTTATTTAATTTGTTAATTATTGATGAAAATTAATATATATATATATTTATATTTTTTTTATAAATAAATTTTGTTTAATTGTAATATTTATTTATTTATTTGTCTTTTTGTAGGATCCATTTATGTTGAAAGGTAAAAAACGTGGTCCAGGTACTAAGGAACAACCAAATTTAGTACCAAGTGCTTTTGATTGTCGTATTGTTGGTTGTATCTGCGAAAGTGATTCTACAAGTGTTGCTTGGATGTGGCTTCATGAAGGACAACCTAAACGTTGTGATTGTGGACACTGGTTCCAACTTGAAAGAAAACCACCAATTGTATAAAATACAACACAGTCAAATGTTACAGTATAATAAATAAACAAAAAAAAATAAAAATAAACTTCTCATATATTCGTTAAGAAAAGTTATAAAAGAGTAATGAAAAAAAAAACAAAAACAATAAAGTTAAAAAAATAACAACAAAATTGACATTAGTTTTTTTGTTTTTTTTTTTCAATATATATTCTCTCTTTGATAAATATTTTGGAAAAATAATACCAAATACCAACAAGACAATTAAATTCATTAACGAAAAAAAAAAAAAATTAATAATAATAATTAAAAACTTAGTAGATTGTTTACAGTTAATGTCATATTACAAAAATAATATGAAAATACTAAATTAATTTGTTATTATTATTTGAATCCCTTGAACATAATTGTCCTGAATTTATTAATTTTTTTATATTTTTAATAACACTTGAAAAAAAAACTAAAAAGTAGATAAATAATTATTTAATAATAAACAATATTGCTAATTAGGTTAGATAAAAAATAATCATCAAAAAATTACAGTTAGTTCAGTATGATTGAATTTATATTGCTTAAAATTCAATCACATTTTGGAGCACATGGTTTTCTTGACAATATAGAGATCAGACATTTTTTTTTTAAATGTCAAATAATATCATGGGAGGTCCACATGTAATAAATTATTTGATTTTAATATTTTTTGTTTTTAAATATTAAGGTTATTAGAAAATTGATTTTTAAAAATTACTTGTTAAATTAATTAAACCTTTTTTTTATTTTTACAAAAAAAAAAAACAAAGCCATCATATTTATATATTTTTTTATTAACACATTTATCCCAATAATTAATAATAAATATAAATAATTAAACTTTAAAAAGTATAAAAAAAAATTAGGCAATATTTACAAGCATCAGTGACATTTAAAAGATTTTTTTTTTGTATAAATTAGTAACCATTTGGTATTTATGAGTCATTTGAATTTGTTGAATTATCATGTTTTAATTCTTCACTTATTTTGTCATCATTGTTAAAAGTTTCTTCCATTTTTGTATCATCGTTATTTTGTTTATTATTTAAATCACTTTTTTTTTTAATTTCACCAACAATTTGTATATAATTTGATGGTACTAAACCAATATTAGTACTATTTGATACTTTACACCATCCATTATGATCTTGTGGTTGTAATGATTTTGGTGCAAGCCAAACTTTTTGTCCAGATTTAATACTTAATTCACCAGTTGTTGCTGCATAAAAATCATAAAGTACTGTTGCTGAATATATTGGTTCATTCATTTGTAGCCAATCTTTAAGATTTTTTTCTTTAAAATCATTTGTATTTATATTTTTTATAATATTATGTATTAAATATGGAATAACAAAAATAAGACTTAAAAATATAAATATTGGCCATGTTGATGTTGTTGGTTTTTTACCATTAACTGTATCTAAAACTGCTTTTTTCCATGCTAAATCAGCATTTGGATCATCATCTTGCAAACCTATTTAAAAAAAAATATAATTATTGTTATTATTATAAATTACATTATATTAATATTAAATATTGATAATTACCAAGTTTAAATAATATAAATTTATATAATTTTTTAGCATATTTAATAAGTATAAATGTATTTAAAATTTGTCCAAACATATTTCTAACTTTTCCAATATTATCAGCAACAGCTAATATTGCACGAAATGAACTAGACATTGCAAATAATGTTGATTCAAGCATCATTGTTATTGATGAAAATGTATTAACAATTGATTCAATTGATTCAAATGCTGGTCTACTTGATTCTTCAGCATATTGTATAAATCTACTTTCAACATCACCACTTGGTCCATGAAAATTACCATAATTATTATAAGATGAACGAATTGGAAATGAATTATATCCATAATTATTATTTCCATAACCACTTAAATAATTTGGTGTCATATTCATAAAAGAATTATAATTATTCATCTGTCTTCTTGGTGGTATTGGTGGAGGTAAAGACATTTGATTACCATAACGAATTGAACCACTGAAATTAAAAAAAAATAATATGAATATCTATTTGCAAAACAAATCAACATGTTTAAGTTTGTTTTTTTTTTCCTTACTTTAATATTCCACCAGGTGTTTGTCGAAAATTTGATGTACTTGGTTGTTGTTGATTCATTTTCAAAACTTCAACTATTTTATATTTACCACTGTTTAACAAAAAAAAAATTTAATTAATTATCAACATTATAAATTAAATTATCAATATACAAATTTATAATATTTATCAGTTTTTTTTCTGTCATACAACAGGGTAAAGGTCGAATAAATACATATTTTTATTTATAAAAAAAATCATAACATACTTACATGAAAAAATAATTGTTCAAAACAACTTTTTAGGTATATAAAAAAAAAATAAATTAAAATTTCATCACAATAATAAGTAATCACTAAATAACACCGTTTATTTATATTTCACATAAAACTATTGTATTATTGATAAACTTGACAAACAATAATATGACAACACAAAAAAATATGGATATTATTTAAAAAAAAAAAAAATATTTATTTATTTTCACATTAAGGCTGATTTTCAATGAAATATTTTCAAAATGGCCGCCAAGTATTTCAAAATGGCCGGTAGCGGTGTTTATTTTTTTATTTATTTATTTTTATTTATTTGCAAAAATAAAACAAACGACAGTGTCGCTTTCATTGGCTTTCATCTTTCTCTGTCAAGTGGACGCGCTCTTTGATTTTTTTAATTGTTTATATATATATATATTAATAATATCCAAGAATTTTTATTTTTATTTTTTTGTGATAATAATAAACTTACATATTTTCATTTTAAAGTGTTATAACCATTTTTAATATATAATTCAGTACAGTAATATTGAGTTGCCGAATAAATAGTGAAATATATATACACAAAGAAATAATAAAAAGGTTTATTAATATATTATATTAATTTTTTTTTATTATCTAATTTTAATATTATTTTTAATTAATTTGTTTTTTAAAATATTTAAATATATTTTTCATTAATTATATTATCTTTATTTAATTATCTAATTTTTTTATTTAATTTTAAATTTGAATGAAGAATTTTATACCAATACTTTAATTGATTATTTATTAAAAATAAGTATATCATTATTTTTATGTATTATTATTTTTTTTTTTTTATAAAATTATAATAAGAGAGACAAAAGGTTCTGAGTAAACTGTATGGAATTTTGCATCTAATCAGCGAAAAAAAATTATATATAATAAATTGCGTGACTTTAGAGGTACGTGTCCAGGATGTAGGTTCATGAGAAAATTCTCAAGGTTTTTTATTTATTTATTTATTTTTGATTTTATAACTGTAATATAGAAAATTATTATAAAGATAAAATTTACAAATATAATTTTATTTTTATGTTTAGACAAAGCTGAATTAATTGTCATTGTTTTTATGTAAAAATAAATATGCCTATAAAATTACACTATATCGATTTGATAACAATCAACAAGCACTCATTTGTTATTCATTTGTTTAACGTATTTTAAAATTTTTCATTGTTATATATATATATAATAAATTCTTTTATTTTTTTTGTTTCAGAATTTTGTTTAAATTAAATTTATCAAAATGGAAAGAGGTGGTGTACTAACTGCTGAACGTAGTCCAGCACGTGCAAATTTACATGTTGGATTTACTGAAAAAGGTGAAGTTAAAGAAAAACGTGAAAAATTTTTAACAGCTAAATATGGATCACATCAAATGTCATTAATAAGAAAAAGACTTGCTGTTGAAATGTGGCTTTATGATGAATTACAAAAACTTTATGATGCTGCTGTAAGTATATTATTGAAAAAATAAAAATAATAATTAAAATCGATAAACTGATAATTAATTAAGCTTAAAATTTTTTTTTTTTTATTATAGAATAATAATCGTGAAGTTGATGTTGACATTGATAAATTATTAGACTTGGATACTGATGATCATAGACGTGCCCACCTTCAAGAGCTTTTAGTAGATGCTAAAAAGCCTCATGATGTCAAAGTAATAATAAATAATATTTGTAATATTTATTTACAAACTTTTTATATACTTATAAGTTATAATATATTTTTCTTATTTTTATTTCAGAAATTTATCAATGATTTATTGGAAAAGGCAAAGACACTTTGAAGTGTAAGTATTTGCCATTGGCTCAATGTACTGATAATTATTACATTGCATAATTTTGCTCACATAAAATATGCTTGTGATTTTTATCACACTACGTATAATATAATAATAATAACAACATTAAATTAATTATAATAAAATTACAAATAATAATAATAATAATACACCGTTTGAAATTAAATATTAATCCGTGGGTTAGTTTATTTTTTGTTTCTATTTAATTTTGTTTATTCGTTTTTTTTTTTTTTTTTTATAAATACTTGATTAATGTAAAGAAATAATGCTCAGAGTCAAATTGCTAGGACTGAAACACGGGTAATAAACAAAAAAAGAAAATAGTAAAAAATTTTGATTTTAAAATAATTAAAATACAAAAATACAAATAATATTTTTAATAGTATTTTCAAAAATTATTTTTTATTCAAACAACACATAGAATCGATGTTTAAATAAAATCAAATTTAAGAAAAAAAGTAGTTGAAATCATAAACCTGGTATTTTAATGCAGTTAAAATATTTACAAATAAAATGTAAATGTATAAAAATGCCAAATATATGTTCTACAATTAAAAAAATATTTGTAGTTTTGTCTAGTGTCTTTGAATAATAAGAATAAATTAAATTTATGTCTAAAAAAAAAAAAAAATATTAAAGTAAACCGTGAATGCACTAGCTTTAATCTTAAAAAAAAAAAAAAACAATCGATGGATCTTTGCAATCTACTTATCACTTTTTTTAAAATACAATTTATACTTATTTTTTTTTTTACGTTTATCTTCTGATTATTATTTTTAATTGAATGTAGAAAATTTTATTTAATATACACTGCCTGATAAAGGACATAAAAAAAAAATTTGAGAAAATGAGTAAAAAATTTTTTAAATATAAAAAAGCAGCTTTTTGTGGTTGTAGATTTAAATCGCTTTGTAGATACATATCTTTAAATTATCTCATTTGCATATCTATTTTCATTTAAATGAAAAATAAAATTTATAAATTAAAAAAAAAAATTCAAATAAATGCATTTAAATAATAATAATTATTCACTTTTTTTTTTTTTTGTTTAAATAAATTTGTTAATGTTTGTAATGTTAATTATAAATTATTTACAAATAATGTTTTTTAATTAAGTTTGTTTTTATTGACCACAGTGTCTCAGTGTATTTAAAAGAAAAAAAAAAAAAAAATTAATATTAATAAAAACTGCCAAAGAGTTAAATTTGTGCGTGAGAAAAAAATACAAAAAAAAAATTGAGCAATATTATATTGATTTTTTAAAACAAATTATAATTATAATAACAAAAAAATAATTATTTAATTAATATGTATTGTTAAACAAAAAAAAAAACAAATCTGTGTTTCTTTTTTATCAATTTATTTAATTTAAAAGAAAAGATAAATGAGCCAGTGGTAATAAATTATTATCAATGATAAATTTTATCTTTATGTTGTTTTTTTTTTTTAATTGATTAAATCAGTATCTTTCGTTTTTTTTTTTAAGTTTTATTTATGATAATATATATTTGTTTGTTTAAATTTATATAAATATTATTTATATTAATATGAAAATGTTAAACTTCCAATTAAACTGCAAAATTTTTAAAGTGATGCTTGAATTAAAAAATATATATATATATATTATATAACATTAATTGTCATTAAATTTAAATTAGAAAAAAAAAAAGTAATCATAATAATATTATGTAGTATGCGTCCATATGGAAAATAAAAACAATCGAAATAAATAATAACAATTAAAATGTAGAATTAATAATTGAGTGAGAACGAGCTTAATTGTAAAATGCTTTGCAATGATTTGATTTTAAAAATCAGTAAACAATTAAATAATTAAAAAAAAAAAAACTGATTAAGTAGAAGAATAATAAATAATTAAAAAATATTGTGTGATTTTTTGAAGGAATGATTATAGATTGAGAATTAAATTTTTTGTTAAGAAAAACAAAAAAAAATATATAATTTTAATACAACATTGTTTTATAAATCAAATACATAAAAAATAAATCCCTGTACCCATTATATGTCAGATTGTCACCTCAAAAAAAAAAAAAAGGTATTTTCTCAAAATAAAATTTTAAAATTAAGATTAAACACAATAATGTAGACAACAATAAAAAATATATCGTCGTCCAACGCACATATACCAATAAATTATATAAAAAATATTTAAAAAAATAAAGAGTTTTTGTACTATTGACTTACCAAAAGAATTATTTTATTATTATATTTGTTGTATTTATTTTTAAATTTTAAATAGTTAATTTGAAAATGTAATTATTGTAAATCATAATTTACAGACTATTTTAAAATCATCATATTCTTTCACATAACTTATATTTTTGGTTTAAAAATATGCGTTAACCATTGAAAATATATATATATGCATGAAAAATATTTTAAGCTGGACATATTTTGTTTTATTACTTTTACATTATAAAATATATAATTTATATTTTTTAATTTTGAGCGTAAAATTAAATCATCATATAACACCAATTTTATGGTCAAAAGTAAAAAAAAAAACTAAATATTAGTGGTGAATAAAAATTAAAAAAATTTTTAATACATTTAGTTTATGTATATTGTTTTTTATTTTTTGTTTTTTTTTTCTGTGAAGTCGGATAACAATTATTTAAGTAAGTACATAAAATATATATACTGTATATATATTGTACCACGTTCTATTGATAAAATTTTATGATTCTGACAAAAAAAAAAAAAACAAAAAAAGTCAGTACCATACACTTTAAATGGTAAATGAATTTTTTTGTTTGTTTGTATCACGTTCTATCGTTAAAATTTTATGATCCTGAGAAAAAAAAATAATAATAATAATAATAACAGTGGTGCCACAGACTTTAAAGAGTTATGCTGTAAAAAGGTCATCGATTTAAAATGAAATAAAATACTCAGCATAATAAAATATTTTAAAAAAGCGACACAAAGGCACTGGAAGTCTGGTACTGATCCTTTAAAAAAGAGAACTTTTATAATATTTGCCTCAGTAGTTGGTAAAAGCTTCAGAAGAGAACCTCGATATTACGATTTACACTCAGTCATCCTGGTTAAATATTTAATTAAGAAAAATGCAAGTTATTTTTTATTTACTTAAACAAAAAAATAAAAAAAATTATTATAATTAAATTGTGTAATTGTATAATTTTAGGACACCAAACTTGGATCAATCACCGGTAGTTTATAATACAGGAATGAAAGAATTAATTCCAGTTATAAATAAATTACAAAATATTGTTACTCAAGCTGGATTAAATATAGAATTAAATCTTCCTCAAATTGTTGTAGTTGGTTGTCAAAGTGCAGGAAAAAGTTCTGTATTAGAAAATTTTGTTGGCAAGTATGTGTCAAAGAAAATTTAATTATTTATTTATTTAATTATTTAATATTAATATATTTTTTACAGAGATTTTTTACCACGAGGTTCAGGAATTGTTACAAGAAGACCACTTATTTTGCAACTTATTAATTCGAATACTGGTAAGCTTTAATATACATACATTGTACAATTAAAACAGATAAATGTAATTTTTTTTTTTCAACAGAGTATGCTGAATTTCTTCATAATCCAGGTCGTAAATATATGATATCTGAAGTACGTGATGAAATTGAATTAGAAACAAATAAAACAACTGAAGGAAAAACAGGAGTATCTTCTATTCCAATTAATTTAACAATCTACTCTCCTCATGGTAATTAAATTTTAATTTATTTATATTATTTATTTTTAAAAATTTAATAAATAATTATGTTTTTATGTAGTTGTAAATCTTACACTGGTTGATTTACCGGGTTTAATAAAAATATCAATGGATAAACGTAAACCTGATATTGGACAAGAAATTGAAAAGATGGTACGTGAATTTATTGAAAAAAAAAATTGTTTAATATTAGCAGTAACACCAGCTAATTCTGATTTAGCTAATAGTGATGCTCTTAAATTGGCTCAAGAGATTGATCCTGATGGTATATTATATTTGAATTATTTAATAAATATATTTATTTAATTTTTTAGTATAAAATAAATTTTTTTTTCTATTATAAAGGCTTGAGAACTATTGGTGTTATTACAAAATTAGATCTCATGGACAAAGGTACTGATGCTAGAGATGTTTTAGAAAATAAAGTATTTAAATTACGAAGAGGATATATTGGTGTAGTTAGTCGTAGCCAACAAGATATTGAAGATAATAAAGACATTGGAAATGCTCTTAAATCAGAAAAAGAATTTTTTTCAAAGTAATATATTTATTTTTTTTTTATATGAATAATCTTGATATATATTTTTAATAATTAATTATTACAGACATCCATCATATCAACATATGGCAGATAAATTGGGAACAGAATTTTTACAACATGAACTAAATAAACAACTAACAAATCATATTTATAAAACTATGCCAGCTCTTCGTGAACAAATACGTAAACAATTAATGGAAACTGAAGAGTATATGGAAAAATATGATCATTTTAAAGTCACTGATCATGCAACTAAAACCAAGGCGATGTATCAGTAAGTTTTATTAATCATTATTTTAAATATAAATTTTTTTAATTAATAAATATATTATAGAATGTTACATCAACTCTCTGATGATTTTGAGGCTGAAATTGGAAACTATAATACTGTTGAAGTAAAAGATATACCATGTTTGGGTTCAAAAATTTATCGTTTATATCACTTAAATTATCCTCGAGATATTTCAAAAATAACCATTGATTCCAAGTTGTTGGATAAACAAATTGAAAAAGTTATTATGGATGCTCGAGGTACGTATCATTCAAAGCATTTATTTATTTCTAAATAATCAAGTATTTTTTTTTTTATTTATTTTTAAATTACAACAGGAGTTAAAACTGGTCTTTTTACACCTGATGTTGCATTTGAAGCACCAGTTAAAAAGCAAATTGAAAAACTCGAAAACCCAAGTCTTGAATTTATTTCACTTGTTTCTGGTGTAGTTGATGAAATTGGACATAAAATAGTTTACAGTGAAGTAGTTGACGATTCAAATAAAACAACACCTAATCGTGTATGTATTAAACGAATTTAACTTTATAAATTTAAATAATAAATAATAAAATAATATTATTCAAATTAAATAATAATATTTTTTTTTTTTCTTTTTTTTTTAGATATCACACTATCCAAAATTACGTGAACGAGTTCAACAAAATATAACATCTTTTATCAGAACAAGTGAAAAAATATGCAGAGATCATTTGACTCTACTTGTAAAATTCGAATTATCATATTTAAACACCAAACATCCAGATTTTATTGCTACAAGCTCGTAAGATATTCATTTTTATATTTAATAATTACAATATATATTTAATTTAAAAAAAATATAATTAATAAATAAATATATTACAGAGCTCATCAGCAATTTATCCATGATGTTAATGAGGTAAATTAATATTAATTAAATTATAATTTTAATTTATTATAAATTAAATAATAAAATTATTTTTTTTTTTTTAAATACAGAATGGTGTAGTAATTGATCAAAGAATGACAAAACAAATTACGATAATAAGAAGTTATATTAATAGTTATATGAAAATTGTAAAAGAAAAAATAATTGATCTTGTTCCAAAAGCAATACAATATACAGTGATTGAAGCAACAAAAAAATATCTCAAAGAAGATTTAGTAATTGATTTAACTTCAGATGTTGATCAAGTAAGTTGAAGAAAAAAAAATAATATATATCAAGTAATTTTATAAATTAATATGTTAATTATTTTATAATATAATTTTTTTTTTAAATGTTATTTAGTTAATGGAATTATCACAAGAAGAAGCACGGCTTAGAAATGAAAAACGTCAAATGTATGAGACTTGTAAAGAAGCATTACATATTATTGATGACGTCTCAATGGTATGTGCTACTAAAAATTTTACGAAATCATCAAAACCACAAATAAAATCAACTTAATTTGTTAATTTGAATAATTTTTTTTCTATTATTCAATTACAAAATAAAGTTATGTTACGATGTCTCAACTTTCAATATATTATAATAATTATTATACTTTATCGAAATTATTTTCTCTTTTTTAATTATTATTATTTTTATTTTTCAATACTTTTCTATATACTAATATTGAAAATTTTTTTTAATTCATAATCATGACATTTATATAAAATAAAAACAAATATTTGTATGATTTTGATATAAATAATTTAAATAATGTATAGATATAAAAATAAAATAAATTTGTCAACAATCAAGCTATTGTTTTTTTTTTTTTTTTTTTTTTTTTTTGTTAATAAAATAAAATATATGTCATCGTTTAAAGCTGATAATGATGATGATGAAAATAATAGTGTAAGTTGGAATCCAATAATAGTTAATTAATTGAGCTACATGAATTTGTTTGTTTTTTTTTTTATTTTAGAAATTGGGGATCTCTATATCTTCTGTTACAAAGGTAGATTTAAAAGAATCTAAGGCATTATTAGGAATTGATATAGTCAATGATGATAATGATATGATGATGATGATGATGATGATGATGATGATGATGATGATGATGATGATGATGATGATGATGATGATGATGATGATAATATCAATAACGTAAGATTTAATTTAACAAAACTTATTTGATTAAGATAATTTTTATAAAATCTACCCTTGTTTTTTTAGATTGACTCTAACATCGTTAATGAACCTCACAAAAATATTGTACCATGTGAGATATCACAAATTGATATAATTGGACATGAACAAAACAGATTTCGTATGCCAAGTTTTGGAAATTCAGGTAGAGTAAATTTTACCAAATCTGTCATAAATAATTTTAGAAAAAAACTGTAATGATGAATGAATAATATTAATTTTTATGAATTATTATTAATAATATTCATCATAAATATTTTATTAATTTTACAAAAATAAGATACCGTCCAAGTGATAAAAATGATGATGATAATTATATCGATAATGCTGATTATGATTTATCAATTACAAATAATAATGTTAATAATAATATAAAATTAGAAGATGATGATAATGATTATGAAATAAAAAATGTCCAAGTAATAAAAAAACTAAGTATCATACTAATAAAAAACTAAGTGTTGGTTGTTTTTTTTTTTTTTAACTTATTTTGATAATGTATAAGACTTGTAAAGAAATATTCAATTATTGATGATGTCTCGATGATAAATGGGTACTAATATAAAATTTAATAAAAAAAAAAAACTGTTATATTTTTTTTAAATATTTAATCTTTTTTATTCTGTCAATAAAGATTATTATAAATAAAAAAAATATAGTATATTTTTTTATAAATTAAAAATTAAATCCAAAGGAAAATATTGACTTATTAAATAAAATAACATGATTGTATTTACACTTTTCATTTATTTGTTGGTTTTTTTAAATTATATTTTTAAGATTAAATGAATATTATTAATGCAAACAAAGCAAAAAAAATTTATAGATGTAATTATATAAAAATTAAAATGAATAAACTAATTGTTTTTTTAAGAAAAGAAAAAAAAATTGATTAATGTTTAGTTTTAGATATTGATGTTGCTTGTAATTGTTTATTACCACCACTTAAAATAATAAATGGTGATTGTGTTTCTTTTTGTTTAGCTTGTAAAAGATTTAATGTACCAAGTGGTGTATCAGTACTTGACATTTTTTTTAACAATACTTCTTGTTCATTTTTTTTCATTCTTTTTTCAACTTTATTTTTACCAGGACCTTTACCATGAAATTTATGACTCATATGTCTAAATGCTTCTTTTGGTGTTAATATATGACCAAAATCATCAATATAATCTAATTTAACATTTGGTTTATAACCATCTTTATCTTTAAATTCACATGTTGGACCATTAAAACGATCACGTCTACCAAATTTATCATCACCATCATATGCTTTATCTTCAATTGAATAATTTTGTGCTTGTAAATGTGCAAAACGACTTGCTGATGGACGATTTGAATCTTCATGATCTAAATAACCTTTACTTATTGATAATTTTAATGCACCACCAACACCTTGACCAAGTGATGGTTCAGCATCAAGTATTGCTGCTTCAGTTATAACTGGTTCAATTTTAATATCATCTGATTTAACAGTATTCCATGTACCACGTACATCATTATCATCATTATTCATATTATCATCATTATTATCATCTTTAATATCATCTTTAGATTCTTCAATTTCAATATCCATTATTTCACTGTCATTTGTTTCACGATTACCAGCTAAACCATAAGTTGGTATATCACCTAATGTACGACAAAATTCAGCTGTTGAATTTAATGTTATATTATTAGAATTATCATTATCATTATCATTATTAATTAAATTTTCATTTTTAATAATAATATTATTATCATATAAATTTAATGAATTTAATTTTATATTTTGTTTTAATTTTTTTGATTTTTTTATAGCATTTTTTATTTCATAATCATTATCATCATCTTCTAATTTTATATTATTATTAACATTATTATTTATAATTGATAAATCATAATCAGCATTATCAATATAATCATCATCATCATTTTTATCATCATTTTTATCATCAGTATTATTTGTATCAATATTTTTACTATTATTTAAATCATTTGTACGTTTTCTACGACTACCAATATCATGTAAATAATCATTATCATTATCAACTTTTGATAATAAATCATCAGCTTTAAGTGGTTTTGTTTGACGTATTTTACGTACTTTTTTTTTTTTAGTTTTTTTAAATTTTTCAATTTCTTCATTATTATAATAATCACTTGCTAATTTTAATTCTGGTAATTTTAATGTTTCAAGTTTTTTATTAGCCATTTTTAATTGTACAATATTTTTACGTTTTTCAGCAATATCTTTAGCATTATCAATACCAATTATAAATGTATCATTTTTTTCACCATTTATTTCTTCATCATATTTATCTAAAACAGTACCTTTTGAAAAACCAAATTCATCATAATTATCTTCATCATATGCATCATAACCAGGTTTTTTAGATTTTATTAATACATTTTTTTTATATCTTTCATCATCTTTCATATTAACATTTAATAATACATCAGCATCATCATCATCTAATATATTTTTATCTTTTAATGTTAAAATTATTGTTTTACCTTCATCAAAATTTTCAATATTATGTTCAATTTTTAAACCATGTAAATTACGTTCAGTATAATCTGTTTTACGTTGTAATTTAACATCATCATTAACAAGTTCATTTATACCAAATTCTTCATCAAGTTGATCTAATATTTTTGCACGTTCTTCAGCTTGTTTTTTTACATCTACTATTTTACGATTTTTTTCAATCCATGTAACAGTATCATCATCTGAATCATTATCACCAAGTGGTTTTATTTTAGATAATGATGTTTCAATTTTACGTTTTTCTTTTGTTAAATTTAATTTTTCTTTTAATTTTTCTGTACGTTGTACATCTAAATTATTAATTGCTGGTTTATGATAAAATTCACCAAGATCATCTTTTAATTTATTTGGTTCATCTTTTGATGTATTTGTATTTGTTTCAAGTGGTTTTAAACCAAGTTTTGCACGTAAACGATTTGTTTCTTCAATTGATAATGATGCTTGTGAATTATTATTATTTTTTTGTATTGGTGATTGACTACGTTGTTTTGTTGATATTTCAGGTGGTGGAGGTGTTGGATCATGACTAGTTTTTGAAATTTTTGGTGGTGGTGGAGCACTTACTATTTCAACTGAAAAAAAAAAAATAACAATAAAACAAAATTATTAATATTATCTAACTATTGTTTTTTTTAAAATATAAAAGTATTATTAATAATAATTACCATCACTATCATAATCTCTGCGTTCTTTTCTCTTGTGTTTTTTATGATGTCTGCTGTTACTACTACTACTGTGCTTATCATTTTTTTCTCTTTCAGGTGAATAAGATCTTGAACGACTACGATGACGTTTTTTTTTAATATCACGAGTTTTTTCATTTTTATGACGTTTATTTGATCCCATATTAATTATATTTAACAATTAATTTTATTAATTAAATGTTGGTTTATAGTCAACGTTTATAATACGTTATGTATACGTTTGCCAATTGTCAATTGTGGATGATTGTAAATATACGTAACCTCAAACCATAAAATGAAAACTTGGAGAATACAAATTTCCCCAACATCTTTGATTTATTTATGTTAGGGTGAAACCGTTCAAAAAGTGCCCAACAATTTTTCCATTTAATTACTAGGAAAATTCAAATTTAATTAATAAATTATTATAAATAACAATAAATTACATCATAAAAAAAAAAAAGTTATAATATAATTTAATAATTATACTTACCTTTTAAATGATAAAAAACTATGTATTATTTATATGCACTGAATTTTTAAACAACAAAGTATAAACCGATATGAAAAAAAATAATATATGTGTTATTGATATAAATATTTATCAATAATGAAAAAATTGGAGTCTATATATATACACTAATATTAACATGATGAAGCAAAACATGTAAGCATTGAATTATCAAACATAAATGAAGTAGAACAAAAAAAATAGTAATAATAGCATAATGACCTGAAAAACATGATAAACAAACAATCATGGAATTTCCATACTATTTATATTTATATGGTATTAACCAAGACCATGTACAGGGTCATAATAGACCAATGCAATTATTTAATTAAATAAAATCCTACCTTGTAAGCGGATGTTCATCTTCCCACGATGTCACCAGATGCTATTTCAATGTTGTAATTCATGATGAATCTATCAGCAAGACGTGCAGTAATAAGTGATAACATATTTTACCACCATCACCACTTTATCACATATTTTACTTTTTTTTTCATTAATTTAAAAATATTATAATAAATAATATAACACTTAGCACTACACTGGATTATACTTACAAAACACAATACTTTTCATCACCATCACTACTTTTATCACATATTTCACTAATTTTTTTTATTTAAATGGAAATTATAATCATTTTAAAAATTTTATATCTATATTATTTAACATTGTTTGAAAATGATTCATCAATTTAAAATGAAAATCATCACAAATCAATCAAGCACTGATAATAATTTTTAAACACATTTTTTTTAACAGAGGCAGATGTTTCTTGGTAGACCAACACACACACACTGGACCATGCCAAAGAAAATTTCAAATGAAAATAGATAAAGTTCATCAAAAAGAACATGATCACTAGTATCAACACCAAGTGGTACATCAAGTGATACGAAAAAACATAAAAAACGATAACACTTACTTGTACCATGTGATATAACTGTTCAAGAGTAAACAGATGTTATTTTTTATTTTTTTATCATCTTGGATTTATCATTTTTGGAGCTTTATATGATGTAGGCAGTCTTGATTGTATTTTTTTTCTTGTATTGTGTTGTCATTTGAAGTATACACTAGTATTAAGTCATTGTTGAAGTATCAAGTAACTCAAAATGAAATTAATTAATTTTTAAACATCTTGGTAACACAAACACAATGAGCTTTATAACACCTTCACTATTGTCATTTATAAATTTAAATTATAGTTGTGCCATGTGATATAATTGTTCAATACTATCAATACTAAGTAGTACACTAAGTGATACATAAAAAACATATAAACTTGTATCAACACAAAGTCGTCCACTGTGGTATACCAAGTACTACCATTTTTGTTGTTAAAGAATGTTCAGGTGTTATTTTTTATTTTTCATCATCTTGGATTTATCATCGTTGAAGCATTATATAATGTAGACAGTCTTGATTGTATTTTTTTCTTTTGTTGTGTTGCCAGTTTACAAATATAAACCAACAATTAATAAGTGTTGATTTATTAAATAGCCCAAAATGAATTTTATTAACTTTTTAACATCTTGGTAACACAAACTCAACAAGCTTTATAACACGATCACTATTATATACACATACCTATTGTTTATTAACAAATAAATTTAAATTATTAATATAGTCAAAGATCCACATATAAAAAGTAAATGTTTACCAATATACAACAACACCAAGTGGTACACCAAGTCACAAAAAAGCATAAAAAACAACACCAGCATCATGTTATGTTATTGACTTTTGTTGTAAAATAAAATAACATTAAGGATTTATCATTGTTCAAGCGTTGTATACTTTAGATGCTTTTTTTTTTAATGTTGTTGCTTTTTCATTATCAATTTGTCCAGAATAAAATCACCAATTGGTTCAGAGTCAATTCTATTGGTTTTATCAACCACTTGGTAACAACAATCAAAACCAACATTACACTTACACTGTCACTACTGTTTTTTTTGTTTTATTTTTAATAATTGTCTTTGTTGTTTGGCATCATATGTAGCACATAGCATTTGATTTCATCATCTGTAAACATTAAATATACCAAATGAACATTAATATTTTTTTAAAGTGGATAAATATCATTAGCAACAAAACAAAATAGATAAAAAAACATGAAAGTAAGATTGTTGAATTTATAATTAATAATAAAAAAAATTAATAATAAGAATTAAATTCTGTATCATAAACAACACTGACGCCAACAAAAGCCTACAGACAAAAGAAATTAATGATGGCGTCCTTTGTCTTTTTTTTTTCTTTTCAATATTTATGAGATAAAAATGATCCTACTATAAATATATCACCACCATACAATAAATAACAATAATATTCATGAATATTTATAAACATTTATAAACAAATTAATAATTTTTTTTATTCTGTCACAAAGGCAACCTAACCTCAATTTAATAATTTTATTATTAATTACTTCAAGATAAATATAAGTCTAATTTTATTTTTATATGCATAAAATAATTAATAAGAATAAAATAAAATAATAAAATATTACCATTTGTCCATTTTAGAGCGAATCAGACATTCCTTTGTCAGCCTTGACAGCTCAGACAAAGCCCATTATATTTTTTCACAAATTACACAACACCCATTAATAATTTATCACTCACCGTGTTTGTTACACTTTATTTGATAAAATTAACAATAATTAATAATTTTTTAATAATAAATAATGTAACAAAGAGAGAGCTCGATGCATCATGACCGACGTTGCTCAGTGTTGCTCAGTCTAACACACACACACAGGCAAACAGAGACGCGGCCATTTTGTAAAAAAAGTTTCACAGCTTCGTCACTAGGGCGCGCGTCAGTAAAATTCTTTTAGTAAAAATTTATTATTATTTATCAATAATAAATAATTTTTTAACAATAAAAAAATACGCAGGATTATTATTAATATTTATTATTAATAATTAAAAATCAAAATTAATTGTTAAACAATAAAAATTTTTTTACATGAAGAATTTTACCGACGCGTCTCTGGTGGTGAAGCGGGGAAACTTTTTTTCCAAAATGGCCGCGTCTCTGTTTGCCTGTGTGTGTGTGTTAGACTGAGCAACACTGAGCAACGTCGGTCATGATGTATCGAGCTCTCTCTTTGTTACATTATTTATTATTAAAAAATTATTAATTATTGTTAATTTTATCAAATAAAGTGTAACAAACACGGTGAGTGATAAATTATTAATGGGTGTTGTGTAATTTGTTAAAAAATATAATGGGCTTTGTCTGAGCTGTCAAGGTCGTCAAAGCTGATAAAGAAATGTCTGATTGGCTCTAAAAAGGACCAATGGTAAGTTTTTAATATTTTTTTTTTTTTTTATTAATTATTTAGCAAATAAAAAAATAAAATTAGATTGATATTTATCGTTAAATAATTAATAAAAAAATTATTAAATTGAGGTTAGGTTGCCTTTGTGACAAAATAAAAAAAAAAAAAAATTTTTTTATACATATTATTGTTATTAATTGTATGGTGGTGATACATTTATAGTTGCATAATTTTTTTTATCCCATCAATATAAAAAAAAAAAAAAAAAAAAAAGACAAAGGACGCCATGATTAATTTTATTTGCCGGTTGGCTTCTGTTGGCGTCTGTTGTCCTCCATGGTCAGTGTTGATTATGTAATACTCAATTTATTAATTATTTATTCATTTTTTATTATTTATTAATTTAATAATCATTCTCTTATATTTTTTTGTTGCTAATAATCAATTTTTAAAAAATATATATTAATATTTATTTGGTTTTTGTATTTACAGATGGTGAAATAACAAATGTTGTTTTAATTATTAAAAAAAGAACATAAAAAGAGTCTTGAAAGTGTATACATGATTGTTGTTACCAAGTGGTTCATTAAATGGATAAAATTAATCCACATATCCCATTGATTATTTGGTTCTGGAGTAATTAATTATGTACAAGTAATAATGTTGAAGACAAAAGAACCACCAAGTGTATCTACAACATATTATGCTTGAACAATGATGAATCTGTGATGATGATAATGATATGTGAGTATTATATTTTAAAACAAAAGTTAATATTATAACATGATGCTGGTGTTATCATTGCTTTTTATATGACTTGGTGTACCACTTGGTGTTATTGCATATGGTAAACATTTACTTTTTGTGTGTGGATCTTTGACTATATTAGTAATTTAAATTCATAAATAACAATAGTGAAGGTGTTATAAAGCTCATTGTGTTTGTGTTACCAAGATGTTTAAAAATTAATTAATTTCATTTTGAGTTACTTGATACTTCAACAATGACTTAATACTAGTTGTCAAGTTTATACTTAAAATGGCAACACAATACAAGAAAAAAAATACAATCAAGACTGCCTACATCATATAATGCTCCAAAAATGATAAATCCAAGATGATAAAAAAATCAAAAATAACATCTGAGTACTCTTGAACAGTTATATCACATGGTACAAGTAAGTGTTATCGTTTTTTATGTTTTTTCGTATCACTTGATGTACCACTTGGTGTTGATACTAGTGATCTTGTTCTTTTTGATGAACTTTATCTATTTTCATTTGAAATTTTCTTTGGCATGGTCCAGTGTGTGTGTGTTGGTGTACCAAGAAACATCTGCCTCTGTTAAAAAAAATGTGTTTAAAAATTATTATCAGTGCTTGATTGATTTGTGATGATTTTCATTTTAAATTGATGAATCATTTTCAAACAATGTTAAATAATATATAGACATAAAATTTTTAAAATGATTATAATATCTATTTAAATAAAAAAAATTAGTGAAATATGTGATAAAAGTAGTGATGGTGATGAAAAGTATTGTGTTTTGTAAGTATAATCCAGTGTATAGTGCTAAGTGTTATATTATTTATTATAATATTTTTAAATTAATGAAAAAAAAAGTAAAATATGTGATAAAGTGGTGATGGTGGTAAATTGTGTTATCACTTACTACTGAACGTCTTGCTGATAGATTCATCATGAATTACAACATTGAAATAGCATCTGGTGACATCGTGGGAAGATGAACATCCGCTTACAAGGTAGGATTTTATTTAATTAAATAATTGCATTGGTTTATTATGACCCTGTACATGGTCTTGGTTAATACCATATAAATATATGATGATTATAGCGGTTAACACGATTATCTATGTTATGCTTTTTTTTTGTTCCGATTTATTTATTTTTGATACACCAATACCTATGGGCTGCTGTTTAGATGCATGCATATTGTTATTTATATCATATACATATTAGTGTATATATAAACACCAATTAACTTAATTCATCAATACTTGCTGCTTAAAGTGCAACATATTTTTTTTTCATTAATCATATGTCTTACTTGTTTTGCACCTGGTTTTTAATGTCTTCAATTAAAAGATTTATCAAATCTAAAAATAATCATCATTTTTTTTTTTTAATTACATAATCCGTTAAATCAATTGTACTAAATATAATTGAAAAAGTATAAACTCAGGTGTTTTTTTTCCAAGAAGTTGATACTCAACATTCTTGCCACTAGATGACAGTCTTCTATTTATTTAATCTATAATTCTATTTATTTAACATTTTTCTTTTTCGTTATTCATCATTGATAAATTGCAAAGGTAAATAATTGATGAATTTTATTCTTTCATTTAATTTATTTATCAAGTTTTTTTTCAAGCCAAATATATTAAATATCGTATTTATAAATAGTTGAATTTTCTCTAATCTTCTTCAATTTTTTTGACTCTATTTTAAAAAAAAACATCATTCGATTCAATTTAAAAAAAATATAGTCGTTGAAATCATTCGTTTCATTTTTATCATGACAAAAAGTATTATATTATCTATAATTTTCAGTTTGACTGAAAAATATTTTCACAAAATAATGATAAAAATCATTTTTAAAAAATATCCCATTAACTATCAGATAAGTTTCACTTTCAAAAGTGAGAAAACATAAAATAAATAAAATATATATATATTTACCTGAGAATCTGAGATTATCATTAGACATTTTTTGGGTTTTTAAGATCAATATATTTATTTATCGTTAGGGTAGTTTTAAAAGTCATTTTTTCATTGCCTCATAAAATGTAAAATACATAAAAATATCTTAGACAAAAAATAATAATAATACATGAAAAGAAAATATTATTATAGGCTTCATTTTCTCTCCACTTAATTTTTTCTATAAAAGTATAAATTGAATCATTAAATATATCAAAAGTTTATATACAGGTATCTTAAAAATAATTAAATGTATATCATCAATTTCCTCATTATTTTCATTACAAATTAAAAATAATTATAATTTTATTTTTTTGTTAATTTAAACATAATTTAATTCCCTTTCTCTTGTGTCTTTTTTTTCCCTAAAAAAAAAAATGGCAAAAATTATTATTACAACATACAAAAAACATGTTTGTGTAGTCGATTCCCAGAGATTTTTTATTTCATAAATAAATAAAAAAAAAAAAAAAAAAAAAGAGTTACATAAAAAATAAAAACACTTAGTGTTTTTACTCTCTTGCACATTTCTAGTCTTTTTTTTTTTTTTCTGCGATATGGTTATGTGTGTAACTTCGTGAATGTGAATGTGTATGTTTGGGACTGTTTGGGACCAACCTAAAAGAGAAAATGAAATATCAAAAACAAGAAGAAGAAAAGAAGGGTTCGTGGTAGGGGGTAACAAGGACCCAATGAGTGAGAAAGGGGCAAAATGAAGGGAGAAAAAATAAAGGCCCAATAAGGCCCACCGCGAACCACATTCTCTACCTGTGTGGTAAAACGCTCACGTAGGGAGAATAAAGGGATAGAAAGACCCCAAGGGGCTTCTAAAACAAAGAGACCCCACTCTTATTTCTAACCAATTTTATCCCAATTTTTTTCTCTCTTTTATCGACATATATATATATACAGCTTACACACATACTGCAAAGACATTTTTTGGGCCTTTTTTTTTTTTTTTTTTTTTTTAAATTCATTAATTTATTTATTTTTTTTCATCTTTGCTTATAATTTTTTTTTTTTTTTTTTCTTTACTTCTTCTACTGTCTCATTATGAAACAATTTAACCTCTCATTTATTTTACCTAGTATATAATACATATATTAATTTTTTTTTTTTTTTTTAAATTTTATTTACTTTTTATTTCCTTTTTGGGATGATAATTTTTGATTTTTAAAAATTTAAAATTATACTACTTTACTTTCAAAACTGTTTTCACAATTATTATATAGTATTTCTTGGGATTATCAAAAGATTCTTTGGATATTGTCTGATGACTGTCTTCAAAACTCACATATAAATTTGCTGGGTGGTGACTTTTTTATTTTTTAGTTATCTTTTCCTTTTTTTTAGGGGTTTATTTTATTTTTTTATTCAGCTTGAGGATTTTTTTTTTTTTTAAAAGTTCGAAGAGGCGGCTCTGTGGGATACTGATGATTCATTCGTATTAATTCTTTTCGTCTGTCGACACACTGTGGGAAACATTCTTTCACCTAAGACAATTCAATTAGTTTTTTGGACATATACAGTAGACAGTTGGATATCAACGATAAAAAAAAAAAAAATTATATATTTTTTATTAAATTATGTAAATTACTTATATATAATAAATTTAATTTATGAAAAAAATTGAATAAACATAATTTAATAAAAATAGTTGAAAATAAAATATAACAAATTAATTAATTTTTATTTATTCATTTTTTTTTTTTTATTCTTAATTGTAATAAAATAATAATAATAAAAAAAAATATTTTCATTATCATTTAAATAATAATACACACTTAATATTTTATACAAAAAAAAAAAAAAAAATTAAATTATTTACAATACTTTACAACAATTTGCTTATTCACACATTTTACAATCTCATTAGTAAAAATATTATTGCAAAAAAAAAAATATATATATATATATAATAAACTAGAGTAAATTATTACTATTAAAAGTATAACGAAAAATATTTTTTTTTTTTTTTTTTTTTTTTTTAAATCATATTTACAAATATACACTTAATCATTAGACTTTTGCATTGATTAAAAAAAAACAATTAAAAAATATTTTTCATTAACTTGTAAATTTACAAATAGATAAATCCGAGTATTTTTTTGTTTTTTTTTTTTTTTTAATAAATATATATTTTTCATTAGACATCTAATGTACCATTTTTTATATTTTTAATATTTCAAAATGAAAATAATAATAATAAATAGTAAATCTTAAAAGCAGGTACGGTGCAAATCGTCGAGCATTATTAAATTAATAATACACATAACATAAATAATATTTGCAGTTTGAGGATTAAGAAGATAATTGAAGATAAAATAAAAAAAAAAAAGGAAAAATAATATAAATAGATTAGTCACAATTTTGCGTATATATATATAATAATAATTAATTTAAAACTTCGCAGCTAACATTTGATTACTCATTGATTTCTCCGCATCATTATCATAATTAATATTTTTTTTTTTAATTAAATTATAAATCAATTAACTCTTAACATTGCACAAGTCTTAATTTTTTTCAAACAATACAATTATTTTTCATTAGAATTTTTAAAAATAATAATTACAATGTTTTTTTTTTTTTTTTTTTTTTTCTTTTTTTTTTTTTTACAATATTATTATCAATGAATTATATTTTATATATATAATTAAGCTGATTTTAAAATTACAAAAAATTTTCATCTACATACTTGTTTTTTTTTTTGCTAATAAATATACCTATATTTTTTTTTTTTTTTTAATTCATTTATCGAGATATTTCAACCGTTGCCACGGAGACACAAGTAGCACCTGCGGATGGTGCTGGTGCTTAATCTGATACCGGTTTTCTCTACAGCCTTATTAATAAATTACATATATATATATGTAATTTACAAACACATATTTAATATATATATATATATACATACACATTTATGATCAAGAGAGAGAAACTCCAATTAAAAATACAAAAAAAAAACTTGCGCGCGGTTTTTTGCTCCAAGGAGGTTCTGGTTGTTTTGCCTATCGCAAGTTTCCATGGCACGATAAAAAGAAGAAGAAAATAATGTTATTTTATATTAAAAAAAGAATAATAAAAATGATTATTATTTATTATTTTTTTTTTTTTTTATAATCCAATAGTTGTTCTTCACCATACCAACTTTTTTTCACTATATATGTATATGTGTATATATATATATAAATTATTTATATACACAAGAGAGGCCTAGCCCATGCCTCGTTTAAAGTCTGTTGATTACTAAAACTGTTGAGAATGCGGCAGCGTCACGCACTTAACTTTTATATACGTTTTTTTTTTTTTAAAATAATTTTTTTTTTTCTATTTAATAATTCATTTTATTTACCTCTCTTATATTTATAAAAAAAAAATTATTTATCCATTAGTTTTTATTCGGTCAGTTTAGTATAATTAATTTGATCGACATCATTAATGCAAGAGAGAAGACAAATAAAATTATTAAATATTATAAATATCATATACAGTATTATTTTTTTTTGTTCTTTTTAATATATATATGTAATATTAAAAAAAAATTATTTGGATCAACGACAACCACAACCAACAACAGTCATATCTTGATAATTTTTTAAAACAACCTTATTTTCTTCATCAAGATAAAGCATTGATATACTTGTTAATGATGTTGGTACACAACATGCTTTTGGTACCATACTTGGATTAACTTCATTAACAAGATTTTGTACAATAGCATGATTTGTTGAATTTAAATGTTCAGGAATAGCATAAGGACAATCACCATGACAATGATATGCTTCATAACCAGGTGGTGCAACAATCCAATCACTCCATCCAACATCATCAAAATTAACATATAATGGATGTCGTCTACACAGTGGACGTGAATCTTTTGAACGATAATTTTTTTTATTTGATGCACGTTTTGTACGACGTTCAATAATATCATTTGCTGTTTTCATTTTATTATGTCCATCATCAGTATATGTAAATAATACTGGACGTATTTTTAACCAATTATCATTATTTTCATTAATATCACGTTTCATACGTATATGAGATTTTTTATTATTTTCTAATTTAATATCAATTATATTTATTAATAAACCATAATTATGATATTTTTCATCAAGCCATCTTGATACTGCTGGTTTAACATCAACATTTAATGTATTATTTTTTTTACCATCAATTGTTTTACTATCAATTAAACGTAATTGAATATTATTTTTTCCTTTTATACCTGGACGTACAATATCATATACAAGTATTTTACCAATATTATCATTATTATTTGATAATAAATGTGATACACGTGATAAACTTAATTCAGCTGCTGTTAAACTCTCATCTAACGGTATACTTGATAAATTAAAATACAGACGAAAGCGATTTGGTGATTGGAATTTATCATCAAGTGGACTCTCTGTAACATATAAATTTAATTTTTTTTTTTATTAGATTTTAAATTTTTTTTTTTTTTTTTTACAAATTATTTTAGCAATATATTTAAATAAATAAAAAAAAAAAAACGTATATATAGGTATATATTATAGTTTGACATTTGTAGAGTATATAGTAGTAGATTTTTTTTTTTTTTTTTAATAAAAAAAAAGGAATTTTTAAAAAAACGTTTGATGAAAACCGAAAAAGTCCTGAAAGATAAAAAAATCTCAGATGCACTTATTGAAGACTTTCAAACCGGTAATTTATGAGCAACCCTGGGGTCTTTGGAATTTATCCAAAAGTATTATAAAAAAATAAATTTGAAAATTAAAAATAAAAAAAAGTATATATATATATAAACCAATTATAATAATTTCATATTTTTTTTTTTAAATTAAATATACTTTTTTTTAAAAAACTTGTCGCAAATTTTATTTTATTTATATATAAATTTGTTTTTCTTTTAAAGACATATGTGCATAAAATATTTTACACAGAAAAAGTACGCCTAGAACCGTTATGCATCGTTGAAACAAGTCACCTTGATAAATTTTCCCCTACTATATATATTGCAAAAAAATTATTATAAATAAAATAAAAAATAATAACATAAATATTAAACCTTCTCTTTGATATCAATATTCAAAATTGGGCCAATAAACAAATCTATCATTTTATCGTTTGAAGGACATTGACTTTTTCCTCATTAATTTAAATATAATCAAAATAAAAAATATATATATTTATTAAAAATTACAGTATATTAGAAAGCAATATATATTTTCTATATTTATTTATATAATTAAAATAATTTAATAAAATATTAACATGTTATTTATATATATATATTTTGAAGAAACTTTTATATATAAATTGCAAATATATTTTTCTTGTGAAAAAAAAAAACCACTGACAAAGAAACACTTGTATTTTATTTTATTTTTTTTTTTGGCTGGAGCCTGTCTATCAAGTGTTTTTACCAATAGTGATATCTAACTGTCAAAATAGAAAAATAATAGTTTAACAATACAAAAAAAAAAAAAAAAAAAAAATTCCCATTGACCCTCATTGTTACTGTGAATGGAAATGAAATAAATAAAAAACGGTAGAAGATCTTTTTGGGAATATAATTCTATTGTCGTGAAAATATATAAGCGTGTGCTTACTGAAAGTGGCGCCGGACTATAATCTCCGTGACATTTTTCCGACAGGATTTCACCATTTTAATTCTTTATTTCGTTATATACATATATATATATATATTTTTTTTTCGTTGAGGTGGTAACGGATACCCCCTACATATCGTCACGAAGATAAATTAATTATTTAACTTCAAGGATATTTAAAACCTTTGTCCTTACATGACAAACACAAGCCGATAATGGATTTTTGATTTTCTTTTTTTTATTTTTTTTTTTCCTTTCACTTTTTTTTTTTTTTTTTTTAAATTTTTGTATATCAAGAATTTTGAAAAAAACTCAGAATTTACGTGTGATAATAAATCTTTTTTTAAAATTAATTTTTTAATCAAATAAAAGTTTTATATATATTTTTTCTTTCTCACGCTTTTTAATTTAAATGTATTTTTTTTAAGAGTAAAAGTTAAAAATATTAAAATTTTTATTTTTTTTTATTAAAAATAATGAATAATTAAAAAATATATACTAACCAACATGATTAAATGATCGTACTGTATTTGCTGATCTTGTATGAATACCAGGTTTAGCAATATCTGTCATTTTAATTGCTTTTTGTTTATTATATAATAATCTCATTGATTCAGGTACTTGAGCTTTACCAATTGGTTTTGGTCTTTTAGTCATTCGTAGCATTGATAATAAATTTTTTTCAACTTGTCTAATTAATTTTTCACGTTCTGTATCTTTTATTTTATTATGACTATTTTTATTAATATTATTATTTACATCATTGCTGCTTGCATTTATTGCATTAACAAGCAGCACAATAACTCCCACCACAAACAACAATCTCAGCAGCAACAATGTGCGCATTGTGATGCCCTGCCACCTTCTGAAAAAAAAAAAAAAAAAAAAAAAATTAATTATTTTATTAAATATATGTACTCCAAAATATGTTAATTAAATTTGATATTTTAATTGAGTTTTTTTTTTTTTGTTATTAAAATATCAAATGAAAATATAAATTATTAGCAAAGATTTCTAACAAGGATGAATGTAGTGTAAAAAAAAAAAATTCAAAATTAACATGATTGATCAAGATCTATAGATCTATAGCGATCTCTTTGATGTGTGATTTATTCAAAAAAAAAAATCAAATTATATATTTTATAATTGCAATTATTAACAAACACGTTTGTGTTTTTTTAATTGATGATTATATATATACGAAAATTGAGTTATTAAATTGATAATTAACATGACAGTAGATAATGATGATCAAGGGAGAAGGGGAAAATATTAAAATTAAATATAGATGGCGACAGAGAGTGGCTGCGCGATAGATTGTACGAGACTTTGAGGCAGGCTGACTAGAGCCAAGCTGTCTGGCTATATATACAAACGAATGTAATCTCAATCGTTAAATCTTTCGTTTAATAATGTAAATATATACAAACCGGCAAGCCAATGTTTGCGTCTTTATTTTCTATTTCTACTTGTTTTAAATTAAATATAAATTATCATTTTTATTTTATCTTATATTTTTTTTTTTTTTTTAAATTGATTTTAATTATCATTTTTTATTTTTAATATATTACTTTTTTTATATTTACAATACAACTATCTAATTTTTTTTATTTACCATAATATTGTAATATTTTATACAAACCAAAACTGATATAATATGCAAATTTTTTTTTATTTTTTTTTGTTTTGATTTTCAAGATATTTTAATAATAATTATTATCGTCAATATCACACTAATCGTGGATAATATGTGAATACGTCGTTAATGCGGAAGGTCGACAAGTTTTAATACTCATATACATACAACATGATGCAAAATAAAATTTTAAAAATATTATATAGTAAAATTATAACTTATTTTCAACTTCATTTAATGGTTTTTTTTTTTTCTATTTTTCATTTCCGGTAAATCACATCAATGAATATTACGTTTAATTATATTTAAAAATAGAAATCACTTGTTTTATTCAATGAATTTATTTAAATTTTATACAAAATTTAATTTAACCATATATATATATATGATCCGCCATTTTGTCTTATACATATATATATTTTGATTTAATGATAAATTAAAAAAATATATTCAAGTAAAAAGCAAATAAATTAATGGAAAATATTGTTGACTGGCTTATATTGTTTGACTCAAGTATGTTTTGATGTATAATAAATATATATTTATAAAAATAAAAAGACATTTGTCACGGCCATTTTCCCGTGATCAAACGGAGGTGGACCCTGCAAAATAAGGGTGGGGATTTGAAGAAGAAAAAAAGATGAAGATGATGATGATGATGATGATGATGATGATGATGATGATGATGATGATGAAAAAAAGAAAGAGAGTAAATAAAATATTCTTTTTTCTTGGCTCGTATTCACAATGGAATGCGGTTCATACCGTGGAATCCGCGGGACGCGAATCCAACAAGAAGAAACGCAAAGGATGCGACGGGGGATTGCGCGCGCTGCTATCATGAAAGAGTTAAAAAGAAATTGTTGCAAATATAATTTTGTTTTTTTTTTTTTTTTTTTTCATTTATCATAATTTATATGAAAACGATGGGTATATCGGATACTAAGTTTAAAGTTTTTATTTTCGTTGTTCTATATATGGTATCCCTCTCTCTTTGCCAAATTCTCCTTTTACAATCATAAATTGCTGTGAATGTTGCCGGTATAGGGCCCAACTCGCGGAGACTCATATCATGTGTTAAAACGAGCACAGCTCATAAAAATATATGTGTATGCAAAATGTACATACATAACAGTAGAAACAACGTCATTATCAAAAATAATTCAGTCCCAACCTTCACAGTGTTTTATTAATTTGTCAGTTAATTATCAGATTTATGGAGTAATTGATAAATAAACTTACCTAGCTAGCCGTTAATCCGTAGTTTAAACAACCACGGCATTTCAGCATGTCCATACACCGCAAAAAATAATTTTGTTTATTTTTTGCCAAATAATTAATTTAATTATATTTATTTAATTAAAAAATAAATAAATAAATAATGTCACTTAAAAACACAGTATTTATAATACAAAAAAAAAAAAAAAATGTCGCAAAAATTCACCGGGTATAACCAAAAAAAAAAATAATAAATTTTAAAGTTTCACAGAAATATTAATTATTAATATTTATTTATTTATTTTTAATACTAATTATAACTGGAATTTAATATAATCACTGCACAAATTCTGGTGAAATCCAGTATAATTTATAAACACTCACAATTAAAACTGAATTAATTTTTTTGCAATAAATTTTTATTATTACAACAAAAAAAAAAAAAAACAATAAATTAATCACTTTTTAATATTTTAAAGAGAAAATAAAATATATATTTTTTGCTAATAAAATAGTGAGGATTAGAGTTTATTTAATATTTGTGTCCAACACGTTCAAGAGGCGTAGTGTGACTACTGTGGTTCGTTGTTGCTGACTTCAGGAGCCAAGAAGGCCCCTTACTTGATCATCACAATCACAAGCATTGCCACCACTCTCGCTTTGTATATACAAGAAGCAAGCATGTGTGTGCAAGATGAAACGATATATAACCTCTTATTTCTATTTCTTTTTTTTTTTCTTTTTCTATTTAAGCATACACCATGTTTTATTGGGCCTTATAATACAAAAAAAGATTATATTTTTTATCTCTTTCTTTTTATCTTAATTTTTATTTTATTTTTTATTTTTTTCCTTAGAATTCAAGAGACTAAGAGTCACCGTTTACAATTAATATTACTTAGTGTATGTTCGTTAGTGAATAGTGGTTTGGGACAGGGCCGATACTAACAAGCTATGGGCCCCTGGTCAGTCCCTTTTTTATCCCCACTTTTTTTTTTTTTTTTCTACTTCCACCTGTCGTCACAATAATCATCCCCCCCCCCAACCCTTATTAATATATTTTCATTTCTTAATTTTTTTTTTCCCCTCTACGGTATCGACCTTTTTTTTTATGCCAAAGCTTTTTTCATATAAAATTTTAACTTTTTTTTTTTTTTTCCTTAACCTTTTTATTCAATATAAATTTAAAAAATATATATTATTTGATGATTCTCAATTTTTTATTCTGCGGTAAATTACAAAAGATATTTGCCTCAGTAATTACGTTAAATTTTTTTTTTTTTTTTTTTTGATTGCTTAATTATATATTTTATTTAAAAAAGAGGGTTTTTTGTTTAATCCTTAATAATTTTAAATTTAATTTATTTGAACTGTATTTACTTAAAAAAAAAATATTAGGGAGGATTATTCGTTGACCTCGACTACTTGCATTATTTTTTGAGGTTATAGAAAAA
Source organism: Lysiphlebus fabarum (assembly GCA_011426435.1). Taxonomy (NCBI): domain Eukaryota; kingdom Metazoa; phylum Arthropoda; class Insecta; order Hymenoptera; family Braconidae; genus Lysiphlebus; species Lysiphlebus fabarum. The sequence goes on from WSYQ01001158.1 coordinate 229,459, forward strand.
GAAAGAGGCAAAATCAAATCAGTTTAAAATAAATTTAACGTAATTAAAGTATACAAATATTAATTATAATTGAATAATATATTATATCAATTTATTATGGTGGTAATTGAAAATCACGATGACCCTTTTGTTAATCAACAATCACGATAGCGTGACAACGAGTTTGCCTTGTTAACGTATTTTTCCGCGAATCAAAATGACAAGATTGCAAATGCTCAATTATTTATTTTTTTCTATAGAAATAAAAAAAAATAAAACGATTTACATTCTCAAATTAATTTTAATTAATCAATTTATATTTCTTAAAAAATATTATGTTAAGTAAAATCTGATTTAAACCCGTCTTGTTTAAATATATCTTTCTTTTTTTTTAATTATTTTTTTTTTGGTTTTTAATACAAAGATAAAATAATTACACAATATATATATATATATAATTACATATATATAAAAAAAATGTTAATATAAAATGTGGAACAGTTCTCAATGAAGCGCGCCATGCTGTCTGCTTGAATATCTACAACTCTTTTTAATATTTCCCTCTCCATATTATATTTAAAATAAAAAAAAAAAATAAGTATAGTGAAAATAAAAATATAAGTAGAAAAAATAAAAAAAATAAAAATACCCCTTGATTGGCAATTCAACAATTTTGCGCCATTTCCGCTTGACGACTTAATCATCAAGTCAAGATTTCTAAGAAATGCCCACGCGTGTCCTCATACATTTTTTTTTAAGTCTTTTTTTTCTACTATTGGTGTAATAATAGTGTACGCATCTTTGAAAAATTTGTTGTCTTATCTACATTAAAGTATGTATTCATACGTATATACTTTTATATATATATATGAATCGAGACGACATATATGATTAAGTTTCTTCCGTTGATATATATGTATAATATATACTAGAAATAAAAAAAAATTTAATTTATTCATTCTAAATAAAATGAGAAAAATTAAAGTTTAGAAGATGCACACATGTATATATTTATGTATATATATTGTCTTTGGTATTTTTTATAGTTTTATTCTGAATTGAGGTAGACATATATTCACATTGCTAAATACATGATTATTATCTGACATTTTTTTATATATATGACATTTTTTATACCTACCAATTACCAATTGTTTTAAATTTTTTATTTTATTTTTTTCATTTCCAATAAAAAATAGTCCTGGTGGATTTAATCAACGTCCGCTTTCAATTATAAAAAATAATTGTTATTGAAATTATTAAACAATTCATATGAAATTTTTTTCAATTTTTTTATTTTTTATCATATTAATTTAGTAATTCATTTCATCGAGTATTAAATTTTAACACTCAAATTCTTAATAATAAACAATTTTGACATTTGTTTTTTATATCATATCATTTTAATAATATTTTTTCGATACAATAATTCATGTCACAATTACAAAACAAATTGATTTATTATTTTACAAAATTTTTCAATTGACCTGTCAATATTTGAAGATAAAATATATAAACGAACAAATAAATTCATGTTTAAATATTTGCCAATAGATCTATGAAATATAGATTCTTAATCTTTTACAACAATAAAAACCTCCTGTGAAAAGTAAAGATTAAACTTTTACAGTGAAAAATAAGTCAGTCAATATTGACTTATAAATTATCCACCATGAAAAATATATATTCAAAGCATATTGTGACATGTTTCAATGTGCCATGAAAATTTTTAAACATTTAAGTATCAAATTTTAAAACTTATAAGCTCAGTGATAAATAACATTTCAAAATAAAAAAAAAATAAAATAAAAGCTCAACAAAGTTTGTCATAAAATACTTTGCATGTTTTGATAGTATACAAGTTAAAGACACAAAGTATCAATTTTTTTTTTACAATAACAAATGACTTTGCAATGTGCAAATGATATATTTCAATCATACAAAAAAACTGAAACATATTCTTTTCTCCTTTTTTCTATTTTCTAAAAAGCTCTAATCTTTAAATTTTCTTTTCATCTTTATACAGCTCGCATAACAAAGTCGGTTTTTTTTTTTCAAAAGAATATTATATGATAAAAGAAAACAAAGCGGTATATTGCAATAGAAAAATAAGATACCAAAATATTGTATATGTAGATCAAATATATATTGTTAACTCTCTCTCTTGAATGTTCATAGAATTTCTCCGCCCTGATTTCAGGGTCATCTTAATTACCGGGTGGTCCAATTTGAAATCCCATAAATATTCTTTATTTCTAATGGCGGCAAATATAAAACATTTAAAAGAACAATAAATATATAGACAAAAAAAATAAATAAATTATATATTTAATTTTACTGTGTGTTTGTATTACAAAACACTCTAATTGTGAAAAAGTGAAATAAATTTTATTATTATTTATTTTTTTTCAATTTATAGATATTTAATATTTCTTTGAATTTTTCATCTGTTGTATACCGCAATGTTAATATATTATCAAAATAATAATTGATTATTTTTACAATTTAAAATCATTTTATAATGATAAATTAAAAAATCAAAAAAAAAATTGATATATTTATTAATTTATCATTCTGCAGATAGTTAATCCTTCACTTCCGCTTGATTCATCACATTCATAAAAATAAAATAAAAATCTGTATAAGAAAAAAAAAAAAATAGAAGACGAATTTCCGCATCGGTGATTCACAAAAAAATAACTCACGAATTAATAGCTCATTCACAAAATATGACAACTATTTTTTTTTTAGATATATTTTATATATATTATTTCTTTTTCGGCGTATAGTTTTAAAAAGATGGTGACAGCTGATAATTTTACAACCTTTTTTTTTTTTTTTGTTGAATCTTCTTGTGGAAATAGTTTTTATTTTTTTGAAATTTTTTTTTTTCCAAGTTTCATTCTCATAATTTCTCGTTCGATATAATTTCTTTTCCGTCTTTTTTACTTATCGCCATCGTGAAATCCTTAGAGTGCCTCTGAAGAAAAATGAACCAAGGTAAAAGATATATTTTTCTTTTGTTCTTCAGGTATGTAACTAAAGATAAAGTGGATCCTCTTCAACGTCATCCCAGTTAAAATTTTAAACTGGTATTGGTATGTTAATGGTTCATTATATATATATATATATGAACTTGTGTTTTTTAAAAAAGTATATACCACCAATACCAATGCAAAAAGATAAAAAATAAATAAATAAATAAATACTTTTTAAGATTGAAATATATTTTGCGTGAGTCATCACAGGGACAAATTCCGCCAAATAGTCATCGCTTTTTATTTTTCGTTTGACCTTTTTTTTTTTTTTTTTCATCTTCTGAAAAGTTTTTTCAGGTTAAAACCAGAATATTCACGAAAATTTCTTTGTAGAAAAACGTGTTTTTATTATATATATGTTTTATCCTGTCGTCGTCGTTGTCTTCTTCTTCTCTTTACTTGAAAAGCTTTTGAAATTTTCAAGAGGAAAGAAAAAAAAAAAAAAATGTTGTGGCGCCAACATTCTTGAAATTTTTTCATGAAAATTAGTTTAGTGAAAATCTTATTCTTCATGTTATCAGTACATTTTTAAAAAGAATGAAAAAATAAATAAATAAAAAATGTTTTAGTCAATGTATATACACCATAACGAATTTAAGAACAATAGTTTTTTAGTATTCTTTGTTGTATAGCTTACTTAGGAAAATTTTTTCGACATAAAGTTGATAGTTATGTTGTTTTTTTTTATTTTATTCTTTGAATGATTTTTTTTTTTTTTTTTCCAAACACAAAAACATAGAAGGATTTGTCTTGGCATTTAAGATAAAGTTTTTGAAAATTTCTGTGGTTGTTAGGTTATTTACTTACTCCCCCATAGTGAAGGTATACAACTTCTGTCGATTTTCGTAAAATTTTTATTTTAAAAATTATCCATGGTTAACAATGCCTTTTGAATCGGTCAAGTGGATGATTTGTTACGGTTATATTATTTTATATTTTTTGCCTCTACTTTTTTTTTTTTTTTTTTTTTATTTTACATTTTGATTATTATATATTTATTTCTTTATCCTTTCTGAGGGTTTTTTTTTTTTATGGCACACTGAAGCATGTCACAATGCATTTAATATACCTATATATTTTTTTTATGGTGGATAATTGATAAGTCAATATTAAATGACTTATTTTTTAGTGTAAAATTTTAATCTTTATTTTTCACGGGATATTGTTATTGTTGTAAAAGATTAAGAATCAATATTTCATATAGAGTTATTGGCAAATATTTAAACATAAATTTATTTGTTCTTTTTTATATGTACTTTTAAATATTGACAGGTCAATTGAAAATTTTTTTTAAATAATGAATTAATTTGCTTTTTAATTGCGACATGAATTTATTATCAATTGAATTAGAATTTGTAATTAAAAGTATTACTCTTTTTTTTTTTTTTCTAAACAATATTTTACATTAAAAAATTTATCTTTTAATTTTTATATACAATCCAATAAAAAAAAAATATTTCAAATTGTTATTAAATTTCTGTTTATTTATATATATTTTTTACATTAACATGAAAAATAAAATAGATGGAAAAAAAAATATAAATCTCCATCTACACGCGAGCCGAAAACAATGCTCATTACTACTAATTTTCGATAAGCTGTCATCAACCACCCACGGATTACGAAGTAAATTGTAAACCTTTTTTTTTTTTTTTTTGACCACACCAGTGTATATATAAAATAAACTATGGAAATATAAGCGATCCAGCGGCAAAGTAAAATAAAAAATATATATAAATTTTTTTAAAAAAATTAAAAAGACAAAGATAGAAAAAAAATTAAAGTATAATAAAGTAAATAGAAATAAAGAAATAAAAAACAAGGATAAAACAAGGTGAAGTATAGAATAAAAAATAAGATGTTGGTAAGGATATACCACTATCATTTGTGTGGTCCAAGTCTTGTCGGCAATTGGGAAAGAAAGAATAAGCAAACGTTATAAGAGACCACCTTCGTGGAAAGACCAAAAAGACCACTTTAGTAAAATATAATTCTATCTCTCTTATAAAGTTTGTGAGTGAGTGTATTAGAGTGATCCTCAAAAAATATATAAAAAAAAAGTTAAAAAATAAAAATTTCAACAAGTCGCCTCATGGAGCAACACAACACCGCCTTTTTTAAAAAAGAGAGATGAGACCCTGAGAAATTCTCTCCCTGAATTCTCACCGGGTTACTATCGAAACACCGACCAAAACTTTTGCCCACAGGTGGGATTTTTGAACACAGTCATTTCGAATTCCATCTTAATGATAAAAGAACAAAATAATTAAATTATAAAATACAGACAAAAAAATCTTATACTAATAATTTATTTGTATTTTTTTTTTTTTTTTTTTCTTAACTCTTTCTTTTTTTTTTTTTTTTTTTTTTACTTATAAGCTTACTTAACCCCTTGAATTTATATATATATATTTTTTTTTTTTTGAATGAATTTTAAGTCAGTTAGAAATGACTCATTACAAATCATGGTGGCAAAAAAAAAAAAAAAAAAAAAAATTCAAATTGATAAATCGATTTTGCTTTTAGAGATAATTTTTTTTTTTTTTTTTCTTTATTATTTATTAATAAATTGATATTTTAACTGACGCAATGAAAAAAAGTTATTTGTAAATTTAGGATGTTATTATTAATTTATATTACAGTCAATGCACTGTGTTTTTTTTTAGTTGCTATTACAATCAGTGCACATTTACAAATAAAAATAATATATATATTAAAAAAAAAAAAAAATTGACATGCAGATAATAATTTTCTTGATAAATAGTTAATGACAGAAATATAAAAATAATAAAAAATATATTTGAATATAAATGTATACAAGAAAAATAACATTTTTAAAACATTGAAAAATTGATGTTGAGGCTGATATTGATGATGATGATGATGATCAAGATGATGATGATGATGGTAAATGAAAAAAATGAAAGTCTTAAATGGCACCTGGTTGTCTGTGATGGTAAAAGATTGACTGGATTTTATATATAAATATATATATTTTTATATATTTTTTTTTTTATTTATGATATATACTACCACACATGTTACAATGTCCTGTTGATGTTTAATATTTAAATGTTATAAAAAAATATTTACAACACACCTGTGTTATATAGCTATACTTGATTTATTTAACTTGAATAATTTCTTTGATATAAAAATAATATTTATAATAATCTTGCATATGCTCAGAAATATTATTCAAGTAATTGTTGAATAAAAAAAAATTTAAAAAAAAACAAATGTTGTACATATAACCAGCTGGTTTTGATGTAAACAGGTAAAAAATATATATACTAACTGCCTTCCTCAACTGGCATACACATTCATAATTTTTTTTTTACTTCAATTTTTTTATATATATTATAAATTTACATATTTATTTACTAAAAAATATAAATATAACTTGAATGAATTATTTTTGTTGACTCTTTGAATTGCATTTTGCTTCTGCTTATATATATAGTTAGATAATTTTTTTATATATCAACAAGTTTTATAGTCAATGTAGTATATATATTGAAAAAATTATTTAAATTTTTTTTTTTGTTCTTGAAGTATAAAATAGACATAAAAAATTAAAAAGATGATGAGAAGAATTAAATACCAAGTGGTTATATATATATAAGTATAGGAAGAAGATATTTTAACATTTTGTTTTTGAATTTTTTTTTTGTTCAATTTTTTTTTTCAATGAGATGAAATAAGATGAAATAACGTGGAAAAACAACATTCCCTGAGTTGGCAAAGTGTCTACCTTGTATAGGTATGAATGTTTATGGTAGACAGTATCAACTTGTTTCGTGTGTCGAGGTCTGTTCATGTTTCTTGTTGGCACTCTTATGATTGTAGCAGACTGCTCGTCGCCCAAGTAAATTTCTTCATATCTTCTTTTGCTCTAAATTATTTTTTTTTTTATTATTTTGTCTTTTTTTACTTGAAAATTTATTTAATTTGTTTGTTTTATCTTTAAAAAAACTTTTTCAATAAATAATTTAAAAACAAGTTTTATATTTTTTATGATAACAGTTGATAAATATATATTTATTTATTTTACTGATAATGATGCATCAGATTTAAATTTATTTTTAAATATTATCTATATTTAGAAATTATAAACGAATCACTGATTTGTCAACAACCTGAATTTTTAAAATTTTTTTTATTAAAATTAAATTGCAGTTTATTAAAATAAAAACAAAATATATTATTATTATTATTTTGCATTTATTAAATATTTATAAAGTTATTTTTATATTTTTACTAAAAATAATTTACAACTTTTAAATAAAAATTATTATTATTTTATTGATGCAAAAAAAAAATAAAATAAAATAAATATATTTATTTGAATTTTAATGTTTAAAAATTTCCATTTGTCATGAAAAATAAATTAAATATTTAAAACTAAGTGAAATGTGAAACTCTGGGTCAAACAAGTTTTACATAACACATCAAAAGTATTAGAAAGCCGACCTGTTATTATTACCAATAATAATTTCAGTGCAATAATAAAATTTTAATGTTTATTTTTTTTTTTTATTCAAGAAAAACAAAAAAAAATAAATAAATAAATATGATAAGTAACAATTATTAAAATTAATATAACTAGTATTTCAAATAAATCAAAAAAAAATTAAACTATTAGTTTTTGATTATTATTTTTTTTTTCTTAAATAAAAATAAAAATATATACAATAAAATAATTATATTTGATTTTTTGGAAAAACTTCAGCCAACAAGTTAGGCTTGTTCACCTTGCCCATGTTGTTCTTTGGAATTTTATCGACTACCTTCAAGACCGTGGGAACAGCGTACTCAGGCAATAACTTCTTGCCGAACTCACGTAGTTGGGACAGAATAATTTCAGTTCCCTCGCGGGCAACCACAACTGCTGCTACCTAAAGCAAAAATTAAAAAAAATGATAATTTTCTTAAATATATTTCTTTTATCAATTAACTAGAAATAAAAGAAATATTCTTTGTTTTTTTTTTCGTGGCTTTTTTATTTTCATTTATTTATTTAATTTTTTTTTTTTAAATTGACCTTCAACTTACTTTTTGTCCCCACGTGATGTCTGGCAAACCAACAACTGCGCAGTCAATGATATCAGGATGACCGAGTATTGCAGTTTCTACTTGCAGGGCACTGACCTTGAAACCACCAGTTTTTATAATATCAACTGAGCTACGACCCAGGATACTATATATACGATTGTCATACTGTACTGTGTCACCTATTAATTTAAAAAAATATAAATAATTTAAATTTAACAAAATATATTATTATATTAAGTAATATATAAATATATTATTACTTAATATTTATTTTTCATTAATATTCAGTAATTTAAATATTGAATATATATTAAAATATTAATAAATATATTATTTACCAGTTTTAAACCATCCATCTTTTGTAAATTCTTTTTTAGTTTCATCTTTTTTATTCCAATATTCTTTAAATACATTATCACCTTTAACTTGTAAATCACCACTTAATTTACCTTTTTCATTTGTTAAAATTCTACTACCTTGCCAAGTACCTTGTACAAGTACATCAGATGAACTATTATTTTTAGTTATTCTAACTTCAACACCAGGTAATGGTGTACCATGTGTACCTTAAAAATAAATCATATAAATAATATATATTTATATTATTTCCTGTTAAATAATTTATAATTAATTATTTATATACAGATATATTATAATAATAATAATAATAATAATGAATTGAAGGATATTATGTTAATATTAATTTGAAAGTTATGAATATTAAATTACCTGGAATACGTTGACCTTCAAGTGGATTTGACAGTACCATTCCAGTTTCAGTCATTCCATATCTTTCCAACAAACGATGTCCAGTTATTTCTTCCCATCTATCGAATATTGGTTTTGGTAATGGAGCTGAACCACTTACCATTAATCTTAAATATAAAATTATTAAATAATTATTATATTATAATATTATTTAATAAATAAAAAACAATTACCTTATTCTTGTACTGCATACATTATAAACATAATCTTTAATTTTATTATTTTTACTAAATAATTGTTCATATTCATGTATTAATTTCATATAAATAGTTGGTACAGCCATAAATATATTACATCTATTATTATTTTGCATATTAATTGCAAGTAAATAACTCCATACACTACTTGCTTGAAATTTTGGTAATAATATACATTTAGCACCAATAAATAATGGACACATTAATACATTTATAATACCATGTATATGATTAAGTGGTAATGTATGTAATATAATATCTTTATCATTCCATTTCCATGCATTTATTAATGAATTAATTTGTGATTGTACATTTTTAAATGTCATAACAACACCTTTTGGTTTACCAGTTGTACCAGATGTATATATAAACATTGCTATTTTATCATTATAATATGAATTATCATATTTTGTATCAATAAATTTTTTATTATTTGTTGTTAAATTAATTTTTAATTTATTATTTGTTATTTTATTATCTGGTTGTTGTGCTAATAATCTAAATGTATCATCAAATATTATTAATTTAATATTTTTATTATTTTTTTTATTTAATATTGGTTCAATTAATGGTAAATTTTCTTTTGTTGTTATTATTAATTTTGATTTTGAATCATTAATATAATAATCAAGTAATAATGATGGACTTGATGTATTTAATGGTACAGCAATATGACCACTCATCCAACATGCCCATTGTACAATTACATAACTAGCATCATTTGGCATTAAAAATGTTATTCTTTCTTGTTCATTATCATTTAATATTGATGATAATTCTTGTGAAAATTGACGTGAACTTAAATAAAGACCACGATATGTATAATCACCTTGTAAATCTTTTAATGCTATTTTATCACCATATTTTATTGCATTTCTAAATATTGGTGTTACATTATTTGATGACTGTTGAATAAAATAATAATATTGATTTTTATATGTTTTATTAATTATATATGTAAAATCATTGTTATTGTTTTTTTTTTTTTTTTTTTTTAAGATATATAAATTTACCTGTTGTGTTTCATTTGTTGAACTTAATACTGCATTTGTTTGTTGTAATCTTTTTGAAATCCATATTTTTCTATTATTTTTAAAATTATTTATTGTTAATAATAAATTACGTCTCAGTAATGATCCCATTTTTTTTTTTTTTTTTTTTTAAATTATATCAGCAACAATCTGTAAAATATAAATTTGATTGTTCAATTATTTTGTGAATATATTTTCTTTTTTTTTAATTATTATATTACATTTTTAATTAACTTTTTTTTTGTAATGTCATTTTGTAAAAATTATTTATGATAATATTTGCAAATGAAAATGATAATTAAAAAAAAAAATTGAATATATTTTAATAATAATATTATTTAATTAAAATTCTTACTGTTAAAATTGACAGTTGTCTTGTTGGTATTTTGTTCTTTATTTTATAATTTTCATCAAGTCACGAGTTAAAATTTTTAAATAAAACACACTGATGTTTGTTATTTAATTTTTTTTTTTTGTTGTCTTGCAATATCTATTTGTAAATAATACTGGCGCCAGTTTTATCATGTCTAAAAAAAATATTTAATGAATTTTTTTTTGGCACTGTTGCAATATTTTTTTTGCTTAAATAATAATAAAAAACATTAAACACACGTGTCAGCTAATTGTTGTAAACAATTGATGATGATTTATTTCATTTAATTTTAATATATATTTTATTATTAAAATTTTAAAGCCAAATTTTTCTTTACAAATAAAAAAGAAAAAAAATATGACAACAAATACACCTAACTTGGGTATTGTGTAATCACTTTTTTTTTTTTTACGTCAATAGGTATATTTTTTTTTCTTGATAAAAATATACTTGTTATTATTATTAATTAACGTTTGACAAAATGGCGCCACTGTATAATCCAAAAAAAAAAAAAAAAAAACACAACAACAACAATATGGCGGACATTGTTGATTGAGCCTTGCACGTTGGCTAAACTGCTGAACAATAATATTATTTTTTCTAAAAAATTAAAATATTAATAATAAAATGCCAATTGATCAAAAAAGGATAAATGGACCAGAAGTGTCAATTCCATATCAAATTTATGTTGATTCATCATCAAAAGAAACTGAAAAACGTAAAAATTTATTAATAAAAAGAGAAGATGATAGAAAACATTCTGAAATAAGAAAAATATGTAGGTTATGTTTATTATTATAATTTAAAAAATAAAATATTTAATGTAACTTTTAATTAAAAATAATTACCTAATAATAATGATAATAATTTAATATATTTATAGTTGTTAAAGCTGGTATTGTTAGTCAAGCTAAAGGTTCAGCATATATTGAAGTTGGTAAAACAAAAGTAATATGTACTGTATTTGATCCACGTGAAATACCAAATAAAAATGGTTATAGTTTACAAGGTAATTTATATTGTGAATTTAAATATGCATCATTTTCATGTAAAAAACGTAAAATACATCAACAAGATAATGAAGAAAAAGAATTTAGTTTAATAATGCAAAGATCACTTGAACCATCAGTATGTAGACATGAATTTCCAAATTTTCAAGTTGATATTTATGCACTTGTATTAGATAATGATGGTTCATGTTTAAGTACAGCAATAACAGCAGCAAGTTTAGCATTAGCAAATGCAAGTATACCAATGTTTGGTTTAGTAACAGCTGTAACTGCTGGTATTTATAATAATAAATTATTTATTGATCCAACAATTGATGAAGAAGAATTATGCTTAGATGAAACATCAATTAATGATAATAATAAAATTATAAATCATGGTTTAATAATGCAAGCATCATTAACACAACATGAACAAATTGCTGAACTTCATTTTATTGGTGATATTAATTTAAATGATATTAAACCAATATTAAATGATTTAAATGATAAAAGTAAAGATATATCATTAATAATACAACAAAGATTAGTTAAATCTGTTGTTAATAATTTTAAAGAAAAAAATAAAATTGTAAATATAAAAAAAGAATAAATTATAATTATTTGATATTTAAAAAAAAAACTCAAAATATATATACTTATGCATTTATTATTTTATTGATAATATTTTTAATTTTTATTTAATTTAAATTATTAGCTTCAAATTTTTCCTGGAGAAAAAAATAAATAAATAATTTAATCTTCAGGTTTTTCTGGTGGTGGTCCACATGGTTGTAACATTTTTTCCATTAAATTAAATCTTACTCGTGCTTTTGATTCATTTTCAGCAATTGAAAAAAAATTTAATAAATCATAATGTCCCATATATGAAGTGCATGAATCACGATGTTGATTAACTAACCATTCGAATTTTGTTGTATCAGCATGACCAGTACCAATATATTTAGATTGAAGATGCTCCAATTGACTGTGAATATTATATCTTTCACCCATTCTGTTAATAACACATAAATTTTACATTAATTAAAACAATTTTTGTAAATTTGTATTGACTGTTGTTAATTTTATATATTACTTATTATTAAAGTGTTATTGTAATTTACCTGTATAATTATTATTGTCGTTTTAATAAATATGTTGATATGATTGATGTGGTTTTTTTATTTTTGTTTATCTGACATTTGTTTGTGAAAAAAAAAAAAAAATGGTAAAGTTGGACATCAATTAGGGTGAATTTCCATGTCTATGAAAATGGCGCATGACTGTCGCCAATTGTGGATAGACTATTAAAATTTAAAATTACAAATTTTTTTTTTAAATTAAAAATTAAACAAATAATTATTCTTATTTATCTTTTGTAAAGGATTAATTAATAAATTTTTTATAAATTAATTTAGGAATAAATAAAAAAAAACTGTACAAATTTATTTACATTTATTAATTTTTTATTTTTTTTACTTTTATTTTCTTTAAATTTTCCATATACAAATCTTCTGATGCTGAAAACAATGATATTTGTAGAATTGTGCTGCTACCAAGACAATAATTATTGCTTTATTTATTTATTTATTTATTTATTTTTTTAACAAAACAAAAAAAAGAAGAGAAAAAAAAATAAATAAATAAAGAAAATTATGAAAAAGTTTTTAAACAAAAATGAAAGATATACAGAACACTTTAGATAAATAGAACAATACACCAGTTAAATTACCAGACTTTTTTTTTTTTTTTTTTTAAAATAAAAAAAAAAAAAAAAAAAAAACAATAATTTAAAATGATTATTTAATAAAGAGTTATAAGTATTTATTATTACTATTTTTTTTTTTTTTTTTTTTTTTTTCTTGATTTCAAAGCATATGGATTTTACATTGCCTTTTTTACTAAATTAACCATCACACTACTATTTTAGGCAATTTATTATTATTTATTAGAGTTTTTTTTTTTTTTTCTTTTTTTTTCAGCGCAAAAATAATACGATATTTTTTAGAATCGGTATTACACACAGAGCCAATTAAGCATACATATTTAAAAAAAATTTTATCCAATATAATTATAAATTATAATGGATAAAATTATAAAATTTAATTATATATATAAAATTTATATTTTTTATGATTTATAATTATTCTGAATAATATTGTTTCTCAGTCCAGCCACACGTCAATTATTGTCAATCACATATTAATAAATCCAAAATATTATTTTTAATATTTAAAAAATAATTATTAATTTAAATTCACGCCATATATACATAATGAAAAATTAATTTAATTTAATTAAGGATTTTAATAGTGAAAAATTGACAATATAATGACGGTAGGACCAAACAATCGCCTGCCCTTAAAGCAAGGGACCTATAGGGTCCAACAGCAATTATAGCTGTGATTGGTTGAAACAATGTGACAATAATCTTCTCATTTTAGAAAAAAAATTTATCAATTTATTATAAATTATTATGGTTTTTATAATTATTATATCAAAAAAAGAAAAAAAGAAATAATAAACAAATGATATACATTCAATTGATGATTTTAAATTAATAAATTAATTAATCAATTCTAAAATGGTAGATTATAGCCCTTAATCTATTTATTGAATAATAGAATTTTAAAAATTTTAAAAATTCGATATTGCGATTGTTATTCTGAATTAAAAAAAATTTTTTTTTTTTTTTTAAATATTTTTAATATTATTATTTTTGTTTTTTTTTTTTTTTTTTTTTTTCTACGATAGTGATTATTATTTTTATAATTTTTAAACTATCTACAAAATTATTATTATTATTATTATTTAATTTTTATAGTCAAGTGTTAATTAACATATAAAAATATTATTATTATTTTTACTTACAATGATGATTCAGAAAGACAATCGCTGATAAATAAACTGACGTTATAACAATACTTTAATTACTTTTTTTTTTTGTTTTTCGTTTGTTTATACGTACACGTGTTCACAGCACGGTTATTGATGTTTATTTATTAATTTATTTAGTTGTTTAATTTGCTTTGTAATTTTTTTCTTATCGTTATTGTTATTTTTACTTGAATGAAAATTAAAAAAAAAAAAAAAATAATGTAAAGCGTAGTGTAAATTATTTATTATTAATTTTTTTTTTCTAAACTCATTAGCCAAAATTTTTATAATTGTAATATAAAATTATTAGATAATAATTAATTTATGGCATTGAGTTTGTGAAAAATTAAATAAATAAATATAAGGGTCATCAAAATTTTCACGACGTAAATTACTAACTTGAAGGTATATTTTTTTATATCTTGCTCTTGTTTTTTTTTTTTTTTTTTAATTAGAAAAATTAATCCCGATTGTTTATAAATTTAATATTTGTTTAACTATATTTTTTTGTTTATTGTATTTTTTTTTTTTTTTAATATTATTTTGTGAGCACTCTTCGTACTTACCACTCACTCATGCATGACCAAAATGTTCCTTAAAAAAAGAATCAAATAACTTGCAGAATATATTTTTATTAATTAATTAAAATTTTACTCTCAAATATGAGTTTATTAATTATATTATTGTTATGATTTTAATTGAGTATTTTTAAAAATAATATCTGCAAGTCTGGTCATCAGTTATTCACAAAATAAAGAACAAATATTACAACAGATTAATTTTAAAATTGGCAATTTTTTACGCTGTGTATATAAATATTAAAAAATTTTAAATTATTGGTGTTCATTATTTAAATATAAATAAAAATTATCACAGCAGCGTAATAAATACCATAATTTACCTATTATTTCCATTAATAATATTATTTAAAATTAATTTTTTTTTTTCAAGGAAATATAAATAGGTTATTATAAAAATTTAAAATTTATCATTATATTAAATTGAAACAAAATATTATAACTTATTTTGTATTATATACAAAATAATTAATATAAAATATTATGCTTCGTATTTTTTTTTTTTTTTTAATTTATCTTAGGCGTTGCTTTGTCTAAAATTAAATATATATATTAATATATTTAACATTTTACGTTTAATTAGACAAATAAAACTTTGATTTAAAAAATTTAATTTTTTAATTAATTATTAGTTAGAATTTTTTCATTTTATTTTATCAATTATTTATATAAATAATTTTTTATGAATTTAATACAAATGAATTAATTGTAAATATTGTAAATTTAATTTTTTTAATATTTAAAAAATATTTAATTAATAATAATTAAAATTTTAATATTGAAAAAAAATAATTGTTTAAATTAATTTTTAATTTATATTTTTAAAAACAACTCACAACTAATTTAAATTTTACAAATTCACAGTATATTAAAAAAAAAAAAAATAATAATATTATAAATCAACAGTTATCAGAGTTTTTTTTTTTTTTATTTTCTAATTTTACGTGAAAATGTTGAATATATAAATATAATATTAATAGATAAAATAAAAACAAAAATTATGCTAACATCGTGTTAGTTTCTATGGACTTTGATGAGTATAGTAGAAAATTCTTTGGGATGTTTATTGATCTTTGTTGTAACTTTAATTGTTTTTTTTTTTTTTTTCGACTGGCATTGACCCTAATTATTATTACTTTTTGTTTTTTTTGTTTTTTTTTTTTTTCATTATAAAATCTGTACATCCATAGTGTTGAACTCACGCGATTAAAACTTGGTTTTATGGACGGGCCCACAATACAAAATGCAATTGTTGATTAGACCCGTCCAACGGAGGTGATCATCTAAAGCGTGGATGCATCATTGGTGCTAACATTGGACCTCCAGGAAAACCCATTGGTGTTGCAAATGCTGGATGCATTGCACCTGGTGGTAATGCTCCAATCATACCTGAAATACGACAAATTATCAATCAATACATTATAATTATTTATTTATTTTTTTTTTTAATTATTTAAATTATATAATTTTAATAAATAAAAACATTGATGAATATTTGCAAATTCATATTTAGCGATTTTTTTTTTTTTTTTAAATTTTTTTTTAATACTTACGTCCAGAGTTTTGTAGCTCTGTCCGAATTTTTATTTATTTTTACAAAGCTATATTAAAAATATAATTAATTAATTTAATTTTTTTTTTTTTTTCAATAATTATAACTTTGTAAAAATAATTTTTAAAATATTCATACATCATTTTATCATTTAAAAATGTTATTAATCATTCATCCATATAATCACACCCTTGTACCCTTATCACACACGGTAAAATTTTTATTTTTATTAATTTAAAAAAAAAAAAAAAAAAGAAAAATTAAAATATATATATATTTACAGCATTGAATAGTTAAAAAAGTAAAAAATTATCGTTTTGTATAAAAAAATTGTGTATAATTATTATGGCTTGGGGCGACAGCCTTGATTAAAAAAATTAAAAAATAATATAAATTTTTTTTTTTAAATATATATATATATTGATAGGATTTAAATATGACAATTCGATATTAAAAAAAAAAAACGAATGAATGTCATTGAGGAATAAATATTAAGGAATATAAAAAAATAGTTTTTTTAATAGGAAAATAAATTATCTACTTTGATAGAGCCCACCTATGGATTATCTACCCATCAACGTATTATTATTTGCATCAAATATTTTTGCACAATAAAATAAATTCGTAAATAAAAGCTATATGAAGACGTACAGCATGCAAAAAAATTTTTGTGCCGCAAATACAGTTACATATTTTCACAACAAACTCGATCAAATAAAATAAGTGCTACCACACCAAAATTTAATTATTATTTATATGTTTATATGTCAGTATATAATTATGTGTATGTTTAAAATATTTTACAATATTAAAAAAAAATATATATATCATTTTCACATTATTAAATTTTAATTAAAAAAATTTTTAACAAACTTTTATCGGTGATGATTCCGCGGCTGCCACCCTTTCAATTCATCTCTCTTTTTTTTTTTTTTTTTTTTTTTCAAATTAAGTCATCACACCATGTTTAATTAATATTTTTTTTTTTTTTTTTGTTCAATTATATGTTTATGATTAGGTTGCATATGTTGTTTATAATATAAATATTACTTTTATAACTTTTAAAATGAATTTACTTACTGTACACGTATTGCCACGATTTATCTAAATGTTTTTTTTTTTTTTTTTTATTTTTTCATGTGTAACAAAAAAATTAATGACTAATGAGTATATATATGATTATAATGTTAATTTAATTGAGTTATTAATTACTTGATATAATAAATTACACAAAAATTATAATGATAAATATTAATAATTAATTTTATAAAAAATAAAAATTATTAATTTTCATTATTTTGGTCCAGTCTTTTTTTTTTTTTTTTTTACTAAAAAATAATAATAAAGATAATTTAATTAATTATGTGTATTTTTAAAATTTTATAAACACGGTGAAAAAAAAAAAAAAAATTAAAAAATGATTGATTAATTTGCGTAAATGACAATTGTCTAAATAAAAAAAAAAATTTGAAATAAAAATAAATAAATAACATACATTTGTCATTTAAATAAACTAAATAAAATTTTAGCAATTTAATAAAAAAAACAAATGCAAATAAATAGTGAAATTAATATAAAATTAATTGAAAAAAAAAAAAATATAATTTTGTTGATTATTAGTTATTATATATACATGTAATGATGAATAACAGTGATGATAATATATAATTGAAATTGTAATAATAATTATTATAAATAACAGTATTTATGAGATAATATTAATGAGAATAAATAAATAAATAATAATAATAAATAAATAAATAAATAAATAAATAATAATAGGCAATGTCACCGCATGCTATTTTGCTAAGGACCAACCTTGTTGCACTTGAGAATAAAACACGTTTTTAGTAACCAGACTGGGATCATTCAACACTCACCGAGGAGTGACTTGGCGCCCTGGAAACGCACCGTTAAAACGTCAAAAAAAAGTATTTAGTTATCGATACAATTCGTTAATTACTATAAAAAAAATATATTATATTAATTAAAAATTAATATTTATTGCTTACAACAAACAAAATAAATAAATAAATAATTTAGCAATCTCGAAAATAAATAATTAAAAATTTTTAATTGAAAAAAAAAAAAAAAAAGAAAAAAAATCTTTTAAAGTTTAAATTATTATGATAAAAAAATTGAGTGAAGAAAAAACAAATATATAATATTTTTTTTTTCTCTCATACAATTTGAATTCCCTATGTCATTTCACACTATATTTTAAAAAAAAAATTAAATAAAAATTAAAAAAAAAATATATATATATATTTCTTTCTCACGCTCATTATTGTTCACTCAATAATACTTTGAGTTTGAACATTTAAAAAAAATTTTTAAATATTATTAAAAAAATAAAAATAAAGGAGACAATACCCTTAAAATTAATAGGATAATATTAATCTAATGAAAAGGATAATGAAAAAAAATTAAAAATAAAAATGAATAAATATAAATACTATGAGGATATAAACAAAATAATTTTTTTTTTTTATCTTTAAATAAATGTCTAGAATGATAATAAAAAATTAAGTATTTAAAAAAAATGTTAAAAAAACATTAATTTTAAATTAAATGCAAATGAATAGGAATAAATACCGAGTGATAAGTGTGTAAACGTGATCTCGCGGATAAAGAGACTTACCTGGTGGCAGGCCCATGGGGGGCGGTCGCATCATGTTACCTCCATGAATAAGAGCAGGTGCAGCAAGTGTCATTGTTGGTCGCATTAAAGGTGCCATTAATGCAACTGATGATACTGGCATACCACCAGATGCTGATACCATTACAGCTTGTGGTGGTCTCTGAAATCTTTGTTGTTGTTGTTGTAATGCTGATAATGCAGCTTGTTGTCTTTGTTGTTGATCCTGGAATGCTACTGCAGCATTAACTGCTGCTTGCTGTTGTTGTTGTTGTTGATGATGTTGTTGTTGAGCTTGTTGTTGTTGTTGCTGTTGAGCTTGTTGTTGTTGTTGTTGGGCTTGTTGTTGTTGTTGTGCTTGTTGTTGGGCTTGCTGTTGTTGTTGTTGTTGTTGTTGTTGAGCTTGTTGTTGCTGTTGATGTTGTAAAACAGCAGCTTGATGATTTGCTATTTCTTGATTTCTATTTGATTCATCACTTTGTCGTCTTTGATATTTAGGTAATCTTGCACGAATTTCTTCAAGACTAAGATCTTCTGGTGGATGAATAATTTTACTTGATGCACCAGTTGTTGCAATTAAATTAACTTTTTGTTCATTATTTGTTGTATTATTTGTTGTTGTAACAGTACTTTCATTACTACCATATGCTGGAAATGTTGGTTTAACTGGACCAATTGAACTACCAGCCATTGATGTTATACTTGATCCATGCATTGTTAAATTATTTGATATTGATGTTGCTGCTGATGATACAATTGCACTTGGAAATAATGGTCTACCTGGCATTGATGCATTTGATACTGGTGGCATACCTGGCATTCCTTGCATCATTCTTTAAAAATAAAAAATAATAAATTTAAATTATATATAATTATTATTAAAATATAAAATTATATTAATATAAATTTACCCTGGTCCCATAAAAGGCTGTCCCATATGGCCCATATGTCCCATCATATGATGATGCATAGGTGGTGGATATTGTCCCATTTGTGGCATACCATGATGTTGTCTTTGCATTCCTTGCATAACACCTGACATCATACCACTACTTGTTGACATTGCACCAGGTGCTGAACCTAATAAACCTTCTGGTTTCATTTTTTTTTGTACTGGTTCATCTTCACCAGAACTTGGTGAACCAGGACGACCACCATTTCTTTGTCTTTCATGTTCTTTTGCATCATTTGGTGGTATACCTTCCATTCCATAAATTTCTATTTCTATATTACTACGATTTGGTAGTGAATTTGGTACTTTATCAATTGCTTCTTTGTGTACCTAAATAATAATTTATTTATTTATTAATATATAATTTTTATTTATAGGTACATAATATTTAAATTATTTTTGTTTTAATTACCTGCATACAATGTATACTCAAACCTGGACCAGTGTAAAGTTTTTTATGACAAATATGACATTTAAAATGTTTTGCTTTTTGATGTTGTATTAAAATTTTTTCATCATCAAATTCTCTATTACAATACCTATTTATTAAAAATAATTTATTAAGAAAAAATATATTGTATAAACAATATTATCTGTCAAAAAACATAATGCCTATAAAAAATTTATAATTTATTATTTAAATAATATATTTATTTAACATTGATTATGTATTATAATCACTTGAATTTTTACTCTGACGCAACTCCAGTGATCAATTATAGAACTAAATTATTGTTTTATAACTTTTTTAACTATTAACAAAAAATAAGATACCTTAATAAATTTTAGCTAATCATTAATTATTTATTAATAAATAATATTAAATATATCTATACATCTATAATAATTTATAAATTGATATAATTATTGATATAGGTATAAACTATATTAAAAAAATATATATATTTTTTGTTAAAAAAGGATACCAGCACCATGGTCTAGATTGCTTCTTTTTTTTTCTGCCCATTTTTAATTTATTTTTTAAGTAGGTATAATATAAAAAATTAATAACTTAAACACAATATTTTAATTAAATAACACTTATTAAATATAAATAATTATTTATTTTAATTTATTAAAAATGCTAATATATTAATATTAATTATTATTGAGAAAAAAAGAGCACAAATTTACAAGGTGTAAAAAACAAAAAACTCAATTGACGATTATAAGAATGTAAGATGGCAGCTTGTACACACACATAGATCACAGATTCACATACACAAACAGTGTAATGTCAGATGAGCTGATATAAGTTTGTGTAAGTGTACTCTATGATAGTGTAAATTTACCGTCAATTATCAGTTAAAAAACCGAAAACATAAACAACTTAAAGTTGCCATTTTTTTTTTTTTATTTATTTATTCCCTCTCTTTTTTTTTTTTACGTGTTCAGAATAATTCACATGTTGTCATCAATTGTTATTATTAATAGTAATTAAAATAGTAAACAAAATGACTGATGAATCAAGTGATTGGTGTCTTCCAGAGGTAAATCAACAATTTAATATTAAAATTAATTTTTAATTATTAAATTATTATTATTATTATTATTAATTATTATTATTTTGTTTCAGGTTGTTAAAGTTCAAAGTGAAAATGATATTCAACAAGAAATAGCAAATAAAATTAATAAATTTACAAAATCTACAACAAATAATGTTGAAGATGGTGAAATTATTGATGATAAAAATAATAAAAAAACAAAAGATATTGATAAACAAGTACAAAATGGAGAAATTACACCATTTGAAGCAGAATATAAAAAAAAATCACAATCTAATTTAATAAAGTAAGTTTTTATTTATTAAATTTTATTAATTTTTTTTTTTTATATGAAAATATATTAATTTTTTTATATTTTTGTTTTAGAAATACATTTAATTCTGTAAGTGGACTTTTAGATCTTGAAAAATATTTAAAAAGACAAGCTGAAATTGGGGCAAAACGTAAAAATTTAAAAATACAAAAAAATATAGCTAAAAATACATCAATTGAAACACAAAAAAATAAAAAAACAATTAAAAAAATTGAAAAAAAATGTAAAAATATAAATTCAATAAATACTATTAATGATAAATCAACAAGTTTAAAAATTAACAATGAAAATAAAACATTAATTGTTGATGAAAAAATAAATAATTGTATAAAAAAAAATTCAAATGATGATAGTGAAAGTGAATATATACCAAGTTCTGATGATTATGATACAGATGATGAAAAATTAAAAAAAAAAATACTAACAAAAAAAAGAAAACGTTTAAATAATAATAATAATAATAATAATAAAGATTTAAATATTTGTAAAAAAAGAATACTTGATGATGGTGATGAATCATTATGGAAAAAACGTATGGAAAATAATAAAATAATTTTAAATATTAAAAAAAATAATTTAAAAACAGTTGATAATTTATTTAAAGTACCAAAAATAATATGGAAAAAATTATATGAATATCAAAAAGTATCAGTACGTTGGCTTTGGGAATTACATAGTAGAGGACTTGGTGGTTTAATGGGTGATGAAATGGGTCTTGGTAAAACAGTACAAATAATTGCATTTCTTGCTGGTTTAGATTGTTCAGAATTATTATCAGATGGTAGTAGATTTCGTGGTCTTGGACCAACATTAATAATATGTCCAGCAACTTTATTAGAACAATGGGTTGAACATTTTCATAATTGGTCACCATGTTTAAGAGTTGTTAGTCTTCATCAATCATCAACATTTAATGGTAATCCAGAATATTTATTAGATAGTTTAAAAATTGGTGGTATATTATTATCATCATACAGTAGTGTATTAAGAAATGCTGATATATTATTACCATATAAATGGCATTATGTTATACTTGATGAAGGACATAAAATAAGAAATCCACAAGCTAAAATAACAAAATTAGTTAAAAAATTTAAAACACCACATAGATTATTATTAACTGGTAGTCCAATGCAAAATTCATTAAAAGAATTATGGTCATTATTTGATTTTATATTACCAGGTAAACTTGGTACACTTGATGCATTTATTGAACATTGTGCTGGACCAATAACACGTGGTGGTTATTCAAATGCAACACCATTACAAGAAGCAACAGCATTAAATATTGCAACAATGCTTAAAAATGCTATTAATCCATATATGATTAGAAGAACTAAAAATGATGTTCAACATCATCTTAAATTACCAGAAAAAAATGAACAAGTATTATTTTGTTGTTTAACTGATGAACAAACTAATTTATATAAAAATTATCTTATATCAGAAAATATACGTACAATGATACATGAAAAAGTTTTTACAAATGGTCATCAAAGAGCAAAATTATTAACTGCATTAACATCATTGAGAAAAATTTGTAATCATCCAGATTTATTTACACTCAGTAATAATGATGATAATAATAATAATCATAATCCAATTTTTGATGATGATTTAAATGATATTGATGTTGATGATTTACTTGATAATAATAATGAAATTGATCTTAGTAAATTTGGTAATTGGAAAAAATCTGGTAAAATGACAGTTGTTAGATCATTATTAAAAATTTGGAAACGTCAAAAACATAGAGCTTGTATATTTACTCAAAGTCGTCAAATGATGCATGTATTAGAAAATTTAATACAACAAGAAAATTATAAATATATTAGACTTGATGGTACAACACCAATGGGTGAAAGACAAACATGTATTAGAAATTTTAATAATAATTTAGATTATTTTGTATTTATATCAACAACAAGAGTTGGTGGTTTAGGAATTAATTTAACTGGTGCTGATAGAGTTATTATTTATGATCCTGATTGGAATCCAGCAACAGATGCACAAGCACGTGAACGTACATGGAGAATTGGACAAAATAAAAAAGTAACAATATATCGTTTAATAACAGCTGGTACTATTGAAGAAAAAATATATCATAGACAAATATTTAAATTATTATTATCAAAAAGAGTATTAGATAATCCAAAACAAAAAAGATTATTTCAAACATCTGATTTAAGTGAATTATTTAATTTAAATGAACCAATTGATGGTACATCAACTGAATCTGATAAATTATTTAAAAATTCAAAAATTATTATTAATCAAAAAAATAATATATCAGCTAATTTTGATGGTGAAAAAATTGATTATCTTGTTGGAAAAAGATTTTGTAATAATAATAATAATAATGAAATTATTGATGATGATAATTATGTATTAAATAAATTATTTTCAAAATCATCATTAAATTCTGCAATGGGTTATGATAATGTATTATCAAGTGCTAATTGTGATGATACATCAATAACACCAATGCAACGTATGGCACAAGAAACAGCACAAGAAAGTATGGATTTTATTCGTCAATCTCGTAAATGGTGTCATAAACTTTCATGGGATTAATTAAAATTTATTATATATCCTATATTTATTTAAATATTTATAAATTATTATTTATTATTATTTTTTCTGGAAAAAAAATAACTATATTATTAAAATTACATTTTGTACATTTTTTACTTTTTTCTTTTTTTTTTTTTTACCTTAATAAATGACTTTGTATTTTTTTTTTTTTTTTACATTAAATTAACGTATGTTTATAATTATAAAAATTTTTTTTTATCATCATAATATTGTAAATTGATGAAAAAAAAAAACAGTTAATTTTTGTAAAAAATAATATTTTACTTTCAAGTGACAAAAAGTTAAAAGTAAATGAAACAAAGAAAAAAAAAAAAAAACAATTATTATCAAAATATTTACAGTTAAAGTTTAAAAAAAAAAACTGTAAAATTAAATATGATAATACAATTTTTTAAATTTATACAAAACAATTTTAACATTTTTTTTTTATTATTATTTAACTGTTAATGAAAGAACAAAAAAAATAATATATAAACTGATTAAATAATAATCATAGAAAACTTAAAACAAATATTGAAAAAAAAAAAAAAAATTCAAATAATATATACATCGTACCAATTAATATCAGTGTCGAAGAAATTTATCAAGTGATGGTCCTTTAATACCAAGTGGATCTTGTGGAAACATAACATAATCATCAACAAAAGTTGGTTGTAATAATCTTGTTTTAATTATTTTATGCCATTTTGTTGATTCTTCATATAAATCACGAAATTGATCATTACTAACAACAATACCATCACATTCAAGTGCATAATCTAATATAAATCTGTGAATAAAATTATTAATAATAACATGAATTATTTTGAAACAAAAAAGATTATTTTTATTAAATATTAATTGAATTAATTAATTAAAAATTATTAACCTGTCATCATATGGTGTTATTCTTTTAGTATCAACTTTTCTACTTGGTGTAAATACAACAATACCATTTCTATACCATTTATCAAGTATTATTTTATCTTTACCTTGATCTCTATTTTTTGATAAAAATACTTTAACTTTATGTCCTCTTGATGTAAAATAATTAATAACTAATTCTATACCTTTTATAGAAAATGTTGTATGATTACTATGTGACATTGCAACATTTGAACCATCAACAACAATTGTACGTAATTTTTCATTAATTTGTTTATTATTTGTTAACTCTTCTGTATTTAAATTTTCATTTTGTTTAGTTTCTTCAATTTCATCAGATGAATCATAAACATATGTTTCACTTGGTAAACGTTTTCTTTTTTTTTTATTTTTTAATTTTCTTATTTTTTTTTTTTTTTTAACTGGTGGTTTAATTTGTTCATTTAATTGATTTGCTGTCAAATCAGCTGCTGCAGTTGAAGCTCTAGTTTTACGTGCTTTTGTAACTGGTGATTTAACTGATGGATTTAAATTATTTAAATAATAATTTGTTTTTTCAATTGGAGCTTTAGTATTACGTGTTTTTTTAACAGGTGGTTGAGGAACTGAATTAAAATAATATACTGATTCATTGGTACTACTAGGATTGACTGATTTAGTTGAAACTTTTGAATTACTTTCAACAATTGGTATATTAGTTGAAGAATTTAAAACAGCCAAATTACTAGGTGTACCAACTAAATCATAGAAAAATAAACTATCATTTGATTTTTTTTCATATTTATCATCTGGACTATTACACCATACAACTTCAATTTCATCATCAACTATTTCTATTGTTTTATCTTTTTCTTTATTTAATTTTTTTTGTGAATTTTTATTTGTACTATCTGGTATTTGTTCATTATCAAGTGCAATAAATGATTCTGTACAAAAATTTTTTTTACGTGATTTTTTTTTTGTTTTTGTTTGTTTATTTTCAAGTGATAATTTTTCTAGTGATTTATTGATGTTAGGTGATGATTTAGATGAGACTGTTTGTAATTCTTTATTTTTATTAATATTTTTATAACCTTGGTCATTATTGATATTATTGATATCATCATCATCATCTCCATCATCATCACTCAGTATAACAATTGTACCATTTTGTATCTCAGTATTAACTTTTGTTTTTTGTTTCACATGGCTAGAATTATCTGATACCATAACCTCAAGTTCATTTGTTGGAGTAGATGGTAACTGTTGTTGTTGTTCTATTAATGAATAATAATTGAATGGATTTTTTTTTAACAATGGTGATGTGCTTCTTAGATTTCTTACAGAAATTCCATCATCATAACCATCATCATCATCATCATCATCAATGATTATGGTTGCATTGTTGTTGTTGTTGTTGTTGTTGTTATTCTTTTTATTATTACGTCGTTTCATTTTTTTTACATTTCAAAAATACTTAACTATTTAATTTATTGTGATAAATAATTATATCTATAATTATACACTGCTTTAAACTAAAAATATAAAAATTTCAAAAACCATCCGAATATTTTTTAATATGTAAAAAACAAAACCATTATTATCACTAACCAACGTGTTGTATAAACTTGTACAAACTTGTAAGTTGCACACATCAATAACAATTGACAATTGACGTTGAGAGATAAATATATAAACTAATGTATGTACACGAGAGAGAAAAAATAAATGAACAACTGGGCTAGCTATACTAGAGACATCTATTACAGAGACAGTGATTAAAAGAAAAATAATAATAATTATTATAAATAAAAATAAATAAAATACAATATATTTATTTTAAATAATTTCAGCATCAAGCAATTTTTTTTTCTTTATTATTATAAATTACATGTTATTTTTCATACAATATTTAATTAAGTATATTTAAAAATATTAATATCATTATTATAGAAAAAAAAAATTATAGTTAAGACAATTTAAACTATTCAAGTGCTTTAAAAAAATATATAAATGAATTATTTTTTTAAATTTTCAATACGTGTTTCTAATGCTGCCATATTTTTATGTATTATTTCTAAATTTCCTGCAAAACTTTCTTGTACACCTTTTAAAACTGATTTATTACTTTCTAAATTTGTTGATATTTGATTTTGTAATTCTTCAAGTTGTGTCAATGATTTACTAAATTCACCAGCTATAAATAAATAAAAATTATTATTAATTATTTAATATATAGTTATATATAGTTATATATATATATTATGTTATATTACCACGACGATGAATAGCATTGAGAGCAATAAGTCTTTCAACAGTTTGTGGTAAAATTTGTGACATTGCTTCAGTTTTTTTAACAATATCATACATTTCAGTTATTTTTTGATCACGTTCAGAATCAGCTGGCATTGTTGATTTTTTATGTGCAATATTATCCATTTTATTTGTTAAACTTGCAATTCTATTTTCCATTGCTTCAATTTGATTACTATCAAGTAATGCTGATTTTGCAGCAAGTTGTTGTACTGTTTCTAATATACCTTGTGATTTAAGATTTTGTGTAAATTTTGATAATTTTTCATCACTTGAACCAAGTAAATTTTCTAATTTTGCTAATCTTTGTTCTAATTGTGCAACTCTTGCAACTTCTTGCATTCTTGATTTTTCTGGTAAATATAACATTTCATATTTCATAATACCATTTTGTAAATTATTATCATTTGATATTGATAATTTTTCATTATTAATTTTATGATTATTATTATCATTAATACCAACATGTTTAAATTGTTCAATTTGTGATTTTAATTGTTTTAATCTTATACCTTGAGGATCAGAAAGTGTTACAACTAAATCAGTACCAAAACAATCATCTAATTTTATACTATTTAATTGTTTTCCTGCCTCATCAACTTGAGCCATTATATCTGCTGAATTTTTTATTTCTTCTTCATCTTTTGCTTTTTCCTATAAATATATATAAATATATTAATTTTTATTCATTTTATATATTTTTTTTTTATATCAATACCTTTATATCAGCAACTTCATCATACAATTCTTTAATTTCACATTGTAATCTTTGAAATTTTTGAATTGGAGTTTCTTGTTCACCTTCTCCAGGAAGTTCCCATACTCCAAATCTATTAAAATAAATTAAAAATAAATATTAAATACTTAATTATTCAATAAATAACAACAAAATAATCTTACCCAGTTCTTGTTTTTCTTGATATTTTATCTGAAAAATCAACTCCTTCTGTAATAACATGTTTTCCTTTAAATTTACCAAATGCTTCAGTTGCATTTATATGAAGTCTTTCAATTGATTCACATTCATCCTATTAAATATTTATAAATATATTAATTAAATAGTTTAACAATATATATTTTTTTTATTTACCTCAATGTAATCTGTAAATTGTTCAGCTTCTGGTAAATCAGTTGTTTCATAAACATCAACTTGATTATAAGCCTATTTTTAAAAATAAATAAATAATACATAAAATAATTAAATTATATATCAAACCACACCTCCAACTTACAGTTATACTAAATATATTTATTATTAAAATTAAATTATTAAATTTTATCTTACTATTCCAGGAAGATCAGCATACTTTGAATCTGCCATATTTATTTATTTTTTAATTCAATTATATCTAATTACTAAATATTTGTCAAATATGTTTTGACAATTTTATGATGATGATGATAGATTTTTTTTTTTTTCTTTATTTTTATTATTATATTTGACAGATTGACGCCATATTTGTTGTATCTCTTTTTTTTTTTTCTCTCTCTCTCTTCTTCAGCAATTGCATTCAGCGCCTCTACTGATTGTTTTTAGTACCAACAGAGAAAAAATAAAAATTTAAGAAAATATTTAAAACAATTAAATACTCAACTATTTTCTCAAATATTTCTTTTGTTTGTCTTTTGATAAAAAAAAATAGATTGAAAAATAACAATTATAATTTTTCCATTTTCCTTATTGAATTTTAAAAATTATTAAAAAAAAAATATAACACTTGCTCAATTGGTCAAGTAGATTTTTAATAAAGTACTCTATCGTGTAATTTTGTAACTAAAATAGAATTTATTTTAGAACATTACCCATCAACTACCTTTATTGTTGTTTTTGTTTGTCAATGGCGAAAGAGAGAGATATTTTATGTGTGTGTGGTGGGGTAATGAAAAAATAAAAAAAAGAGAACTCAGCAGACATAAAAAACTTTTTGGATCCATACAATATCTATATAAATTATAAATAAATTATATAAATAAAAAAAACATATTGTAGATAAACAATAATTTATTAACAATAATATATATAAACAAATAAATTTAGTTTATATTTTGTTTAAAATTTTTGTATACAAGCGTCTTTGATAGAATTGTCGTCATCCATAATCATCATTATATTCAGCAATAAAAAAAAAAAAAAAAACATATAGGTATACATAGGTATATATATATATACAAGGAAATAATAAAAAAAAAAAAAACCACACACATCATGGCTACGTTTAAGAGTTTCAATAGTGTTAAACATTGTTATTGTTGGTGAATTTTTTCTAGGGTGACTCCCACCCATATTTACAGCTGATGTGATAACCCAAACGCATGTCACAGTGTCTAACAAAGATCCATTGTATATTTATTATTTTATATGTAAAAAACTATTATTTATTAATATTATAATCAGTGAATGGATCACATATTTAAATTTGTAAATTTATTAATTAATTAGTATTTTATTATTGTTTTTTTTTTTTGCAAGTGTAAAAGTGCATGTGTAACTGATAAAACGTCAGTAAAATAAAGTGACAGTTTTTGTTTTTTTTTTTGTTTTTATTTATTTTTTTTTATAATAGTTTAAGTAATTTATTTAAATATATATATATATATACATTTATAAAAAAACTATTTATATATTTTATATTAAATCAACTTTCACTGTGTGTTGTCATAAAAAAAAAAAATTAAAAAAATCGATTGTTATCATTACTTTTTAATTGGTTGAAAAAAAAACAGTCGGTTTATGAGTATATCAGCTGATTGAAATAGAATTAAAAGTGTTAACAGTATTTTAAAAATTTATAATTAATAATTTGTGTTAATAATTAAAGTATAGAATTAAAAAAAAAAAAGGGTATTTAATATTTTTTTTAAGTTAAACCTGGTATGGTATACCTGACAGGTTCTTGGGGTATGGGAGAGACTGGTCCACAATGTCTCAGTACCAACACATCTCCAGTCTCTTCAACCTCAACAACAACAACATCAATAGCTTCATCTGCTATTGCAAATTTTCGTCAGGAACACGACGAAGAAGTTGCACTTCATCCACTCAATAATCAGGTATTATTTTTAATATTTTTTTTTTAAACTGAATAATCAAGTTTTAATCATTTTTTTTATATTTTTAATTTTGTTTGTTTGTTTTTTTTTTATCTTTTAGATAAAGTTTTATTTAAAAAAAATTAGTCATAAATTTTATGACGAGTTCATTGTGCTTAATTAATTTTTTTTTTTTTTTTTCTTTAATT
Source organism: Lysiphlebus fabarum (assembly GCA_011426435.1). Lineage (NCBI taxonomy): Eukaryota > Metazoa > Arthropoda > Insecta > Hymenoptera > Braconidae > Lysiphlebus > Lysiphlebus fabarum. Next base: position 260,291 of record WSYQ01001158.1, read on the forward strand.
TTAAAATTAATATAATATTAATGACTAGTAAGTAGCTAATTTTTATATATATAAAAAAAAAAAAAAAACAATATTATATTGTGTAAATTATTTTTATTTTATTTGACATATTAAATTTCAACTATTGACATAATTAATTATTTTATATTTTTTTATATTGCTTATTATGTTTAATATATTTACTGACGTCATTTTTGATAAGTATCATTCAACGTCATGAAAAAAAATAAATGACTAATAAAATTTTTTGATAGATGGAATATTACTAATTTTTTTTTTTTGTTAAAAAATAATAATCGTTATAAATGTTAATTACATAAATATATATAAATTATTTTTAATATAATAATAATAATAATTTATGACCTTAAACTTCATCTATTTTCAAGGTAAATGCAAATTATCCAGATAATACAAAACACATGACAGTTTTGATCTTAAATGTCAAGGAAAATATGTTTGTTTGTGAGAAAGTTTTATAATAATTTATATAATATTTTATATAATTTATTTATTTATAAAAATTGTAATTTTTATTTTTGTTATTGTTTTTGATAATTTAATTAATATATAATTATCAATATGTTTTTGTTGTTGGTACTTTTTTTTTTAATTATAACAGTAAATATCAATGAGATTTTTATTTATGTTATTATGATAATAATTATTGTCAGTAATAAAGAGAAAAAAAAAAAAAAAAGAAAGGATATAAGAAAAGTACTGTGAGTATTATTTGGAACAAGGTTTTATACATATATATCCCGTGACCTACATATTTATATTCTTAAAAAATTTAAAATACAAAATAAACCATCAAATATCGTATTTTTATATGACAAAAATACTCTCTTATTTTCCCATTAAATTTTTTTTTCTTATGCTTTTACTATCATTCATTATTGAGGTAGTAAAAAAAAAAAAATAAATAATATTTTTTTAAATTATTTTATTTATACAGAATGTTTAATTATAAATAAAAAAATATTATATCAGTTAAATAATATATATTTATTTATTTTTATTTTATTTATAAAATAAGATTATTCAACTCAATAATTATCTTTTAATATTTTTAAACAAAACATTTTTTTTATTTAATTTATTAACAAATTAATTATTGTTTTAGGTTGGAGGACATACACGTTTGTTACTTCTTAATCAAAATACAATATGCAAACCATTAAATCGAAGAGAGCTTGATTTTTATCGAAACATTCCTCAAGATATACATATGTTTGTTCCACAATTTAAGGGTAAGATTTAATATTAATGATATATAATTATAATTATACAAATATATACACAAATAAATTACATTTTTTATATACCTATTTATTTAAAAAAAAAAATATTGTAAAAAGAAAAACAACATTAAATAGATTTAAAATTTTTTTTATTTATTTATATTTATTTTTTGTATAAAATCCTGTTTTTCTTTTTTTCATTTTTATTATTGCGTATTTAATTATCCTTTAATTTTCATTTTATTCATTAATATTTTTAAAAAAATATATTTTTTTTTTGTTTTTAAATTCACTCATTGGTCAACAATTTGAGTGGCGTATATATTTCATTGTTATCATCATCATCATCATCATCATCGTCATCATTATTATAATGATATTTTAATGGAAAATAAATAAATTTGAAACAAAAAAAAAACATCTTGATTAATTTATAGTTTATTTTTTTTTGTTTTTTTTTATTTTTTTATTTCCTTATTTATTTAATTTAAAAAAAAAAAAAACTACGTTTATTTATTTAAATATATTTTTTTATACTTTTTATATTAAAAAAATTTCGTTTTTGAAAAAAATATATTCATTTAAATTTAATTTATCCTTCATTATTGTTTATTCATTTTTTTTTTTATTAATATTATTTAATTTGTCATATATTTGTTTTATTTTTTTTATTATTTTTTTTTTTTTTTCGTTATTTTGTTTATTTTTTTCGTTTTTTTTTTCTACACATCGTTTAAATAATCGTGATCGCTTGTCGCTCTCATTGTGATCTGTGACAAGAGGACGAGAGAGTGCGAGATCTAGGAGACGCATATTCATCGTGATGGTAAGTATTCCTTGAATATGATTTTTCCTAGATATCATATGAGTGATTAAATACAGATAAGAGGCTGTATTAATTTATTAACAGTGTTCAATATATATATATATATATATATATTGAAAAAAAAAAAAAAAATAGAAAAGAAATAATGAATATTTTATTTTTATGTTTGCAATATTTTGTTTATTTAAATTAAAAAATAATAAAAGTATACTGATAACATATAATTTTGCAAATATAAAATAAATAATAATTTATCATTAAAAAAAAAAAATTAAAATTAAACCTTCCAATTATTATTAACATATATATTTTTTATCACAAAGTTTTTCCAAGAAATTTTAAAATATTCTTGGAATAATTATAATTTAAAAAAAAAAAAACAAAAGGAAAAAGTAAATAATATTTTCAAATTAAAAATATTACAGTATGTTTTTTAATAATAAGATTAATGTTTCAGGTGTTATTCAGGCTTCCAGTAGTTGTGGTGAAGTTGAGAAACGTTACAGTCCAAGTTTCAGAGATCCAGATCAATCAACAAAATCATCAGTTGGAAAAACATCATCAAAACGTAAACGTGATGATGTACTTAGGTAAAAAGAAAATTAATATCTTATATATATATATATAAAATGAAAATGAAAATAAATTTATTATATTCATGTAATATTTTTTTGATATGTTTATGTGTAATTTATGTTGTAATTAAATATTTTTTAAAGTCAATTTACAGTACAAAATATAATGGATATTGTAAAATTTTTTTTACATTAACACAAGTGTTATTGTATCTTGCACAGGACCAGTTGGCTTTCATGATGGCTAAAATAATACAATGGAAAATCAACAATGATATAGACAAAAAAAAAAAAGGAAAATTATATAATTTTTCATTCATTTATTCCCTTGTAAATTAATAAAAAAAAAAGAAAAAGAAAAAAAATAATTGTCTTTATATGCATATAAAATTTAAAAATAAATTAATTTTAATTTAATAAAAATTAAATTTGTATATATTTATATAAATGTTAATTGATTATCAATAAATAATTGTATAAATTTATATTAACGTTTATAAATTAACAATAAATTTAATAATATTGTGCGCAAAAATTAATTCAATGTGTCAATTTACAATTGGCAATTAAAATGATTTTTTTTTTTTTTATAAATTTTAATTTATATAATTGGGATAAGTGCCCAAATAATCATTTAATTAGTCATATAAATAATTTTAATTAAACAATATAAGTACATGTTTTTTTTTTATATATAATTTTATTTTGTAATAATAATTATAATTTTATTGAATAAATTTTTTAAATATCATTTTATTTTCAATTTTCAGAATGAAGATACATAGAAAAAATAGTACAATTGATGTATTAAAACCAGGAACACATTTGGATAATAGTACATCTAAACAATGTATCCTTTTATAAATTATAAAAATAAATTTTTTTTTTAGATTTAATAGATATAATTTAAAATAAATAAATTAAATTATAAAATAATTTCTTGACTAAATAAAAAATTAAAATATACAGATTTTTTGTTATTGGAAAATATAACATCACAATATACACATCCTTGTATTTTGGATTTAAAAATGGGTACAAGACAGCATGGTGATGATGCATCTGCTGAAAAAAGAAGTAAACAAATTGCAAAATGTGCAGCAAGTACATCTGCATCATTAGGAGTTAGATTATGTGGAATGCAGGTATATAATAAAATTTTAAATAAATAAATAAAATAAAGTAAAATATAAATTAAAATAATTTTATTATAATAGGTTTATCAATCAGATACTGATCATTATGCTAAAAGAGATAAATATTGGGGAAGAGAATTAAATGAAGAAGGATTTAAAGGTGCATTATATCGTTTTTTTCATAATGGTTATTGTCTTAGAACTCTTGTTATACAACGTGTTATTGCAAGATTAGAATTATTACGTCGAGCAATTGAAAGACAAAGCAGCTATCGTTTTTATTCATGGTAAGTAATTTTATTGTTATTATTAGTATTATTAATTAATTAATTAATTATAATAATCATCTTAAATTTATAGTATTATTATGAAAAATAATAACAATTTATAAATAGTTTATGAAAAAGAAAAAAAAAAATTAAAGCTTATATTTCGAGAACGTAAAAATAAATATAAATAAATTTGTGTATTTATATAAAAAATAAATTAAATATTGTTCATGAAATATTGGCTTTTTTTTTTTTTTTAAATTAAATAAAATAAATATTAGATAAAAATAAATAGGGCCAAATATCATGTAATATTCAACAGCTCCTGGAACTGCTGAAAGTGTTGGATTATGAAGGGAATTCTATCATCATCCTATAACGGTCAAGTCCATTAAAAAATTAAAAATATAAATATAATAATATCATAATTAATATCAAATATATTAAAAATAAAATAATATATATACCAATATATTAATATAAAATAATTTTATTAATTTTCAGTTCATTATTAATTGTTTATGAAGGATATCAAATAAATGATTTTACAAATCGTTCAAGAAGTCCATTAACAACACTTGGTCTTGAAGAAGAATCAAATGAATCATCAAGTTTTATTGAAAATCTTGCACAAGATTCAGATAGTTATTTAGATTGTTCACAAAGTAATCCATCAAATGATTATAATTTAAGTAATGATGAAGTTAGTCAATCAGCATTACATCGTGCATTTGGTGAAGCAGCAGCACGTGGTGCTAAAAATACAACTGGTTTTTATCCAATAAATGAAGAAACAGTATTTATGGATCCACCAACAGATTTATTAAATGCAACTGTTGTACCAAGTCAAGCATATGATAATTGGATTGGTTCAACATTTAATGGTACTAGTAATAGTAATAGTAATAGTAATAATAGTAATAGTAATAGTAATAATAGTAATAATAGTAGTAATAATATTAATATTAATAAAAATAAAAATACAAATATTAGTGATGTAAGTGATTCAAGTAGTAGTAGTAATAGTAGTGGAAGTGGTGATGAATATTGTTGTGTTGGACAACATACAATAACAAATTCTGATGATATTAGTTCTGATCTTGATATTGGTGGTAAATGTACATTAAAACGTACACGTACACGTCCAAGACAAAGATTAAGATTATATATAATGAAGATCATAAAGAAGATATAAAATGTTCAACAAAACGTTTAAGAGTTAAAAATGATAGTGAAATTGATTCAAAAGATGATGCACTTGTTGATGTTAGAATGATTGATTTTGCTCATACAACATTTGGTCATAATATTACACCAAATCCACTATTACCTTGTCATTCAAATTCAACAGTACATCAAGGTCCTGATTGTGGTTTTTTAACTGGACTTGATAGTTTAAAAAGATTATTACTTGAAATTCTTGCTGAAGGTTAATTAATTTTATTATTATATAATATTAATAATAAAATTAATATTAAATATCAAATTGAATGATAAATAAATAAATAAATATAAAATTTAAAATTAACAACAATATATCTATATTGAATTGATTATTGTGTGTGATTGATCTTTCGGCAAATGATAGTGTCAATGGCAAATATAAGAGGCTGCTTGGCGGCAGCATCAATTCATCAAATTAATTGGCTTTGTTCCATGTTACACGTGCCAATGTGGCCATGAAGCGTATTAAAAGATTTGATAAAATAATCTTTTATTGTCGTATACTAAAATCAATGAATAAAATGAAAATTTAATTCATTTTTATTCCATTTTTTAATGTGTTCATTAACATCATAATTTTACAATCACATAATTATTCATTATTATATTTTTTGTTTTTTTTTTTTTTTTTTTTTTACATAATTACTTATAGGTATATTTAAACAAATTTTTGTTGATAATATTTTAAAAATTATATTTCCAATATTATTATATTGTTATAAAAAAAATTTTGTAGATTAAATTTTAATCCAATATTGAAAATCAAAAATAAAAAAAAATAATTGGCAAAATAATATTAAATAAAAGAGAAAAAATAAATTAATAATTATGTAATTAAAATTTAAAATATATATATTTAAAGTATTTAACGTATTAAAGATCACATATGTTCAAATATAAATCAGCATTATTGTTAGATACAAAAATGGCTTTATATTATAGAAAAAAAAAAAAACATTGTTCAGTAATAGAAAAATTTTTGTTTTAAAATTTAATTAAAAAAAAATTGTATATAGTGTAAAAAAAAAAAAAAAATGAAAATACAAAAAAGAAAAAAAATATTAAAAGATAATCAATTGTTTAAAACAAAATGTATAGAAAAAATAAATATAAAATTTACTTTTTATTTACTAGATTAAATTAAAAATTTAATAATTTATAAATGTATCATAAATATACAAAGATAAAAAAAAAAAGAGATGAGTAACAAAGAGCTATAATTTGCGGACAAAGTGCAACAAATAAAAAAAAATTTTTTTAAAAGAATGAATGAAAGACCAAGAAAATATTAATACAGAAAAAAAAAAGGTAACGAATGCTTAAAAATAGAATTACAAGTAATACAAAAGTTTAAGTATGTAAAATTATTAATATATAGTTATAATAATGATAATAATATTAATAAAATAAACAAAGAAAAGAAAGCATTTGAGGTCATAGAACCACAGCCAAATGTGTATATTTGTTTGAAGACGATAAATGTGCAAACGCACACATGCTTTTTTTATTGCATGTATTATAAATGTTTAAATTTAAAAAAAGAATTACAATTATTATTATATTTTTCTTTGTTTTTATTATTAAAAAAAAAAAAAAATTAAAAAAATGTGTTCGAATTGTGAATTGTTGTTTTAAATAACGACAAGCACTAATTTGTTGCCTAAAAATATATATTTATTAATGAGTCATAAAAAAAATTATTAAGAACATAATTAAATACGTAATATAAGAGAAACAAAAAAAAACAAAATAAACAATTAAAAATGATCCAATACCAATGCTAGATGAATGAGTTTTTTGAAATAAAAAAAAAAAACAATTTGTAAATGTGTAAGAAATGTATAATGTAATCTAATGTTCAATACAATAAAATATCTTTGTCCGTTAATAAAAAAAAAAAAAAAAAATGATTTTTTTTATTAATTTTTGTAATATATTTAATTATTTTTATTACATGTTTTATTTATTTAATTTTCTTTTTTTGTTAACAAGTATTACAATTTCATAAAAAGATTTACAATAGAAAAAAAATAATTGAATTATAATTTAATGGAAAAAAAATATATATCTATTTGAATAATGTTATTATAAAAATTATTGAATAATTTTATTAAATTTATTTAAATAAATGTAAATTGTATAAATTGATTACGTTTGTTTAAAAAATAATATTGACATACGTAAAAATTATTATATCTTTAAATTTTTATATAAGTATATTTTTTTTTTGGTTTTATTTATTATTTTTTTAATATTTAATTTGAATTAAAGTGCTTTTTTGATTGTATTTTTTTGAGGCATGTATAAGATACTGAAAGATAATATACAAATTAATTTAAACCACACCTATATGTGCTAGCAAAAATAATATTTTTCTATGCATTAGCATAATGATGTTAGTTTTAGTAAATAATTACTGACGTAAAGCTCCATTTTAAAATAAAAATAACTATTTGTAAATATACGTTTGTTTGTTTGTTTGTTTAGTGAATCAATAAATCATTGGATTAATAATACAAAAGCAAAAAAAAAAAATATAAATAACATTTTATTCTTCACCAGCCATTTGATAATGATGACGACGTAATGCAGCTAATTTTAATCTTTCAGTCTCTAATGCTTGTTCTAATTCAAGTACATGTACTTGTGCTTCCATTTCTAATCTTTTTGCTTGATGTAAAGTTAAACTTGATACATCTAAATCATCATTATCTTCAATAAGTTGACTACAACTTTTAGCAATAGCAACAACACTACCAACAGCTTGTGTAACTTCTCTTGATGCTTCTGATAATTGTGCTAAATTATTACTATTACGATCAGCTTTAACTCTACTAGCAACAACTAATTGTGCTGTTGATGCAGCAATACCTTGTGATGCAACCATAAGTTGTTCAAATTTTCCATTACCAGATACAACTTTATCAGCAGCTTCTAATAAAAAATTTGCTCCCATTGCAATTGCTTTTGCTGCTGATATTAAACCTTCAGACCATTGATGATTTCTTTTATAAAATTCAGTTGGTGATGCTGTAAATTTACCTTGTTCAACAATTTCAATTTGTAATATACGTGATTTTTTAACTAATTTTTTAATACATTTCATTAATTCTGTACATGAATCTAAAATTTTACCATTAACTTCAAGTTTTAAACCTGAATCATCAGCTTTTGATTTATCAATCATTTGTTGTATACGTTTTACTGCTTCTTCAATTGCTTTATCCATTATTTGTAATTCATTTTCAACAAGATCACCAAGTTCATCAACATTACCACGTGCTTTTGATAATGAATTTGACATTGATGATATTGCATTTAATTGTGTTTTAACAATTGATATTTGATCAATTGTATCATTAGATTTTTCTTTAATATTTATTAACATTTTAAGTATTTCAATTGCCAAATTTTTACATTCTTCACCAAGTTTATCACCCAATGATATATCAGTTGATATATTTGATGTTGATTTTGCATTTATTAAATAAATTGATAAATTATAAGCAACACTAATAACTGAACGTATTAATTGTTTACCTTGTTTTGTATCATTAATATATGATTTATAATCATGTAGTAAATCTTCAAGTGATTTAAGACTTGGTGATATTAAACTTTCTAAATAATCTGGTGTACATGTTAATGCTGACATTGCTGGATTTTCAATAATATTTTTAGTATTTTGTATTATTAATTCACTTGATGTTATACATGTTATTATTAATTCATAATATGTAGAATCATAATCAGCTTTATTTTGTATACGTGTACGTTCAAGTTCTTTTTGAATTTCATTTATTCGTAAATCAAGTTCTTCTTTTTGTGCAAGTATATCATGTAAATCACCTTCAGCAACTGATTTTAATTGATTTATAAAATCAATTTTACCAATTAAACTTAAATTTTCATTTTTAACTTTATCAAAATCTTTTCTAACATTCTCAAGTTCTAAACGTGCTTCTGATACTCTTTGTGCTTCTTGTTCAGCAGTTGCTTGACCTTGAATTAATTCATTATAACGTTGTTCAAGTTCTTGATTACGTCTTTCTAATTGTTCATGATTAAGTTTTGTTATACCAAATAATTTTTCAATTTCAGCTTTTTTTCTAATTAAATTAATATGTTCTTCACGTAATTTTGCATAAACTTCTTTTAATTTTTTAAATTTTTCATCAATTTGTTGATTTTTATCTTCATAATCACGAAGTTTTAATATTAAATCAGCATTTTGTTGACCTAAATCATCATTTAATTGTTTTTGTCTTGAAATTTCTTGATCTTTTAATATTAATTGTTGGTCAAATTTATTAATATGATGTTTTAATTCATCAGCAAGTCGTTGATTTTCACGTACTAATGATTCATTTAACATTAATAATTCATCTCTTTGTCTTTCATTTTCTTGTGCAATCATAATTTCATGTTGATACATATTATCTCTATCATTTGATTGTCCATTATTATTGTTTATTGTATTATTTGTATCAGATGTATCAATAAGACTATCAACAGTACTTTCATTATCATCAATTGGTTCTTCTTGTGGTAATACAACAACTGGTGTAACATATGTTCTTAATTCTGATTGTATTAAAAAATTTGGTGGTTTTTCTGGCATTCCTGGTATTGTTATTAATTGTTTAAAATATTGCATATGTTTAATTGTTGTATAAAAAATTTTTAATTCTTGAAATTGTTTAAAAAAACGATCACGATGACCAATTAATGTATCAGCTGGTAATGCATTATGTAATTTAAATAATATTTTAACACAATAATCATAAAGTTGTGATGCATCTTGTATACATGGTATTAATGGTGCTAATCTACATTGTCCACATGGTGTCATTGAATTTGATTTTGATGTATTTAATGAACCAAATATAGCTTTTTGTAAATTTAATATATCATCCATATAATCAAACATTTCAACAGACATTTGAAAATATATATTAATATCATTTTCACCAATTCTTTCAAGTTCTTCAGTTGTAACTTGTAAATTACCAGGTAAACCAGGATTACGATTATGAAATTCTAATTTTGTTATTAATAAACGTATATATAAATGTATTAATCTTCCATATCCTTCTTTTAAATGTTGCCACATTTTTCCAAGATCTTCAAGTTTATTTTTATGTCTTTGTGAATCAATTATAACACGTGGATGTCCTTCACGTAATATTTTATGTAATACATGACAAAATTTCCATGCAACAATACGATTTTCTTGTATTGGTTGACGTAATATAAACATCCAAAAAACAGAACCACTTTTTTCTTGATATGTACCAATAATAGCACCTAAATTATTATATTAAGGAATTTTATATTATATTATTTATATTTAAAAAAAAAATAAAAATAAAAATAAATTGTATATACATATATGATTAATTAGATTAATATTTTATTTAATAATATGTAAAAGGATACTTCTAACATGTTTTTCTTTGACCGGTGTTTCATTAGGATTTACAGCTTTACTAATGCTAATATTCTGTAATAAATTAATTAAATATTTATACTATTTGTATACTCAGAAAAAAAAAAAAAAAAACAAATTTCAATAATAAACAACAAAAATAAAAGCATTTGATGCTTACCTGTTGATGCAATTGCTTTCCAGAAACTGGTGCAATTCCCGACATTGTTAGTGATGTCAATTAAAAAATAATTTACTCAAGTAAATATTATTAACACAAACTTGTTGTATAGCTTGTTTTTTTTATAATAAATAATAATTGTCACCAATTTTTTTTTTTTTTTCTTCTTTTATGAGAGTTAACAGTGTCAATTGAAGTTGTAATAAAGCGTTAGGCAACCAGTTTGTTGATCTGCCAGAGCAAAAAATAAAAAAAATTGTGTTAATGCTTTTATGCTAATTAAATGCATTAAAAATATATTCAAAATTATAAAATAAATGTGTTAAATAATCACAAGCAATGTTTAAATTATTAAAAATAATACTGAAGCATAACTGGAGAATTTTTTTACTCATTCAATATGCCTTGGGGCAAATAAATATATCAATAGATATATTTATTTATTTTCATTTTTTATTTCTAAAATAGAAAAAAAATTTCAATGACTAATGTTTAATGACTCATCATTGATGTGTTATGAATGAATAAGACGTACCTTTCTCTTTTTATTGAAAACATTATTATTTGATATATTGATTAGAAATAAATAATACACAAGCATAATTTATATTAAATTTTATAATATAATTTACCTGAAATTTTTCAAAATGTTCACGTTCAACATCTAAACTGGTCTTTCGTTGTTGTAAAACTTTTGGCAATGATAACGATGCCATATCCGTTTAAAAGATAAAAATTCTGATTATAAAAAAGATAAGTATATATTTAATAATCAATTTTTTGGAGTAAATTTTGATAATATTTACCTGTTTTAATAATATAATTTTTTTTTTATCTTTATTATATGTATGTATTGAGTTGAATTATCATTGACAACTTAAATTCCGGATGTATGATGTTTTTTTTTATTATTAACATTTGTCGATGATAAAAAATTAAATTAAATTATTTAAAATAAAAAAAAAAATCAAGTTTTTTTTTACGAGGGAGTATTGTGACCTACCCACGCACTTGACGTTTAATGCAAGTTTAATGTACTGTAAATATAGTTTGTGTATTAGTATGTATGCATTGGTATGTTTGTTTAAATAAATAAATAAAATATATAAAAAAGTATTATAAAAGTTGTAAGTATGACAGAGAAAAAAATAACAAGTGTTTTCATTCTTTTTTTTTTTTTTTTTGTTGTCAAAATGTTAACGGTGGCGTTGTTAACTAAAATTAATTTTTAAAACTCTGTTGATAATTGCGATTGTTAACTTACCAACCATGGTTGTTTATTTTTTTATTTTTTGAGCGGGAAATTTTAAACCATGGTATTAAGTTTTTAAGATTAAATTGAGTTATTATTTATGATCCTGATTATAATCCAGCAACAGCTGCACAAACATGTATCCATTGCAGTTTAATATTATTAATATTAATATATTATTTAATATTATCATGATGATAATAATAATAATATTAAATAATACCAGGTCTATTTAATTTGAAAATTGAACAGAATAAAATAATAGATAATAAACAATAGATATTCTTTTTTTATATAAAAAAAACACTTCGTCGTTAACGAAAGAAACAAATTATCGTTATTAAATGTATTTAATTTACCACTATGACAGAATCGTTAAAAATTATAAAAAGATTAATAAAAAAATTATATAATAAAATTAATATGATTTTCTTTTTTAATTGGGTTATTGTGGATATCATTTGATTTTTAATCATAAATCTTATTTTGATTATTTCAAAAATAAATGGAAATAAATCAAATTAAAAATTAATAATCTTTTTAATAACAAATTATCTGTAAAAAGTATTTGTTTATTATTTTAATTTGTATTCCTTTTATAAAAAGTATATTTGACCGAATTTTATTTGTGATCTAATTGGTTTAAATTTTTCAGCATTTGTTTATAATATTAATATTATTCTCTACGTGTTGTTGTATGGTTGCTACGTTTAATTTTTCTGGACAGTTAAAGATTGTTTGCACAATTTCTTTGTGTCGTTGTCGTTGGAAAATTATTAATATTAATTGGTCAGAATTTTATGGCATTTGTTTAATATATAAAATGAGCTCTTTTGAAAACCTCTTTTCGTGTTATATTATCTTGTTATAATTCCCAAGTCTACGGAAGAATTTTTTATTTTTAGTAAATGTAAGAAAAATTCAAATATAAAAACAAGACTTTAATTTGTATCAGGCGAATATAATAACCAAAGAGGTATTCAAATATTTTTTTTTTCGAAAAAATTTTGAATTTGTATTAGGCGAATATAATGACTGAGGAGGTATTCGAATATTTTTTTTTTCAAAAAATTTTGAAATTGTATCAGGCGAATATAATGACTGAGGAGGTATTCGAATATTTTTTTTTTCAAAAAATTTTGAAATTGTATCAGGCGAATATAATGACTGAGGAGGTATTCGAATATTTTTTTTTTTCAAAAAATTTTTGAATTCGTATTAGGCGAATATAATGACTGAGGAGGTATTCGAATATTTTTTTTTTCAAAAAAATTTTGAATTTGGATCAGGCAAATATAAAAGCCGAAGAGGTATTCAAATTTTTTTAAAAATCATTGAAATTCATTGAAATTTTTTTTTTTTCAGGATCAGGACTTTTTTTTCAAATAACCTGGTGCATTTAAAAAAAATCGGAAAAATATGAGGTTTGAACAGGGTTATAGAACTTGACAAGAGGTATTCGATGCAGCTTCCCGTTTTTTTCCAGGATCAGGACTTTTTAAAAAAAAATTTGTGCTGTCTTTAAAAAAAATCGGAAAAATATGGGGTTTTAACAGGGTTATAGAACTCGACAAGAGGTATTCGATGCCGTTTCCCGTTTTTTTCCAGGATCAGGACTTTTTTTTTTTTGACCTGCTGCATTTAAAAAAAATCGGAAAAATATGGGGTTTTAACAGGGTTATAGAACTCGACAAGAGGTATTCGATGCCGTTTCCCGTTTTTTTCCAGGATCAGGACTTTTTGAAAATTGACCTGGTGCATTCAAAAAAAATCGGAAAAATATGAGGTTTTAACAGGGTTATAGAACTTGACAAGAGGTATTCGATGCAGTTTCCCGTTTTTTTCCAGGATCAGGACTTTTTGAAATAATTGACCTGGTGCATTTAAAAAAAATCGGAAAAATATGGGGTTTTGACAGGGTTATAGAACTTAACAAGAGGTATTCGATGCAGTTTCCCGTTTTTTCTAGGATCAGGACTTTTTGAAATAATTGACCTGGTGCATTTAAAAAAAATCGGAAAAATATGAAATTTTATTTGTATCAGGCGAATATAATAACCAAAGAGGTATTCAAATATTGTTTTTTTCGAAAAAATTTTGAATTTGTATTAGGCGATTATAATGACCAAAGAGGTATCCGATTTTTTTCCGAATAAATTTTGACTATGTATCAGGCAATTATAATGACCGAAGAGGTATTTAAAATTTTTTTTTAAAAAATTCTCTAATTTGTATCAGGCGAATATAGTGACCGAAGAGGTATTCGATTTTTTTTTTTAATGTTTTCAATGTTATTAAGTGCCGAAGGCGCTGTTTCAACTTCATAAATAAATAATAAAAAAATAAATTATAAACAATTTTTATAAACAGTTTTTATCATATCATAATACTTATATAAAACAATTTACTTACTTTATTTAAAAAAGTAAAAAAATACTTGTTTATTATTTTTTAAACAGAAATATAATAAACAGAAAAATAACAGTTCATATAAATACGGTATTTTATCAGTATCTTATACGGTTTTATAACTCACTAATGTCTTGTATATATATTTTTATAATATTTTTATTTATTGTTTTTTGTACTACGCAGCATCACAAGATAGAGAAAACTGTCATGTCCTCAATTTTCAATCAATAAAAAGATCACATATAGATATAATATACAATAATATATGTAGTAACCGGCATGGAGTCTTGTTATTTATTAAAATCCTGGTTAAGAATTGTGCTCAGTGTAATTCGTTATGTAATGATTATATAAACAAAATAATAATGTCAATATTTGTATTAAAATTATGATAATAAATTGGGGTTATTTTTATCAACTATAATAAATAATATTTTTAATTATCAAATACTCATCGTCATCATCATCATCATGGCAAAGTATGTTAAATTGTTTATATTTTTTTAATTAACAAAAAAAAACAATAGTTAATAACTAATTAAACTAAAAAAATTTATAATATTGTTTCAGAGAAATGATGATTGTTTTTATCTACGACACAAGTAGATGTCGTAAAGAGGATGATGATCCAGCTGATTCTGTATTGTATTTTCATCCAGCTTGGGTATCACCAACTCAACGTTTAGCATTAGCTGGTCAATTAATGGGTGTCAATCATTTTTTAACAATATCATTTTCATCACCAAAATTAATATCATTACAAGGTGGTAAATTTGTTATTAAAAAATTTGGTCAATATGTACTTGCTGTTGGTACTGATCGTAATATACATGATTGGATATTAAAAAGACGAGCAAATTGTTTAGAATCAATAATTAAATTTTTTCATTGTGATATTGATACAATATCAAAAACATTAAATAATGATCGTAATAAATTAAGTGAAAAACTTTATCAAATGTTAGAAACATATTTACCAATATTACAATATTCAGCAAATTATTTTTCAAGTATGCCAATGATAAAACTTCCAAAAACAGCAAGTAATGTTTTTTTAGATTCAATGCAAATATTACAATATTGTCAAGAAATAAATGGTATTATTGGTGGTTCAATGTTTTTTAATAATAAAATTGTTGCAACACAATTAAGTGCTGAATTAACAAAACAACTTGTATTAACTGATCCATATAGAATTAAAACACCTGGTGATAAAATAATAACTGATTTTCATTTACCACTTGGTGTACAATTATTACGTGTATTTATAAAACGTAAAAAAATTAATAATATTAATAATGAAGAGATTGTTAAAAAAATTAATAATACATTTATTGATAATACACCAACAAGAAAAACATTTAAAAAATCAACATTACCAATAACATCTGGAATGAAACGTGATACATCAAAAATATTTACAGTACCAGAAGAAAGTGAAAATGATAATATTATTAATATTATTGATCATTCAATAAATATTAAAAAAAAACAACAACAACAACCGCCAACAACATTATCAATTAAATCATCATTTAATATTGATAAAAAAGAATTTAAAAAAAATTATCATTCTCCAATACCACCAATAACAGCAACAACAACGACAACAACAACAACAACATCAGTAGTAGCAGGAGCAGTACCACCACTTCTTACACCATCTGTATGTTCAACACCATTAAAAGATATTAATAGAATACTTCATGGTACAGCAGTATCAATATGTAGTGCTAATGAAGATAAACAATTATCAAATGATAATGATAAAAATATTGATGATATACCAGATGTTGTTAAAGAAGCATTAAGATGTAAACGTATTAATAAATTAAAAAATACAACCAAAAATAAATTAGATTCAAAAATTAAACGTGAATATTGGCAAAGAAAATCATCAAGTTTATCAACATTAAATGATGATAATAATAGTAATAACAATAACAACAACAACAACAACAACAGTAATAATGATGATGATGATTATAAAAATTCTTATAATAATTTATCAAATACAGAAAAAAATAAATTACTATTAAATAATAAAAAATATTTTATGACAATAACAGATCCATGTTATCCAGTTTTTAGACAAGATGGTAGTCCAATATCACAAACTTTATATGATCATTATATTTCATTACATTATCAATCATTAGTTAAAGAACAAAATTTAAATATTAATAAAAATAATAATATTAATAATAAAAATAAATTAATTAATAAAAATTTTGATAATGATAATAATGATAAATATTTTGAAGATTTTGATTGTATTGTTAATAATGATTTATCTTTTGTTAATAAAAATTTAACTGATATAAAATTAGATAAAAAAAAAAGTCAAGAAGTATATCGTAGATCAATGAGTTTACCATTAAAAAGTTTAAATGCACCAGCTGATAATAATAATTCAAAATTAACCACAGAATCATCAACATCATCATCAATAATAACTGATAAATTACATAAAAAAAAATTAGATGGTATACAATTAACACCATTAATGTCAAAATTAAGTTTATTAATTAGTGATGAAAAAACAAATGATTATTGTAATAAAGATATAACAACACCAAATGAATATTATGATTTATCAACACTATCAAATAATAATAATAATAATAATAATAATAATAATAATACAACAGATAAAATAATTAAAAAAAATAAAAATGATGGTGATGATGGTGATGATGATGAAGAAAATGATTATAATAAAAATGATAATGATGATTATTATGAAAAAGCTGAATTATTTATATGTGGTAAACAAAGTATGGTTTTGATGTTATTAATGACTGATGGTACTGCTAATAATCCAGATTTAATACATAATTTATGGCAAACATGTATGAATAATTTAGAAAGATTAGAATCACGTTTACAATATTGTCTTGATCCACAACCATCAAGTAATAGTAAAGAACTTTATTCAGTACTTGGTATTGATTCACAATGGGATACAACACATCGTTCTGGTTTATGGGGTGTTACTGAACTTGATATTGTTTCATCATTACATAATAGATTTAAAAAATCAAGTAATATTACTGATATTATTGTTAGAACTGAGGATACTGTTGTTTATGGTAGTCAAAGTGGAAGAACTGAAATTTTTTATCAACAAGCTATACCACCAAATACAACTGGAAGTTTACCAACACCTGCTGATCTTATGGGTGTTGTTCCATTAAAAGCCAAACGTAGATTAGAACGTGATCATGGAATAATTATATTATAAATTAATATTAATTTAAATTGCCATTATTAACTGATTTATTTATTTTATTAATCAGTGTTTAATATTTTTTATTATTTATTACAAAGAAAACATAATATTTATAAATTTTTTAAATATTTAAATTATTAATAATCATTGTAATAATAAATATAATATTTAAATGTATAATATATAGTTGCAAAAAGAAAAAAAAAATATGTTTAGATTAAAATTCAGTATTTTAATATCATCAATACATATTATCCAATTTAATTTGCAAATTTATTTACAATGACATTTCAAGGATATATATATATATATTATTGTAAATTTAATTTTATTATCCTAATTTAATAAAACAAGTTTTTTAATAAATTCAATATTACTGGTAAACAATGTCATTAATAATAACAATTGATTTTTTCTTTAAATATAATAAATAATAAATTTAATTAAATAATAATTTTCCATAATTATTTTTAAGTGTTATGAAATATATATTTTTTTAATTTTTTATTTTAAATAAAATAAATTTTGCAATATAAAAAAAATAATGCTTAAATTTGTGATGATTATTTACAAAAAAAATTAACAAGTTTTTAATTGAACCGGTTTTTTATTTATAAACAATTAACAATATTAATTTATGATCATTTTGATAATATTTATTAATAAAATAAAACAAGCCTCTTAAGCTCAACCAATGAAATTAAATTTGTAAATTTCACAAGGCTTTATATTTAACTGAAAAAATAAAATTCTTTCAGTAATATTTAATACTTAAATCATCTTTGTTTTAATTAGAAAATAAAGCCAAATTAAAAATGGTAAGATTTAATTAAATTTTTATATAAATAAATTATTAATAATTATAAATAATAAATTATATTTTATCAAGACATCATATACAGATAAAGGATCTAAACCAGTAGCTGGTAAATTTTTATCTTTTGATTCAATTAAATTTTGGGTTGGTAATGCAAAACAAGCAGCAAGTTTTTATTGTTCAAGACTTGGATTTGAGCCATTTGCTTACAAAGGTCTTGAGACTGGTTTTAGAAAATTTTCTTCACATGTTGTTAAACAAAATAAAATTATATTTATATTTGAATCACCATATGAACCTGATGATAAAGATATGGCTTTTCATATTTCAAAACATGGTGATGGTGTAAAAGATGTTAGTTTTTGTGTTGAAGATATTGATTATATTGTCCAGGTAAATTATAAATTATTTATATAAAATATTCTTGTTAATCAATTAATTTATATTTTTTATTTTTATATAGTTTGCAATAAAACGTGGTGCTAAATTAATTAAAAATATATGGGAAGAAAAAGATGATTTTGGAGTAGTGAGAATGGCAACTGTGCAAACTGTAAATATTTTATAAATAATAATTATTATAATTGATTTATTAGTACTTATATAAAATATTCAAATGGTTAAATATTTTATTTTTTAAGTTTGGTGATACACTGCATACTTTTGTCGATAGAAGCAAATACAAAGGTAAATTTCTTCCTGGATATATTGATGCAAATATTGATTCAATTACAAAACTACTGTAAGTTATTAATTAAAAAAAAAAAATGTTATATTAAATATGATTGTTTGATAATTGTTGTTTAATTATAGACCAAAAATTGGACTTAATTTTATTGATCATTGTGTTGGTAATCAACCTGATAATGAAATGGAATCAATTGCTAAATGGTACGAAGAATGTCTTCAATTTCACAGATTTTGGTCAGTTGATGATACACAATTACATACAGAATTTTCAGCTCTTCGTTCAATTGTTATGACAAATTATGAAGAAACAGTTAAAATTCCAATAAATGAACCAGCACAAGGAAAAAAAAAATCACAAATACAAGAATATGTTGAGTACTATGGTGGTCCTGGAATTCAACATATTGCATTAAATACTGATAATATTATTTTAGCTATAGAAAATTTAAGAATAAGAGGAACTGAATTTCTTTATGTACCTGATAGTTACTATGATTTACTAAGAAATAAATTAAAATCAAGTTGTACTAAAATACATGAAGACATATCAATATTACAACGTCTCAGAATTCTTGTTGATTATGATGAAAATGGTTATTTACTTCAAATTTTTACAAAAAATATGCAAGACAGACCTACACTTTTTATTGAAATTATTCAACGTAGAAATCACAATGTAAGTTATTTTTCTATAATATTATTACCAATTATAAATATTATGATAAATAATATATCAATTTTTTAGGGTTTTGGTGCAGGAAACTTTCAAGCACTATTTGAAGCTATTGAAATTGAACAAGCTAAACGTGGTAATCTTTAAAAAAAAAATAAAAAATATAAATTATAAATTTACTTGAAATAAAAATAAATTAACTAATCATTCATTTAAATATATATATATTTTTTTTGATTCAAAAATAAATTTATTGTATACTCGGTTAAACAATTATATAAAAATTCATAAATTTACATTTTTATTGTTAATTTGTAATTTAAATGAATTTATTAATAATTTTTCGTATAAAAAAAAAAAAAAAAGTAAAATAATGTTATTAAAGAGTTTACAAAAACAAAAAAAAAACAGCAAATAATTGTAATTAAATTTATGAAATATTTATATTTTCATTTATTTAAATTGAAAATATCAACATTTTTTTTTTTTTATTTTTGTTTATTTTTAATGTTATTGAATATTGTTGAACATACCGTTGTTGATGATGTCATTGACTGTATTTCTATTTTATTTTTGTTTATAATAATATTTTAAATGAAACTAATTTTTAATTTTTATGCAGTATCATGAATATTAAGACGGAAAATATCATGTTGACAATAGAATGAATTACCCAAAGGTTTCAATACAAATTGTTGTGAAAAGGCATGTGGTGGATCTTCATCAGCCTGTAAATAAATTATAATTATTATTAAACAATAATATTAATATATTTGTTAAAAGTTCATGCTTATTGTTTAATAATATTATTATTTAAAAAATTAATAAAATAAAACAAATACCAGGTGCTAATTAGGTAAGTAATTGTTGTATTGTTTATTGATACGATGATTAGGATTAGTTAGGATATTTAATGGTTTAATTATTTATAATAACAAGCGTTTTTATAAACACTTTACCACTATAGACAGTTGTGCAACGCGAGTCTGAAGATGTCATGCTGCACGTAAAAGCTGTTGCCAATTGGCTTCAGGATAAATGTCTGGATGTACGCGTGAGGCTGATCTTCATCAGTCTACCCAATTATTTAATTATCAGCTAATTCATTTATATTTTAATAGATAGATAGATATTTTTTCTAATTTAGCACCTTTGATATTTTATTAATTATATTATTATTATTATTATTTACCTGAAGCCTGCCAAGAACATTAATGAGAACTCCACCATCAAACATTGGTTGTGAATCAACAGCAGTAAGTACTCTGCTAATCTTTTGAAATGAAAGACTCTGTATGAAGAAAAAAAGAAGTAAAATTCAGTAAATATTATTATTTCATGTTATTTAAAATAGTTATTTTAAAATTTACTATGACTTACATTAAGTTTTTCCATAATTTTTGCTGATCCTTGTATTTGCTGTCCTTCAAATGTCATAAAAGATGTTTCAACCTATCAAATTAATAAGAAAAAAAAAAAAAAAGTAAGGTTATGTCTAAACTTTGATTAATAATTAATTATTGTATAATAAATTTTAATTAATTATTATCTTACATTGTACATTGATGCTAAATTTGCTCTTTGTGCTGGATCATCAAAAAGCAAATAATATTGTTGAACAAAACCTTTGCCAATCATCTCATACTGTGGATTCAACGCCATTATTTTGCACGTTTTTTTTTTTTTCTTTCCTATTTGCAAATTATAAATGTTAAATAATAAATAATATTAATAATAATTATAAAAAATTAAATTAATGATAATAATAAAAAAATGACAGATTTTATAAAATATACTTATTCAATATATTCTCACCTGTTTTTTTTAATAGAAAATAATTTACTGAGAGCAACAAAGAGAAACAAGCGGTGTTATACAGATGAACAAAATTGGAATAACATTTTCTGATTTGTTGTTTTTTTTTTGGGTATTTTAGGGACTCTATAATTGCTAGGGATATTTATTTTTGTCACTGTGCATTTATGAATTTGTCAATGAGCCTTAACGTCTTGAAAACAACAATAATAATAATAATTAATAATAATAATAACAATTGTAATGGTTTCTTTGTAAATACTAAATAATTTTTGTATATATACATCTTCATGTATATATATAAATAAATAAAATAATTAAAGTTATAGAAATACGTATATATTTTATAAATTTAAACAAATAATTATATCAATTGTGATTATTAAAATGTCTTTAAAGTGATTTATGAGTTATTTCGAAAATATATATATATTTTCCACTAGGTATGTATATATATTTTTTTTTGTTCTCAGTTACATCAAGTTTCATATATTTTATTATTCATTTTATTTTTATATACTAAAACATGTCTAAATATAATTTATAATTTAAATTTTAAAAATAAATTTAATTATTAATATAAATAATAAACAATAATAATAAAATATTGATGTTATTTTTTTTAATATTTTAATAGATGGAATTTACTAGTTGAAAAAAAAATTAAATTATTTTAAAATAAAAATAAATAATGTATTTATTCAAACCATATCAATTTAAAATTCATCAACCATCAAGTTCACAATGTCCACGTGCTCGTAGTGGTCATAGAGTTGTATGTAATGAAAAATATTTATATTCATATGGTGGTTATAATCCACAAATACGTATTGATGATCCTGAAATGTCAAAAGATGATATTTGGCTTGAAAGTAAACCATTATTTAAAGAATTATGGCGTTTTAATTTATCAACAAATGAATGGAAACGTATGTCAGGACAAAAAAATTATCCAATTGAATTAGCATCAACAGCTGTTATATTAAGAGGTAATAAATTAATAATATTTGGTGGAACAGCAGTACCATTTGGTGAAAGTTGCAGTAATCATTTATATGTATGTAATATTGATGATGGTAGTATTCGTAAAATTGAAGCAACTGGATCATTACCAAATCCACAATATGGACAAGCACTTATTTGTCATAATAATTATTTATATACAGTTGGTGGTACAACTGGTTATGGTTATGAATGTCATATTCATAGATGTAATTTAAGTACTGGAATATGGGAAACAGTATATATATGTTCTGGTAGTGATGAAATGGAACCAGCTGGTAGATATAGACATGAACTTGCATATGATGGTAAAATGATTTATGTACTTGGTGGTGGTACTGTTAATCAATCATTTGGTTTTTTAGTAAGTTAATTTATTATAATTAATTAAATATTTAATTTTTCTTTATTTTAATTTATATTTTTATAAATTTTAGGAAATTCCAGCTTTTAATTTAATTACAAATAAATGGACATCAATACATACACATGGTGATGTTAATTGTAATTCAGAAGTACCACAACCAAGACGTTGTCATGGTGCTGTACAATATACTGATGATGAAACTGGAAATATTCAAGTTGTTATTTCTGGTGGTTATACTGGTTTACGTCGTTTTGATGATATGTGGAGACTTGATTTAGTTAGACGTCAATGGACTAGATTAAAAAGTCATTCTCTTCCATGTCGTGTTTATTTTCATTCTGTTGGTCTTACACCATTTGGTAAAATGTATACATTTGGAGGTATTATTGGAGATAATAGTGATCCGGTATGTT